>OX439142.1:135882744-136233361 GCA_949318255.1 Pollenia labialis
GATAAATGACTTTCGAAATCTGCAGAAACAATAATTAGGTCATCGAGGTAACCAAAGACAGAGTTACGAAGTTCGGGTGGTATGATCTCGTCAATAAGGCGGCACATAGTTGCAGGTCCATTACTTAGGCCAAATGGCATGACTACAAATTGATACAAGGGCCTACCAGGTACGGTGAACGCAGTTAAAGGTTTTGCACTATCGGCTAGGCCAATTTGCCAATAGGCATCTTTAAGATCCAATTTGGATATAATATTAGCCTTTGGGAGCCTAGAAAAAATGCCTTCTATTGATGGTAGTGGATATGCGTCCTTTTTAGTGACGAAGTTCAGCTTTCTTGCGTCGAGACAAAGACGTACCTTATTTGGCTTGATAACCAGTCTAATGGGAGAACTCCAAGGGGATTGAGATGGCTCAATTACTCCCAATGCCAACATCCGATCGATCTCCGTAAACATGAGTTTCTCCACTGCCGGAGAAACTGGATAAAATCGCTGTTTGATTGGCTTGGAATCTCCAATGTCAATCTCGTGCCGGATTAGGCTAGTTCTTCCTAAGCCTTGTTTTTCAGAATTTGGAAATAAGGCTATTATAGCCTCTAACTGTTGGCGTTGGCACGAAGTTAGTGGAAAATCTGGTTCATCCAAGGTGGAATTAGATTTTACATTTTCCATGGACTGAACTTCCGCCGTTTTATAACTAACAGAAGGAGGGCAATAATTTATCCAAGACTTATCAAAAACTTCTACGGATTCAACTATGTTCGGAATCAAATTAAAGGCATTCCAAAAGTCAATACCAAGTATTAACCTTTGAGTTATTGACGGGATAATGAAAAGGTTTAGTACGCTTTTTCTCTCTTTAAACTGTATTTCAACAGATAGCCAACCTGTAACTTGTTGCGACTGGCCATCGGCCGTTTTGACTTCAGTGCGACATTTATAAAAATTTGGTAAATTTGAGAAATTGTGTTTTGCTAATTCGCCACCTATGCACGAAATATTTGCACCGGTATCAAGGAGTCCGTACTCCTGAAAAGTCAAAAAAGAAACTTTAGCGTAGAAACGTTGGTCTGAAGAATTGCTTATTATGGCAGATACTAAAAAGTTTTTACACTTCCGGCGTGTTTTATAAAATAAACGCATTCGTTTTGTAGATCGTTTCGGATTTCGCCGCGAAATTCTACAAATTTCAGAATTATTAAAAATTTCTTTACGTTTAGAAATATAATTTTGCCATTTTAAATGGTAGGGTAAAATTGGAAATATAATTTTGTCACAATCTACATTTTCATTCTGAATATAAGAACTGTCTTTACATCTTTTCAAAAGGGTTAATTTTTTAGAAAAAGGCTTATCTTGGGAAACATCAGGAGAATTAAATTCAGTGTCATCGATTTGTTTTATGTTTTCAGGACAATTTACTGATTCGTCTTCATTGTTTCCAACGGTTTTAGGTTTTTTGAACGATTTATCTTTTTTGATGAACAGTTGGAGCATTGGGGCTTGTATGTATTTTTGGCTCCACAACCGTAACAAAAAATATTTCGCTCCCTTACACAATCGTCCCAATAGTGACCTATTTCGTCGCAGTTCCAGCAACGCAAAACTTTTTCCGGATTTTGAATTGCGTAAACTTCACGATTAGGCACATTAGTTTGATTCAGATCACTATTATCTTCTACAAATTCAACCTCAGCAATATGTCTTCTTGGGACTAAAGTATTTGTAGGGCGATACGCCAAGCATTTGCGAACATGTTCATCATTATGAAACGATTCTCTCATTTGCACTAACTTGCGCAAATGAGAAATGGAGTGGATTGGAATATAAAGTAGGTCCTGGCGGATTTCAGGCCTCAAATTCCTGCTCAATATTTCGATAATTTCCATTTCGGATATGGGAGAGGGTAATCTATCCATAATGGACGAGATGGAATCAAAGTAAACATCGAAAGTTTCTCCAACTTTTTGTTTTCTATTTCTTAGCTCTTCTTTAATGTCAAATGAAGATTTGAAATCACGATATTGGCATCGTAAGGCTTCAGAAAATTCAACCCAACTACAAGATTCAACTTGTTTTCTGTACCGCCAATACCAGTCTTTTGCTTTCCCATGCAAAAGCACATTTAAATTTTTAACGATGGGAGTAAAATCTCCATTAAAATTGTCATATGTAAGTGAGCTAATTCGATAGAGAAACTCCTCTACATTAAGACCATTCGGAGAACCGTCAAATTTAATACACCAACTAGCAATTATAGCAGTTATTTTATCCATATTATAATTGGAAAAGTGGGAATTATTAATGGATGGTGTATTAATACGATTTCCAGAATTAGGGGCAAAATGGTTTCCATTCGTATTTCTATTTTCAGTATAATTATTTTCGTTTCGAACCATTTGTGGCCGATTATTATTTAGGGTAGGAACAAGGTTCAAACTGGTAAGTAATCGAGTAATATTTGTCTCTATCATCCTATTTATATGATCATAATCTACCGTAACTCTTGAATTGTTATGAAACATTAAATTAGGGGGATTAGTTTGGATCGAAGAATGAAGAGTTTGGTCTATACGCGCTGGTGTTGCGACTTCCTCTATTTCATTATTTACATTACTATTTTCAAAAGAGCATTTACTATCTTGGAATGAAGTCTGAGCTTGGAAGCGGGTATTATAGTGCTTTCTTGTCGCACCCCGACCTCGATTTCTATAAGTTGATTTATCGATTTGATTTTGTTTACTCAGAAAATTTATTTTCTTTAGGTCAGCTAATTGACATGAACTTTTGCAATTTGGACACTCTGCGGTGTTGGATAGAAAATTTTCGATGCATGATCGATGAAATGAATGCTGACAGTTTGTTATAATCAAACAATCATCAGTTCCAGCCATAATATTATTGCAAATTTGGCATAGTGATTCAGAAACTGACGAAGAACTTTGGGTGGGCTCTGCCGCTAATGGCAATATTGGTGCGGAAGTAAACGGTAATAGGGACACAGCACCAGAAGGTTCACCTGGTGGTGTTCTAGGGAGAGACATTTTAGTTTAATTTCTATTTTCAACCAAATCAAAGAAGTAAATTGTATTCCTTACTTGTTCAAAATTGAGGCAAGCAATGATCTTAAGAAAATGTATTATTTTATTAAGGTCCAATCCGTGACCTTTTACTTTTTATTACTTTTTTCCTCTGAATTTTCTCTTGAAATTTTAACAATTATTATTATTGTAATATGAAAAATTCAAAACTTTTGGTTTTAATTAATAACAGCAAACTATGTGAAAAACAAGTCCTATGAAATCCTTAATCTATTATATATATTTTTAACCCGATATAACTCATCTGTCTCTTCAAAAAAAAAATCATTAACAAAAACACAAACTTAACTAAAATTTTAAATTTATGAAAAACAATATTCTTTTTCGTACCAATTACAAAATTTAGAACAAAAAACTCAAATTTAAAACATATAAAAAAATTTGTTGTTATTGCCTAATTAAAAGGAATTATATTTAAATTATAAATATATACCTATCAAAATTAACACATTTCCAACTATCTGTTTATAATTTAACTAAATAAACTACAATGCATTTGGACAAAAAAAATAAAAATCTATATTCTGATTTTGCAAAGGTATAAATGGCACAGTATTTATATCTATATATGCTCTAATTACTTCTAATGAAATAAACGAGAAATATTCAAAATATTTCCTTTGGAAAATTGATTTAGGTAAATGGTATTGAATACAATTATGTATTAAGAAAACGAGGCACTATGGTTTATCACACGATAAAGTGTCTAAATAAATTAAGTTATACCACTTAACCGTTTGATGCTATTCTAAGGTATTTCCTCCACACCAAATAACAAATTGTTCTCAACAATTTCACTTTGTTTTAGGAATGAACTAGAATTTGAATTTCATAATTAACAGATTTTCTCATTGAAAACAATTTTAAATCTTATTTCAACGTAAAAAGAATTTACTAAAAAGTATTGAGTTTTAATAAATTTAATATAATTTTAATACGTGTTTTCTTTAGGTTGACAATCGCTAAATTAGGTGTTAAAAGTGGGTATTATTGAGTTGATAACATGTGTAAGTCAAAGAAACCAGTCTATGGAGAAGTTTATATCAACAAGATTAAAACCTGTTTAATGACAAACCAGACTCTTTTTTTTCCCTTATTCTTCAAATAAAAACTGGACAGAGTTTCGCTTTGCAAAACGTCTGTGATCCTAAAATTTATTGAAGGTCTGATAACTAGTCCTTACCAAGTAATATTCAACTTGATATAAATATCTATCAATTTCCAGAAACTATGCAATAACTCCCCAAAGCCAAGACAAAAGATCGAACAATTGACTTGCCGGTCATTGAACTCACAACCGCAAATTAATGAAAATCCTCACAAGTGTAGTAAGATATTTTCCTAGAATTGCAAAATTATCCCTAATATTTCTGAAAACGAAGCTAATGAAATCTACAAAATCTATCGGAATCAGGAACAGAAAGCAAACTATGGGTTGTTTAACTTTCTGCCCCACGTTGGGCGCCATTTATTTTACTGTAATGAACACAAACAAATTAAATTTGAAGACCACTGAGCCAAAAAAAAAACCCAGGGTATTTAGAAATTGTCAAGAGAGGACTGCGGGAGCCATTGAAGAGCTAGCTAACAGTCGGGCGGGGAGGTTCGGTCCTCCCTTAAAACAAAATCCAGTTTGAATACAGAATTATGTTGTTGTAGACTCCCTATTTTGTTAAATGATCTAATACTAAGAATTTAAGTGGACCAAAATGACTATAAATTATCAACAAAAGCCCTATTATAGTCACGTATCTTAACACCAAAGACACATGTTATTTACTCTACCCTATTCGAAGCACTATAAGATGTTATGTATAGGCTAGTCTCAAAACCCTCCCAAGCTCTATGTCCTAGTGACCATAATATTTGTTTAGGACCCCATTAAGAACTACACCTAACTCATTATCAACCTACGAAAACACTTTAAGTTAATTTATTCAGACATTCTGTCAATTGCAGTATTTATTCATTTAATTATGATTATACTAAACATGATTAAATATAAACTTTCTAGTACAAAGAAAATAAACTAGGTATAACTCGAAAATAAACTAGCATATTCATTAGATGTAATTTCATTGTACATACATATGTATCTTAATACTTTCATTATCTAATACTTAGTAACTAAGCTATTCATCTTTACAAAAGAAATAAAGATACGGCTATAAAAATGTGAGAGCATTAATATTGTTTAAAAATCAACTGGACTTTATTATTTAATAAAAGGGATTATGATGTGTGTTTTGAACAACAAAAAAAAAAAAACCAAAAAAAAATTAAATATAACATGTAACCAAATATAATAATGTGTAAATGTATGTATCAGCAATAATAAGCTTTTGTTTTGTTGCTTACAACCGAATTTGTTACGATCATACTAATGAAGTAATAAGTAGTTAAAGACTATTATTGCGGCTCATACACTTACAATAATGTTAATGAAGATTCTAATTTTGTGGACTTACCAAGCATGTAGGTGGTCGTTGTTCTGGAAGGCCTTCAAGATTACGATGTACATGTGGATAAGCGCTGAAAATAATTGCTGCAAATTTTTAAAAAAACAAATCTGCAAGATTACCTTTGGTTACGTTAGCAACATTTAAGCCTATTAATGCTCACACCTAAGATCCTATGAGTACTTATAATAACAATTAATCAATTAGATAGTAGTATCAGTAGCAACATATAAACAAACATTGGAAACAATTTATTCTGTTAACTATTCAGATGTATGTTTAAGTTCATTTACTCTTTTAATGTTATACTTAGTTGCATTACAATTTATAATTATAATTAGGGGTTAAACGTAATGATCATGTTCGGTAATAAAAAAAAACTCACTCGCAAATTCATAAATAATAATGATCATTAGGTTTTGTTTCACAAACAAAATTATTGGATTATCATTTTTTTTTTTTTTTTGTTTGCCTTTGAATTTTGTTTTGCTTTGAGGAAATAAATGATTTAAGCAAATGAACAACAAAAGAATTTGTTATAAATTAAAAAGTACATGAGCCAAATAAGATAGCTACAGTAGGTAGTTCAGGTGGGATAATTAGTTTAAGAATGGTATAATTTGCATTTTGAAAAGATAGGGTTGTTTAATATAGATTTGTTGATGGATTATTTAATTAATTTAGTTTTTACTTTGCATAATGAAAATGAAGCTATGATTGGTGAAAATGAAATTCGGTAGGATTTAGTGATACTAAATACTAAAAAAATGTTATTGTCATTTGTTGTCGGTTTAATACTTAATGTGGAAAGTGTGAAAAAATGTTATTTTTAAACTTTTTAATGTTTAGAATTGATATTTTTTTTTTTTTTTTTTTTTTAACTAAATTTCACTAGGAGGTTGAGTTAATCATAGTGTGTTCAATCTTTGAACATTGGAAACAATGAGAATTTCTTTTAATTCAAAATAGATGAAGGTTTAAAAAATGTGATTCTATAATACTCATGGGGTATTAAGGTTTTAGGTTACGTGATTCTAACGGTAAGCTGTAGTAGTTGCTATTAAGTGTTGATTTTAAAGTGTGGTAAAATCCCTGTTGCTATGCGTAACAACCCGAACTACGTTGGTCACAATCCTGCGTTTGGAGTCTTTCGCACCGAATTTTAGAATTTGTTGATTCCCAGATTAACAATGAATTTTTCTGAAGATTGTACTTGAATTTCAGTGTTACGTGATTTGGTATGGAAACCTATTGTTAGAGTGGGGATTTTTTTTAATTAAACTTTAGTCACGAGGTTTTATATAGTTACCTTTCCAGCGTAATACTCTGACGCTTTGCGCCGACCTCGTGGGTCTTTAACCAAGGGTTTGGGATGATGAAGGTTGGTTGTCAGCATACGATTGTGAAAACTTTCGCTGTTACCTTTAAACGATTTGTCCCAGTTTAAATTATGTTCCCAAATATTTTTGTTATCAGAAAAAGTTAATTACTTTTACTTAAAATCTTTTACACTTTGATATTTTAATTATGATGTACGCTTGATGACGATGTCAATTAAAGTGATCGAGCATGGTTATTTGCCATCAGATCAAAGCTCGTAGAAGAATGAGGGCAAAGTAAAATACGTATAAAAAATAAAAAAAAATTGGCGGTTTGTTAAAATGCATTTACATGATTAAGCTTTATATTTTTAGAGATGGCAATGACGACGCAAAATAACCATGTCTAGCAACCTGATATAAATATCCTGACATTAATTATATTTCTGAGGAGAACTGATTTCCTTTTTGTTATCTAGCATTTAAAATAATTTATTCAAAAGTTACATTGACCATTTAATTGATGTAATTATTAATTGTTTTCTGAATACTTAGAATTTAACATATTTTAGCAGTAATGTCTACCTTACCTATCTTAAGAACATGTTGCTAGCGAATGTTGCTTGAGTATTCTTTGTAAACATGAGTAAATAACCAGGTTTTGAAAAAAAAAGCTTTTCTGTCACCTTAGTTATGTTCGTGCATGTTTTACGTTAAAAAAAACATTTTAAAACAACATTTATTGTATCGGGACATTTTATAATGTAATTTAAGTATAACAACAGGAAATATAGAAATGTGTTCCTTTGGTTATTTGTATCTACTTCCTTAAACAAATAACACTGTCATGAAAAGAAAACGATGGTTTTTGAAAAAAAATAACAGACTGTCCTGAATTATCAGTTTTATGGCAAACCGTTCACTACAAAGGTGCTTGTCACCTTTGCTCATATGTATGTGTATTCAGCAGGATGGTACCACATACAATCAATATACTGAAAGAAACATTTGAAGAACGAATAATTTAACAAATATACCTGCTAAAAAAAGTGGCCAGTGGTAATGGGAAACTAGATGGCTGTAGGGCAACCAGGATAACGTGGCCCACATATGGCATAGGTCGCTCTGAGCGAGTTTTTAACTTCAATCGGAGAGACGTGTCGAGACTTATATATGTGCTTACTGGTCACTGAACGATGGGAAAGCACGCTATGAGACTCGGCCTCAATTTTAATGAGTGCTGCCGCAGCTGCCTGGAACCGACGAGACAGTATTTGATCGTCTATGTGATTGCCCAGCGCTTAATTCAACACGACATAGACTATTTGAGAATTATCTTCTACAAGGACTCTCGGAGATATCGCGGGTGAAATTCATCAGCTTGCTTAAATATCTCAACGCAACGGGCTGGCTCTAGCCACCTCGGTATTGCCCCTGGGTCAAGTTTGATTGGGGGTTCCAATTCTTGACGGGTTGTGTGGTGCCAAAACGTAGTCACTGTCGACTCTACTTGCAGCACGCCTAGATCTGTGCGTGCTACCACGCTAACCAATCAACCAATGGGAAACTTTTTAATTTTCATAAAATGTTACTAGAAATTCGTGGAGTACAATTGGAAGTTTCTTAAGTCTGAAATAGAATTTAATAGTTCTAATAGCAGAATTTCTAAAAATAAGACCACATAAAAACTTCAAAAACAAATTGAAATAGTAAAGAATAAAAATTAGCAATTTACTTTGAGACCAGTAAGTTAAGACGTTGCTCCAGTAAAACTTTACTTTTCCAGTAAAATTCAGTAGGTGAATAAATTTTGGGCAATATGAAAATTTTACTCTCAAAACTAGCTCTTGCACAAAAAAGTAAACGAACGGGATAATCAGTATTTGTTGGAACATTTTGATAAAATTTTCATTCAAAACTAAATAAAATTAATCCAAATTTTTAATATTTTAATCAGGCATTTTTAAGGTTAAAATACAATTTGGTTTAAGGGTTGATGTTTGACTATTGACGACAGCAGTCGTCGATGGCAGCGAGTGTAAGACAGCAAATCCATCTGAGGAGATCGAGTGGTTGCGATCGAAACATGTCATGGTAACCTGCCGCCTGGGTTCGAATCTCAAGTCAGTCAAGAATGGATGATTATCAATAACAATTTTAATTAATTTTCATGTTGCAAAATACCTTTCATCATTAAAATAATTTAATGAAAATTAAATTTGATGAACTTAACCCTGATTAAAATATTAAAAATTTTGATTAAAAACCATAAATAGTTCAACAAAATAACTACAATTCTAATCACTAAATAAAATTATTTTAAACGTCAGAAACAATTTCAAACAAATTGTTGCTGAAATTCAAGTTGACTCAATTTTTTAAAAAAATTTTAGTTACATTTTTGTTTATAATGTGTTATAATGTGGCATCATACAAATTCAGAGTTGATTTATTAAAAGTTAGCAAATGGAGAAAAGTATGTTATGAATTAATTCTGTGCCAACAAGCTGCTAAGCTTAATCGGCATTCTAGTTAGCAGCTCGTTGTACGTAGTGTACAAACTGTGGCTAACTTTTTATTTTGAATACGGCTGTGTATGTTTTTTGCTGGTTTACTATATTGAATCATATGTTTTTGTTTTCTACTGGATTTTACAGGCAAAAATTTTTTCAGCTAAAATTTGCAGGCTCTTTGCTGACAACTGTCACTTTACTCTCGCAGTAGATGCCCTCTTTTGCAAATTTATGTATACGCGAACGCATTTCAGTAAAATCCTGTTCAAATTTGTACAAATTTTTGCAAATTTTGGGGAAAACGAACGCAGCAAATAACATCATCTAAAATGCAGTGTTACCATACCTATTAAATTTTTTTTCATTTCGATTTAATTTTAATTTACATAATATTTCGACCAAAAACAATACGTAAATAGGTGGAACAAATTAAAAACAAAAAACAACCTCAAATGATGAGAATAAACCAAAAAACAGAATTTAATTTCAAGTACAAAATTTTAGAAACCCTGTCCAGAATATTTTTCCCGTGTCAATAACTCCATGACAACTCTTAAACGACTGCAACCGAACTGAAAGTGTTCAACGCACATTACATAAGTTAACTGTACAATTTTACAAACAGCAAATATAAAAATCGTACTGTGTCGGACTTCAGCACTGAACTTGTGTGGTGGCTGGCGTAACTCAAACAATTTAATGAGATTATTTTCTTTTCAGATTGTACGTTTGTATGTTTCTAATATCCGGAACTGCTGGTCCGATTTTAGAAATTTCTTTAACAAAATGAAGAATGGAACCTCCTAAGGTTCCACTAAAGTGCTACGGACAGGGCCCAGGGGTGCTAAATCTTCTTTTTTAGCATCTCTTATATCGCCAAAACTAAGAGACAGAAAATATTCAATACATACCTATCAAAATTTTTCTTGGGATTGATTAACAAGGTTTCGTTTAAATGTGCTAAATTTCCAAATCCAAAGATTTTAGAAAAACTAAAGATATTAAACCAAATAAAACCGTTAAGCGTATAAGAATTATAAGCAACAGTTCTACTTGTAACAATATCAAAGATTAAACAAAAATAACAACAATAAACAGCGAGTTTATCTTTTCTTACAGTCTTATCGTTGTTCTTTAAAAAAATAAGCGGACAGGAGTTTGATACTTTTTTTTAAAAACCGGCCCTTTTAGGGAGTAAACGGGTAAAATCTGCATTTTTGTACTTTATTGTTACCCCGTTTATCTTCTAAACCAATAAAAATAAAGAGTATATCACGTTCAAAACTTATCTAAAAAATAAAAATACGAATGTGGTACTTTATACAAATTCGAACGTTTAAGGGGTGAAATTCGTAACTATTATTGGTATGTTTTCTACTAAGTATTTTTCTTCCTTCTTATTCATATTCAATGGGCTCCCACTACAATATTGAAATTTTTCATGATTCAATGGGGAGAAAAAAGCACCAAAAAGGGGAAATACGGAAAATAAAATTTCTTTCTTTAGCTTTTTGGTTCTGCAACGTGTATTTTTTTTAGTTACCGTTAATATTGAATCCAGAAACATAAAATTCAACATGCAATATCCAGGTTTGGAAGTCGTGGTCGAATACTTTTTCGATTCGAAAGCAATTTCGATACTGAACGGCTAGTGTTAATATTACAATAATAATCATCTTAAAAATAAATTAATAGCCATTTCAGATAATTTGCAAATTAAAAGTCGAGCTGGAGAGTAATGAGAAGCCACAGAAATTCCGACAATGGGAGATAAAGAAACTGGAATTGAGAAAACACCTTCAAATGATAATACAGTGGCTACAACTAGAGACAATAGCCAAGAGACAGAGACTGTAAATTTGCCCAAACTCATAAAATCTAATACGAGTAACAATAGCATTCAGAGACCGGTGACAAAGGAACGGAGACCTAAAAGTGATTTGGGTGATAATTTTGTAGCCCCGGATGGAGGCTGGGGTTGGTTGGTGTCCATAGCTAGTGGTGTTAATATAGTAAGATGAGTGGAATTATTGCTAGCGTTTACAATAATTTAAACAATCAAATTTTAACTTTCAGTTAGTAACATTTGCTTTGGCTCAACAGTTTGGTGTTGTATTCCGAGATCATATGTTTCAATTGGGCATATCGAGCTCTCAGTTAACTACAATTGTCAATATACAAATTGCTATAACCGCTATGACAGGTAAGTTGAAATTATATTTTGAAAAATATTAGGACCTGAGGACCAAGGCCCATTGAAAAGGTCTGCGCAAGAAGCCTGATGATCATTGTTTATGTTCTTTTTAGTTGTCAAAAGTTGTTTTCATGTGTATGTATACGTTTATAGTATGCCACACATACACGTTTTTTCCTTTAGCTTTGTATATGTGGTAGTAAATTTTTGACAACTAAAGAGAATCGTTTTTTGTTTTTGTACAAGTAAGCAGACCTGATAGATGGGCCTTGCTGAGGACTATATCCAAATACAAATTTGTAAAAAATTTTAGATTCTATTTATTTTAATGTAAATATTCTTCAAAAAAAAAAAATATTATACTTAAGCGCAAGTCTGGTAAAACATGATCGGTGGAAGTCCAAGTGAGCCACAGTTATTTTGGAAATAAGTAAAATGTAGGTTACGAATTTTTGCCAGTAAACAAATTTGCTTAAATTACAGATAAATAAATCCATTAAAATGATTATTATTTTTTTCGCATTACTATCTTTTATTACAGGTATTACAAACGGACCGCTATTCCGCAGATTTACTTTCCGTCAGGTGGCGCTATTTGGTTCATTTTTTACTTTCATTGGTTTATTTGCATGTGCCTTTGCAAATTCATTTATATTCTATTGTCTATCATACTCATGCTGTTATGGTAAGTTGAAAACAACGTTTTACTATAATCAAAATTAACTTTCAACTTAAAAACCTGTTGCAGGCTTTGGGCGAGGTCTTATCCAATCAGCCTCATCTTTAGTTGTAAATACATATTTCAAAGAAAGAAGACGTACTGCGCAAGCTTACAAATTCGGTGTTGCTGGCTTAGGACCTATTTGCTTGCCTTATTTAGCCACTTTTCTTATCGATTATTTAGAAGTAGAAGGAACGGTATTGTTCTTTGCTGGTCTCTCATTAAATACAGTAGCTTGTGGCCTCATATTCCAACCGGTAAAATGGCATATTAGGAAACAGCCAAAAGATGCAGAAGCCTCTAAAAAATTTTCTACACAGAACGAAGATGATTTAATCATAGCTCAGCCCGTAGAACCGGAAACACCGGTATTGCCTCGAGCCAATGATGGTTGGTTTGGTTCAAACAGCTCTCCGAACTCTCCCTCCATTAGAAATCGATTGGGTTCTTGGGATAAAACTCAAGAAGAAAATTCGGCCCAATCACGCAGTTTTTCGATTAGTCATAGTATAAAGGAAGAAGAAGACCACGATACTTACAAAGTTCAGGATGTTGACAATACTCGTAATAACAAAGAACTAAACCCTAACACAGTTGTGTTAACAGAGACAGAACTTTTAAGAGAAAGAGAAGATAAAAATGGGCTCGAAAAGGACATGATGGAAGAAGAAAAAGAGACACGGAAAAAATTAAAATGGTACATGAAAGTGGTGGTGTTCTTTGATCTGGATTTATTGCGTGATTTTGGTTATGTCAACTTGGCCATGGGTTTGACTTTGATCAATTTTGTTGAACTAAATTTCGCTAATTTGACGCCCTTCATATTGGCTGATTTTGGCTTTAAAAAATATGAAATTGCCTTGGCCATGTCCTTGTTGGGAGGCTTCGATTTGATTATGCGTTTCCTAATACCACCAATAGCGGCCAAAATCAATTTAAGCAACAAGACCTTCTTTATTTTGGGCTTATTGGGCATGAGTATTGGACGTATATTTTTATCGTTTACGCGAAACTTTGCCGTTATGATTGCCATATTTGTATGGTTGGGTGTGAACAAGGCCTTCCGTACGGTATTTTGGTCTTTGATGATACCTGGTTATGTGCCACTAAAGAGGCTACCAGCTGCCGCTGGTTTACAGCTGCTAATGGCAGGTTTATTTTCGTTTGCATTTGGACCTTTGATTGGTAAAATTTTATTAGATTATCTTTTTTATAAAGTAATATACATATATTTTATATATTTCAATTTATTATCTTGCAGGTCTTATACGTGATAGTACTAGTTATGCTTTTGCTTTGAACTTCCTCAATGTTTTATGTTTGTTGGCCATTGGCAGTTGGGTTTTGGAAGCATTTGTTCGCAAATATAGAAATAAATCAAAACCAGTAACAGAAAACTTGAATTAAGAAGATGTTAAACCCCAAAAAACATTGATGTGTGTAATTCTAATGTCATTTACTGCATTTTTAAGGCCCAACCAGAACATGCATGTATTAGCTTAAGCAACTGTCAAAAATTAACGAAAAGTCTGTCAAATGCATAAGCAAATAAAAAAAGGCTTTTAGGTGGCCATAATGTACTTAATATCTATTTAACCATTGTTGCATATTTGTGCAATATTTTGTTTTTTTGCGAGTACTTCAAACTAAAAAGTACCAAAAAGTCCAACCGTGTATTTGTTTATTTTATGCTATTTAATTTGTAAAGAATTTAAAAATAGATAATTTGTGAGTGTCTTAAAGAAAATGGAAAATAAATTAAAATATGTAAAAGTCCATTTTAATTTATTTTATTTTTTATTGTTATACATACACAGCTGTTTTCGTACGGAATGTGCGTTCAGTTTGGCACTTTGCTTAAGCAAATGACATTTGACGAAACTTGACGAAAATCATCATTAAGTACATTGTAGCTTGCCATATATGTTTTATATGTATCCGCAAAGCTACTTAAGTTGACTTAAGCGACCTCATTCATGTTCTGGTTGGGCCTTTAAGCACTTAAATCTGTTTGTTGAATTCGAGGTAGAATGGGGAGATGGATAATAGGCACGTAACGCGTGTTTTTTTTTTGTAGATAAGCAAGTAAAGCTGCCTTTCTATGCATGTTGCTTTGCAGTGAAACAATGTCTCTTTTTCCCAAACGCAAGCTTTGTCAAAGTATGGCAAGCCTAAAATCTTCTTTTTCCCAGCTGATATAAACGCAACTAGTTCATCATTTCAATTTACAATGCCTTAAGCTTCGTGAAGATGGTGGTAAGATCTTACGATAATGTTAGATCTGGCAATGGGTTGGCCATATACTGCCAAAGAAAAATTTTGCTGTAATAATGGACTGTCAATGCTTTTTCTGACAACGTTATTAAACAAAAATTGCCCATTCAGATGGTTGTAAAACTCAATAGGTTGCCTTAGCGCCTAAAAGGCAGTGAAAGCTTGTTTACTCGAGCAAACTAAGACATAAAAGTTGGATCGCGTTGCATATAGGCTTTGACTACCTTTGATGTTTATATGGATAAAATAAATACATATCATCCGCATACATACATATGTTATTGTTTTTCCAGTTCGGTAAAGGTTATGCAAATCATTCAGAAAATTAGTAATCAGTAATGGTCCAAGAACACTACCATGAGGCACTCTACATCATGATGTAATGAGCTTTAGAAACCACAAATCTGTACAAATTCCCGTTTCGATAGCTAACTTTTTAGTAAGAGCAATTCATTTCCACATATGTTCACTCACAATATTATTACAGTAACGGACTGTAGCGTATTTAAGAAGTATATTTAAGAAGTATTCCGATCAGTAGTTTTTAAATAAATAAAGATTTAAAAATCCAAGTAAATTTATTTTTAACTGATTCTAACTGTTATTCAAAACACTAAGTGCATAATAATGCGGATTTTCAGTTGCAGTTAATATTGTCCGTTGATTTAGTTAAATTCTTCTTTATGTAAAATTAAATGAAAATGTAATTTAAAGTAACGAAAAGTTCATTTAATTTTATATGCCAAAAATTCAACCGCGAATTCCGTAAAAAACAAAGGAATATTCAGTTATTTTGTATAAATTAACTGTCAAAGATTTAACTACAAATTCCGTAAAAACAAATAAATATTCAGTTATTTTATATAATTAAACTACCAAAAAAAATTTTTTTTAGTTATCTATAAAAAACGATTTGCTTGTTTTGTGTTACAAATTCCAATTTTCTTTTTGTTAAAATAATTTAGTGAAATACATCAAATTTTTAAAGTAAAATTATTGCGAAGCCATATTGGACATGCTGCTGGTGTCTTATAATTGAGAGTTTCTCTGTAAACAACGTGGTCAGTACAACAAAAGTAAAACAAACGTGTCTGTCTGTTGTTTTTTAGAAATTCGGAGCTTTTGTGGAGTAAACGAAAATGACTGAATTTAATAAAATAACTGAATATTCCTATGTTTTTACGGAATATGTAGTTAATTTTTTGATAGTTATTTTATATAAAATAACTGAAAAGTCATAGGTTTTTGCGGAACATGGGGTTGAATTTTTGACAGTAAAAATTAAATGAACTTTTCGTTAAAAATAAGTGAAAAATAAGTAGACCGGTTTTTAACTGAATAATTTTATGGATTTTTTATCCTTGGGAATCGGAGAGACTTAATGAATTTTCAGGATATACGGAAAACTGCTAAATTTAAACACTGAATTGGCATTCAGAAAGGCAGCCTTACTTTAGTTTAGAGATATAAAAATACTTACGATTTATATTTGAGAGGAAGTATTAATTTAATATTTAAGTATTTTGGTATACAAATGTATGTTATCTAAATAAATTAAGTTAATAATAATTACACACTTTTTGTTGTTTTAGGGTAAGTTTATTCCAAGAATATTTATTTATTAATTGTTTTTTAGTTTTAAAAGAAAACTTTTCCGAATTAAATGTGACATAAATAAATTAATACCTGGACACAATGACAGACGAACGAACGGAAATGCAGACATTCTGATTTAAACTTCTCTTCTCAAAAAAATCAATATTGTGGAAATAACAAACGGAATGAATCATTTATTAAAAACAATAGTTTTTAATATTCATTAGCAGAGTTACCGTTATGCGACTTTAGTTGCAATTTGCAACCTGTTTGACGCTCTAACACTTTTTGTGCAATTTTTTCAAAATCGTCTTATTTCGCAACTTTTTGCCACTTTTTTGTAAGTGAAATACTTTTTTTTACACTGCATAATTTCACATATTTTTCCTGAAAAATATTAATTTTGTTTTAAACATTCCCCGCGATATGTAACCTCATTCGATTGATCAGGTGATTATTTGATTATTTTGTATCCAGACAATTTCAACTACTGAACTGTATTGTATATGTCTTGTTTTGTATCGTGTTCATTGAATTTCCATGTCAATCTAGGATGATCGGCATTATTATTTAAAGCGTTTAAAGACAAACTTTTTTACCGCTATTGATCTCATATCTTTATTTTAAAATGTTATAAATGCCACAGGCTTTTATAAAAGAATTTTAGTTGTTGGAACGTAAATCCAATAATAAATCATACAATTACATTTTTAAAATTCCAAATGCTAACCATTTTTGGCATACACTAAGGAAGCTTAAAATTGCTTTTAATTAACCATTTTACCTTATTTTAGACATAAAAGCAGAGCATGTATTAACTCTACAGATGGCGTTATACGTTGACTTAGGCTTTGCGCAATCTGACAGGTGTCATTTTGGCATTTAAAATTGGGGCGAGGCGAAGTTCGCCGGGTCCGCTAGTTTATAATAAAAACGAACACTGCCACATAGTAATACGAGTAAGAGACTTTAACAAAAAATTTATAATTAGGTGAGTTTCAAAACTCGTTCGTTGCAAAATTAAAAATACGAGATGACAAATGATTTAAACAGTTCTTTTGGCGTTATATGAACAGAAATCTACTGATTGTAAAAATGCATGTCCTTGGAAAAACATGGAAGAGGACATGCATTAACACAATTAGTAATTTTCATATTATAAAGCGCCAAAAGAACTGTTAAAATGAGTTGTCATCTTCTATTTTTAATTTTGCAACGAACGAGTTTTGCATTCTCAATTATACATGGTATAATAAGTACCAGGTATGTTCATTAGGGAGAGTTTTCATTATTGACCCATGTAATGTAAAATAAATTTATTTGATTTTTGACGCTTGTTTAAATTTTTTTATTTATTTTCCTTTGGTTTGACGTTATATGGGTTTAAAAATTTAGAACAAATTCTTATGACTATACCTTTTACTTCTTCTAACATGGTTTTAACAATAATGTTTTAACATTGTAACAAATGTTAGTACATATTTAGACAAACGAAGAAAAATAGAGCAAATTGCAAATACGTACATTTTGTTGTTGTATTTTTGCACGGATTTGCAGCGCTTGCACACTTTGCACTACTCATCGTGATTTCCCTTAGTGTTGTTGATGTTTCTGCAATAAACTTTTACAAACACATGCGTATGCAACAATATCGGTTTGCGAAAGTAATCCCATTTCTGATGGTTTCAAGTACTTTTTGGCGTTATTCGTACTAAAATTTTAAGGTACAACTTGTACTAAAAGTATGTAGAAAAAACTTAAATCTAGCAATTTTAAGAGACTCGAAGCGTTATACATAGATGCACAGATTGCCTCTGCATCATCGCAATACTTGCACTGCCGAAAATATCGAAAGAACCGTTAGCGTCAACTCAGAACGCTGCAATTTAAGGTTATAAACTGGACGAGCCACACAACACGACCCATTTTGGCTTTGTTGCATGAGAAGTTTAATTGGTCACCAAGATCATGCAATTTGGCGCCGTTAGACTTGTTGTTGTGGAGTTACGTCAAAGGCCGTGTCTTCACTGATAATCCCCTAAAGGAGGAGCATTCAAAAACCAACATTCGTCAAGTTAATCCCGAGATACCGCCCGAATCGGATCGACTGCTGCAAACAATCAAGCGGTTATTTAAATGACATTGTATTTCGTACAAAATGGCAAAGTACAAGCGTTATGATTAAATAAAAGTTTAATCGAAATCATAGCTTTATGTGTGATTGTTCTCATATTAATTCATTTTCAGACATTTCCATGAAACTCTGTAAGTCTGGTGAAAACTAAAAATTTATCAATGTACTTTTTTTCACTAACACATATTTGAGTTATGCACAACTACCCTGCCAATAATATCCCTACAAATAATATTGGACCATCTGATCCATGGACTGGTACGATGTAATGAAAGCATGGACCATGTCATTGTTAAAGAGTGTTTGTAGTGACACGACATGTCTTCGTTTTTTAACGACAAGTTTTCGTTTTTAAACGAAGTAAAAACTAATCCTCTTGTGTATACAATGGAGTAGTTTAAGCAAAAGCTGAATTATATTGTCCTGCCCTAGGACATCGTAATGTTAAATATACAGTGAAAACTCCCATAAGCGGACAGCCACCGTCGACCAAAATTTGTCCGTTGTTGGGAGGTGTCCGCCTATGGGAGTTTGAAAAAAAAATGGCAAAAAAAATAATTTTTATTGTTCATTTAGAGCATTAACACAAAATTCAATTCATATCTACTAATTAACAAAAGAGGTTTAACGAAAAAAAAAATTTAATAAATTAAAATAATATCTAATGTGTTACTTATTAAAAAATTCATGGTAAGAGTTGCTTTAAAGTCACTAAAAGGAACATAAATAAGTACATACATATACGCATTTGTACTTATTTTGAAATAAAAGTCTTTTATAGTTTTTGTGTCATATTTGCATGCTTTTCTGTCGCTAAACGAGCTTGAAGGTGATTTTCTAAATTTTTTACAAATGTAAAAGCTGCATAATCAGTTTTTACAAATTCCTTGATGTTGTAAAGATATTTCAAGGCATCGGTACAATTCATAACTTTATTTGGAACTGCAATCCAATTTTCTTCATCTAAAGGTTATTCAATGACATTCTGTCATAATATTTTCATCAATGGTAACGTACTCTTCAGCATTGTCTAATCCACAGCCTTGTATCAATGATAGCAACTCTATTGGTGGGATATCATCTTCGTCATCAAAATCTCGTGAACTGTATGCATTATCATCGAATTTGGCCTTACGGAAGCAGTTTTGAATTGTTTCGGTGGTCTTCTTAATTCACGCAGATGAGATGAAAAATATTGATTCACGGATGTTGATTTTTTTGCTACATCTGTATTTTCATCAAAAGCTGTTATCATATCCTTTACTATAAAACTTCGGTAGTAGAATTTGAAACTAAGAATGATGGCTTGGTCCAGGGGCTGGCAAATTGATGTTGAGTTTGGAGATAACCAGATAACTTTAATGTTTTCGAGTTCAACATCGCGTAAAAAAGTGCAATTGATAATATTTTGTTTTATTTTGAATTGTTTTTGTCCTCTTTTCAGAGGTTTTTTGAACAAATATTGAACAATTTTGCTGTCCGCGTCCGTTCAAGGGAGGGTCCGTTCTTGGGAGAGAAATTTGTTCTGAAAAATCAATTTGGTGCAACGTTATTCGAAAATTGTCCGCATATGGGAGGTGTCCGCTTATGAGAGTGTCCGCTATTGGGAGTTTTCACTGTACCATGTTTTTCCATACGATTGGGTTACTTTTGGAGTAGTCCTAGTCCCTTGTGGGCTACATTTTACACGCGTGTTTGGACTAATCCTATTAGTTGCAGGGTAAGTACTGCTGTCAAAGAGTCGAGCTACACCTTGGCAGATGCATTACAAAATAATATTTTGAAACCCATGTAATACCAAACATAAAAATAAGCAAAAAAAATTAAAAATATTAAATAAATTAAATTAAATAAAAACACTCAAGAAAACTGAGTGCTTTTCTTATAAATTTTACGACACGTTCAATTACTTGTGTTATGAAAACTGTACATAATTTTATTTTTTGAAACATTTTTTGATTTAAAACTATCCCTTCTCTCCGTGGATCAACTACTGTACTAAACATTTAAACGAAACCTTGTTAATTAATTTTTTGAAACCCAAGAAAAATTTTGATAACTAATATGCATGTGGCAGTGTAAATAAAACTGAACTGGCAAAATTTATTTTTGTTTTTTCTTTACCCACTTACAAACAACTACATTAATTGTTGCGAAAAAAATCAAACAATTGTGGTCGGGACTGTAAGAAAAGATAAATTCACTGTTTATTGTTGTGGTTTTTGTTTTGATATTTGATATTGTTACAAGTAGAACTGTTGCTTATAATTCTTATACG
The DNA here is from genome assembly GCA_949318255.1 of Pollenia labialis. Taxonomy (NCBI): domain Eukaryota; kingdom Metazoa; phylum Arthropoda; class Insecta; order Diptera; family Polleniidae; genus Pollenia; species Pollenia labialis. Next base: position 135,903,336 of record OX439142.1, read on the forward strand.
CTTAACGGTTTTTTTTGGTTTAATATCTTTAGTTTTTCTAAAATCTTTGGATGAAGTTTCCTGACAATTTTTCCTAAGCAACTAGTTAAATGCGCATAGGAAAAGCTTATTCCATCAACAATAAATTTCAAATTATCAATAGTATGAAATGGCAAATTTAGCATATTTAAACGAAATCTTGTAAAAAAGCTGATAGTTGGTTTTTATAATTTTAGTTAATATTATAGATTGTTTCAAATTTGTTTTTATGTTGAAATATTTTTACTTTCTTTGTTATTTCTTACATAGCAATTTTTTATTAACTAACTCAACTACCTGTTGTGAGGCTCCTGAAATTTTGCAATGCCAATAGTACTGATAAAAGTACAATTGTACCGACTTTATCATCCCTGACCCAGAAGCAGCAAAAACACAGATGGCGCATTCCTCTTTTTAAAATAAAATTCTACTACACATGGCGTCAAAATTACGTCACGCAAGACCAAACTGTATTGCATTTTATTTTCTTCAAAACAAAGCAATATAATCTCTGATAAAAGTACAATTGTACCGACTTTATCATCCCTGACCCAGAAGCAGCAGAAACCCAGATGGCGCATTCCTCTTTTTAAAATAAAATTCTACTACACATGGCGTCAAAATTACGTCACGCAAGACCAAACTGTATTGCATTTTATTTTCTTCAAAACAAAGCAATATAATCTCTGTCTACGTCACTAAAAAACGGACCTGCGCAATGCGTAGTCTGGTTTATTTAATTCATATTCAATGAATTAAAGAAAATATAAAGAAAAAACTAAATCAACAAAACATTTATAATGCAGAAGCTTAAACATATAGAAACAACTGCAGCAAAAAAAAAAAAAAATACCACACTTAAACACATGTCCAGGCAAACATCTATAATTTTTCAAAACATTTTTGTAAAAGATACAAAATTATTAACTATAGTTATATATATATTTGCTTTGTAACAATTTCATTAAAAAACAATATAACAAAATGAAAATGAACTTAAAACTGCATAATACATATCGCACTTGATCATAAATAAAGTATTAACTTAAAATTTTTATTTTTCACTTTTTGGAAAAAATCGCCACGTAGATATGAATACCGTCGACTGCTGTAAAAATATGGTGCTATTTTGTATACTTTTTGGTAGTGACGGCTGTTTACAGCAGAGCTTTGGAGTCGTAGTTGAAGTTTTTGTAACGGAGTCGGAGTACGTACAAAAACTCGCGACTCCGATTCCAAAATTTTTCGGCATAAAAACTTTTCTAATATTTTTCAAAATTTAAATTTTCAAAAGATTTTGTTATTCGTTCTTAATTCCCAGTTTTTATTATTGATAAAAACACTTGGAATTTATTGTTTATGGGATAAGCTATTCCTATGCGCATTTCACTGGTTGCTTAGGCCAGATAATCAGGAAACTTCATCCATTCATCAAAGTTTAAACAAAAACACATCAACAATAAACAGTGGGTTTATCTCATCTTACATTCCCCACCACAATTAGTTGAAATTCTCTCAACATTAATTGTAGTTGTAAGTAGGTTAAGAAAAACAAAAAATAAAAAATTTTGAAGTTATGAGTAGGTGAGTTTCAAAAATTGAGATAACAATTGATTTTGACAAATCTTTTATCACTTGATGAGAATAAATATTTAATTGTATCATAAACAGTACCAAGTCCAACAACAAAAGGTTTGCGATTTTCCAAAAATAATACAAGGCTTAGAACAATTTCTGTTATCTTAATTTTCTCTTCGAAATGTGTTATACAAATTATTCAAGTAAAAACTGAAGGCGCATCTGCATGTTTATATAAAAATTGCCAACAATTTCAGTGGTAAGCCACACAAAATAAATTTGATGCAATTTACGTTTAAGCAAGTTGGAGTTGGTATTGTTTTTAACTTTTCTATCTCGAAAACTGCATAAGATAAGGCTTATGGGAATCTACACATCCATAGAGGACAAATTCTCCAACTCCAACAGTATAAAAAACGTATTTTGAAAAAGATGTGAATTGGTGTAGCTTATCCCTTCCCTACATAACTATTGATTAATTTTTAGCACTGTTTGCATAATTTTAATAAATTAATAAAACTTTCAAAATATACTTAGGCCCAATGAATAATTTGCCTGGTGGTCTATAGTGGATTGCACATATGAATTGTAGCAAAACACGTTTCTTTCCTTCGAAACTTCGAGGCAAAACTCTTTAGTTCTAAAATTAAATCTTTTTTTTTTCTATATTTCAGTTGGTTTAAATTTTTCAACTGTTGAGTTATTAATCAAGAATGACATAACACTACAAAATCAAAATAGTTCAACTAAGTTGGTCTATTTAATCAGGAGTTATATGATTTTTGCATTTTCCCGAATTTCGAATAAATTGTATCGAACGAGTTTTGAATCTCACGTAGTCATATGTTAATAAATATATTAAAGCTCAATGCGGCACGTGTTAAAATTGAAATACCGATTTGAAATTTTTTTTTCGCTATATTTTACCATTTGAAAGGTATATACATACTTCATTAAAAAGAGTTTTAAGTCAAATAAGGACCAGTCTCATATACACTGCGAATCGGATGGAGTCGTAGTTATCACTTTTTCTTGACGACTCCACAGCCCTGGTTTTAAGACTCCTTTTTCATATGCTTTTACTATTAAATTACTTCTACTAAATAATTTAAGATTTTGAGTTAATACCCTTTTTATGATCAAGTGAGTTATGTACTTACAACGTTTTGTTTGTTGCTATGTTCATTTACCCTCAGCTAGTAAACAAAACAAAATTTAAGGTCGCACATAGAAAACATTGTTTTACGTCTTACTACACATTATCATCTTTGGTTTTTTTAAATTATTAAAGCTCAATTTAATCTCTTTAGTTTTTCTCTTCTTTATGTATACCCCAATTCGGTGTTCAGTTAGTGCTCATATATGCTATTTGACATTTCTTTTCATACTCTCTATGTTCTAGCGCCTCTGCTTTTTATATATATATCGAAGCTCTTTTTTTCTATTATTATCGTTTATACGAACCCCAATCCGTACGTAAGTGTTTGACGAAAAGATAATAAACAATTTATTTCAAATCCCTTAAAACACAATTTTTTCTTTTTTACGATTTTTATTTTTGAGGGAAATATTTAACTACAACAAACGTTATGTTTGGGTAAATAAATGTGTGTGAGACTCCAGCGGGAAAAAGAAGGAGTACTGATGCCTTCTAGAAGGCCTCTGTACTTCTTCTTTTGGATTTACAAGGCCTGATCGCTCCACTCTATACTCATGTCTTTTTTACAGTGTATCCTCATTGCGATGAAGGCTTTCCGCTCTCGCGTCTTTCGCAGTAACAAAAGAATGGTAGCCAGGGCTGCCAAATTTGACGATGTATCGTAATTTTATGTTCCGAAATTAGTAAAGTGCTGATATGCTGATTTTTTTTCTAAAAAGTAACGATTTTTTCAGTCTCCAAAGTCTGAATAAAACATTACATTTTTGGACAATTTCAATTTTAAATCTTATTTAACAGCCGTACCTAAGCAAAAGCGGAGGGCATAGGCATAGCGGAAGGCATTGCTTTTACGCTGATATGTCATACCAAAGCATGAGTGTCAACGTTGTGTCACGAACAGTAGTTATAGCTTGCTTGCTTAATAAAACCTACAAATTATAAATAAAAATAGAAATAAAAACGCTAGATTGACCAAAAAATAGCTAAATTGCCAATATAAATCAACAATAGCGGCAAACTTCTCTATGAAACGAGCCGTCAAAATCGGGTTTTCCAGTTGCAAAGCGTTCAGGCCGCTCTATTCAACAACTAGAAAACGCGTGCCGCTTTTGTTTAGGTACGGCTGTAATATGCAAGTCTTAAGAAAATCTTTGATTATTTTCAGAGTACAAAAACAATAATGTTACCCTTTGTTTATCTTTCGTCAACCCATCATCGAATGAACCTTTTACGACTCTCTATATAAATCATAATTTCAACAATCACGAGTAGTAAGATAATATCTACATGAGTCTCATACAGTTCTTGACATGAAAGTCTCGTTTGATTATCTTTAGCCACGTCTTAAACGGTTCCTACAATGATTGAAGAACATCTTTCTCTGGGCTATGGAAGAATCTCACTCGTGTACAGGTTTTCCCGTATGAGGAATCTTGTGCGATTAAAAAATGCGGTCATCGACGATTAACAACGCTCTTAATGAGACTCCCATTAGCTCTTACACGATTGAAAATGCTGGCTGGGTTTGAAGTAAATATGTTTTTGTTTGAATGTTTTTTTTTTATAAAAATCGAAAAAAATTGTTTACAAAGAACTAAGTCTTGAGTTGTCCGATTTTTTTTGACGATTTTTTTATTTTTTCTCAGGAAACTGACGATTTCCTCACAAATTTATCTGGCAGCCCTGATAGTAGATGAATAAAAAAAAATTATTCTTTTGCTTTGGCAAAAAACAAAACAATGAAAGAGCTGAAAACTGCAATGAGGCATTCTTTAGCAGTTGGATAAAAATGATAATTAATTCCAAAAAAATATTTTAGCAGGCTTTTAATAAGGCCCGAACTAAGAAGGTCTTCGGAGTTTTCCCGCTGGGCTCATTTGATTTGGGTGTGTTTTGTAACAAAAAAACAAAACTTTTGTTTTCCTTATCAACACAGTTTTAAAAAAATATGCATCACAAACATATATATCACTTATTTTCCTATACAGTGTAGCCTCGATGAACGCAACCCTCGATATGCGCAACACCTCGCTTAACGCAACACCCAATTTCGTAACATTGGTGACTCTGTGAACGCATCTTTTCAAAAAACAAAGCCTCAATTAACGCAACTTTGCAAAAGCAAAACAAGTCAGGCTATTAAAAAACCTAAGACGTGTGTATGTAAAATCTTATGCTTAAGTCCAATAGTATTTTTAATATACCGTTATTCTAAGAATGATAAGCAAAAACGAATTACATTTCTCGCTTGCACCAATGCAACAGGAACACATAAATTTAAGCTTTTTGTAATTGGTAAAGCCCAAAACCCTAGAGCATTTAAAGGATTAGTCAATATGCCAATTGTTTACAAAGCCAACAAAAACTCTTGGATGACTTTAGAATTTTTCGAGCAATGGCTTCCCAAAGGTAAAATTATTTCTTTCGTTTTTTTAATTCTGTAGTTTAAAAATGTTGTTTTAGGTAAACTCCTTTCTATCCTCCAGACAACTTCCTTTAAAGGCTTTGTTACTTTGGGACAATGCACCCTGTCATCCCAAAGAGGGAGAGTTGAGAAGTAATGATGGAATGATAACTGTTATGTGTTTTCCAGCAAACTGCAATGCAATTCTTCAGCCTTTGGACCAAAACGTGATAAAAATTACAAAACTTCTGTATAAGAAAAGTCTTTGGGCCCACATTTGCATAATGCTGTTTGTCTTTTGGCGAAACGCTGGAACGTAGTACTGCGCCCAAATAATGGATGGACTAAAGAAGACGAACTGCCACTGAGCATTATAAGTCGATAACAACCATCAGTACAAATTAACATACATTTGGAAGTTTATCTAGGTATGTTTTGTTTTTCTGTTTTTATTCTTTATTTCAATTAAATATATACGATTATTAAAAGCTAAACTTAATTTTTTATAAAATTCTTAATTGGTTTAAAATAGGCTTTTAAATAGAAAAATATGACTAGAAATTTGTGACTTGGTTTGCGCAACAATTCAGTTATCGCAACAGCCCAAAATTCTATTGGTTGCGTTCACCGAGGTTACACTGTACATACATATATCTGTGGCTTTTTGACAAAACCTCTTAAGTCGAGATAAGAAAGCAAACAAAGTTTAAAAAAAACTCGGGGAAAAAATCATTTTTATCAAATAATAAAATAAACCGAAATTAAACAAAAATGTTTTTTGAAGGAAATTTCGTATAATTGACAGCATTTTTTTCAACTTTTTTAAACTTGACTTAAGATGTTTTGTCAAAAGGCCACAGTTATGTATATAAAACAAAGCTCCTAAAAGTATGTGTGTATAATTAACGAAATATTTATAAATAGTTACCGAATAGTTACAAGTCATTATACGCACTGTAGTTAAATTGAATGTGGAAGTTCTTTTCAAAACTTGACTATTCAAATTTTTGTGTTTTGTGTGCACAATTGAGAAAATAGTTTTTTAGGAATACAACTAGGTATTTTACCCGAACTTTAGAGGACAAGATTAGTCATTGCTTTGTACAGGATTCAAAAGTTGAGCAATAATTTACATACATATTTTGAATAAATCCAAAATTTTAAATTATATAATCGAGTTTTGACGCGGCGGATTGGAATAATCAAGTTTTTCTCAAACTAATCAGGTATCAGAAATTTTATTTTGAATTAAAATAACCTGAGGTCCACCTTTAAAAATAAATAAAACGATAAAAATTAATCATACACTCACAATATTATTACAGTAACGGACTGTAGTTTATTTAAGAAATATTCCGTTCAGTCATTTTTAAATAAATAAACATTTAAAATTCCAAGCAAATTTATTTTTAACTGATTCTAACAGTTATTCTAAAAACTAAGTGCATATTAATACGGATTTTCAGTTGCAGTAATTTTGTCCTTTGATTAAGTTAAATTCTTCTTTATGTAAAATTAAATGAAAATGTAATTTAAAGCAACGAAAAGTTCATTTAATTTTAACTATCAAAAATTCAACCGCGAATTCCGTAAAAACAAATCAATATTCAGTTATCTTTTATAAATTAACTGTCAAAGAATTAACTACATGTACCGTAAAAACAAATAAATATGCAGTTATTTTATAAAATTTTACTGTCAAAAATTCAACACCATATTCAGTAAAAACAATTAAATATTCAGTTATTTTATATAATTTTACTACCAAAAATTAATTTTTACTTATCTATAAAAAATGAATTGCTTGCTTTGTGTAAGCAATACCCATTTTCTATTTGTTAAAATAATTTAGTTAAATACATCAAATTTTAAAAGTAAAATAATTGCGAAGCCATATCGGTCATGCTGCTGGTGTCTTATAATTGAGAGTTCTTCTGTAAACAACGTGGTCAGTACAACAAAAGTAAAACGAACGTGTGTAACTGGGTAAGTTAATAAAAATATTCTCCCTGTCTCGCTTATAAGAAAAACAAGCGGACTGGTGTCTGTCTGGAATTTTTTAGAAATTCGGTTCTTTTTTAGAGTAAACGAAAATTTAATAAAATAACTGAATATTTAATTGTTTTTACTGAATATGGGGTCAATTTGACAGTAAAAAATTGACAGTAAAATTTTAATAGATAACTGAATATTTAATCGTTTTTACTGAATATGGTGTTGAATTTTTGACAGTAAAATTTTACAAAACAACTGAATATTTATTTGATTTTACGGAATATGGTGTTGAATTTTTGACAGTAAAAATTAAATAAACTTTTTGTTAAAAATAAATGAAAAATAGGTAGACCGGTTTTTAATTGAACTTTCATTTATTTTATATTACAATTTCAGTTAATTTTACGTACAGAATATTGTGAGTGTAGTATGTTTAATTTATTTTCAAATTTTTACAGCAATTTCATGTTCAAGGCAATCACAATTTTCATCATCACTATAAAAGTCATTGCTATCGTTCATTATACTGATATACCAAGAGAGCTGCTGGTTTTGGCCCAACCCTCTTTAACACATCATTCTCACATCATTTTTCTCTTTTAAATGCAGATACTTTTATATTGCAATTTCAGTTAAGTAAAATTAAACAAACTTTTTGTCGTTTTAGAAGGTACAATTTTGTTTGTTTTCATCATCCGACGCAAATACATAGAGGGTAATTTCGCTGTTCACTTCACCTTGCGTTGAGAAAATTTTCATATAAAATTTTTGAACAACAAAATTATCCCCTTAATTTTGAAAAGTTTTATATATGTAATCCTTGGGATTCCTTATAAGGAACATAGGGCCTCAATAATTGATCTCCATCGACTTCTATCTTGTGCTTCTCTTTTGGCTTCATTCCAGGTTATACCAACAGTTTGAAGTTCGGCTTGAACTTGACGCCTCCAGGTGTTTTTAGGGCGACCCCTTCTTCTTGCTCCCTGTGGGTTGTAGTCAAGGGATTTTCTATTGATGTCATCGGTTGGTTTTCGTAGAGTATGACCCAACCATCTATACTTGCGTATTTTGACCTCGTGGTCAATTGGAGGTTGTTGCGCTCTAAACCATAGCTCTGAGTTTGTAATAGTTTGGGGCCAGAAAATTTTAAGGATTCGGCGAAGGCATTTGTTGACGAAGACCGGTAGTTTTTGGACATCTGAATTTGTTAGGTTCCATGTCTCCGAGCCATAAAGCAGTACTGACTTTACATTGCTATTAAAAACTTTAAGTTTAGTAGACACTGCGATGTTAGCTGACCTCCAGAACTTATTCAATATTCCAAAAGCTTGTTTAGCTTTTGCCAGTCTGTTTTGAATATCATCGTTGCATCCACCGGAAGTAGCAAAAATGCTGCCCAAGTAACAAAAAGTTGTGACATCTTCCAGTTGTTTCCCCATCAGTGAGAAATGATAATTGCTTGCTACATTGAAGCGCATAGATTTTGTCTTTGAAATGTTTATAATTAGGCCTGCGCTTGAGGCTTTTGCAGTGATGCTATTTAACATTTGCTGCATGCCTTGTTGGTTGTGTGACAATAAACAAATGTCGTCGGCATAATCTAGATCAGTAAGTCACAGGATTCACAGATTGACTCATTATAACATCAAGTACGATGTTGAACAGTAAGGGGGATAAGACGCATCCTTGTCTCACACCAGTTTTAACGTTTAAGTTATCGCCGACTTGGCCACTGTGGAGGACAGATCAAGTTGCATTAGCATACAAACCTTCTACGAGTCTGATAATTTTATTTGGTATTCCTTTGCAACGCATCGCTTTCCATATGGCGGAGTGATGAAGTGAATCAAATGCACGTTGAAAATCTATAAATATCAGGTACAAACTCGATTGCCATTCTTCTGTCTGCTTAGTTATAATGCGTAAACTGTTAATGTGATCTATGCAAGATCTTTTTGGCCTGAATCCTGCCTGTTCTGTTCTTAGTTCGGGCTCTGTCGCTGCAGCTATGCGGTTAAATAAGATACGGGATACTATCTTGTTAAGCATATTTAAAAGGGTGATGCCCCTCCAATTCTTGCACTCCATCTGGTTTCCTTTTTTTGGGATATTGATGATAAGTCCTTCCTTAAGGGTGCTTGGGAGCGTTTCTGTTTGCCAGAAGTAATCAACTAATGGTTGAATTATTTTTGCCGAAAGGGATTTATCAGCTTTAAACAATTCTGGAGGGATATTATCGGGCCCTGCTGCCTTGTGATCTTTCAGCGATGATATTGCTTCCATTGTTTCTACGTGACTAGGAGGTTGGATGTTCATGTCGCTTATTTGACTGTATTGTGCGTGCTGACAGAATTCAGCCACTTCATTTTCGATTGCGCTATCCAGAATGTTACGATAATATTCTTTCCATACTCGCAGTTTTAAAGTTTTAACGTGACTTTAAAGTTTGTTTATTTTATAAGTGGTTTTAACAAAATTAATTCGTTTTGAATTTGAACCTGTAATTTTTTTTGTTCCAAAAATTTATATTTGGAATGGCTAATGTTACTCTTCAGTGGACGAAATTAGACGGAAAAGATTTTAATATTTATCCCTAAGTATTTTTACAAAAGTAAAGCAACAACAGTGGAACACTATCGTCCTATTTCGATACTTCCCATTATTGACCAAATCTTTAAACGTATATTTCACAAACAGATTTTCACTTAATTTATAGAAAACAATTTATTAAATGAGTTTCAATATGGTTTTCGAAAGGGCTGTGGCACGGAGGAGTCTTTTGTTAATGTGCAAAATTATATTTGTAAGGGATTAGATGAAGCTCATAGTGCTATTGCGGGAATATTTTATGATCCTACGAAGGCGTTTGATCTTATAGATCATGAAATATTGTTGCAGAAGCTTAAATACTATGAAAATCATGGTAATGAATTTTTGCTTCCAGAGAGCTACTTTACAAATAGAAGACAATTTGTTCAAGTTAAGAAAAAGAAGAGTAATCTGCAGATTGTAGTACATGGAGTTCCTCAGGGAAGTAATCTAGGTCCTTTGTTGTTTTCAATATACATCAATGATTTAAAATACCTGAACTTGACAGGAAAAATTTTGATATTCGCTGATGATATTAGTATATTTTATCATTGTAAACATGAAACTGCATTCAAACCGTATACGGAAAGAGATGATTAATAAGTGTTGGGATATGTTCGTATAATAAGGTTTTTTTAAATCTTGCAAAAATGAAACTTATGAGATTTAAGCCACACTTTGGATTTAGTAATGATTTTAGTATTTTTGTGGACGGTATTCTAGTTCGGGAGGTTGTTTATGTTGAATATTTGGGTATATGTTTTCAGGGAAATCTTATGTGGGATAAGCATATTAGGCAAAACTTTCTCCTTTCCTTGCTTTAATGTATGTATAAGTTTAGAAAAAAGTTTGACAAAAAAGCAAACATTTAATTTGTCAGGCGTTGATTCAAAGTCATTGCTATTACCTTGCATTAATTTATGGATTTAAAAAACTACTGGGTCCTGATTCTGGCAGTCGTGATCGAATACTTTCTCGATTCGAAAGCAATTTAATATCTAATTATTTCAGTCAATACTGAAGGAATCGGAATTATTTTTTTCGGTGTTGTAAAGCATTCATTTGAGTTTCACAATATTAAAAAAAATAATTTTGATTCGATCAGTATCGACTGAAATGAAATTGCTTTTGAATCGAGAAAATACTCGATCACGACTGCCAGAATTAGGCCCCTGAGCTTGCATCGCTTAAGAGAATGCAGAACAAAGCATTAAAAAGTGTAGCTCATTTGCTTAGCCGGTTTCCAACTGTTATTTTATACAGGGTCGTTTTTCCCACTGTCTTGCCAATATACGGGCTTTATAAGTCCCAGTTATTACTTTACATGTTTAAATGTCTTAATTTTATTCGGCATTATACCATCAAATTCACACAAATTAAGATACTTTTAATACAAGAAATCGTGATAATTTAAGAATTATCTTTTGCCAATTGGAAACAACTAAACAACGAGTTAAGCACTCTGGTTGTAGAGAGTACAACAACTTGCCACATACTACTAAACAAGCATCCAGCCTATCGCAGTTTAGATCTACATATGTATATTAAAATTGTTTTATCTCAACATATTGATGAGCTTCTGATATAACGTTTATTGGTATATTTGAAATACATGAAACATTTTTTAAATAAAAATTTATTATAAATATGTCTTTGTTTAAATTTTGCCAACAAGCCTCTTTAATGCCAATCTGGCGCTGAGGTGAAATTGTAATATTCAGCAATGTCACAGAGTACAATTCCGTTCGGAATTATTAGTTTTTTGGCCTTTCAGATACAGAAAACTCCAATTTCGTTCATGAAAACAAAAATGGTTGCAGTCCGAAAAATTTTTTCGTCATTTTCTGAAGCACCAAAATACGGAATTATTTTCGTTTCCGAACGGAATTGTACTCTGTGACACGGCTGATTGTTATATTTTATAATAAAATTTGAAAAAACCATTTCTGGCGGAAATAAAACAATCAAATTTTAAAAATAACCTCCTCAAATATCAAATACACTATTGTTGATTTTGAAAAATACGAACAAATAAGTTTTTGACAAAAACCGGAGTTATAGAATATTTTAGCAAGTAAGAGTGCTATGCCGAATCCTATATACCCTTAACAATGGCGCTAGATAAATACAGAAAGTTATGCAAACTCCTTTCTTAAGATATAAATAAATCTATTTTGTGCCTCTCCCACTTCTGCAATGCTTGTATCCAATTTGGAAACTTTGGTTCTTGCCGTTCTCCAGATACGTATATAGAAAAAGGAATAAAAAAAGAAACAACAACAACAAGGGATTTATTGGTAAAACTTGAGTTGGTCGTGTGTTTTTGCTCACATCTCAGCCATTAATGCACCGATTTGGCTGAATTTCAATAGCAAAATTATAAGGAGCAGATGTGACATAAATATATAAAAAAACCAGATCCCCATCATATCTGGGGTCTTCGAAAAACACATTTCAACAGACAGACGGACATAGTTTAATCAGCTTCGCTACTCATAAGGACCCAGGGTCCTTACAAACGGAATGACAAACTTAAAAAAAAAAAATCATCTAAATTTTTAAACGCAAAGTGTTATTTTAGGACAACATTTGTTTTGACTAAAAATTACAATTTAAAACAAACTCCATAAAAAATTCAACAACAATTCCTAAAATCGTTTTGTGGATAATATTATGGCAAATAAAGTTGAAGTTCGTTTAAATGATTTTCTTTAGGTCAAAAAATTTCTATTAGAAACTTTCTAATGTTATTTAATTATTTGTATTTATTTGTGCAAACATTGTATTATTTGCAATTAACAGAAAATTGAAGATAAGACACTTAGAAATCGTGCCGCTTCCAATTTAACTTTATTTGCTTTATATTATTTTATTATCATAATAAAAATTCTGCTAAATTTCAGCAGTAATTAATAAAGCAAGTTTTTACGAAAACAAGTAAAAAATTAAGACGGTCAAGCTCGGCGATTTGATACCCTACGTAACAGTAATTATAGACAAATTTTCTAGAGTCGACTCTATTTGGAGCCCATTGCCGGCCAATACAAAATTTTGTAATGATAATTCAGATTCATATACAAATTTTTTGTGTCGAATATTGTGCACCGTCCGCTTGAAACCACATATCGTCTACATCCATATCTACCAGTTCGAGCCATAAAAAGTTCGTTATCTGAGTGCCCCGGTAGGCTAGCTGGTAGTGAGATAGTCCATCAGCGCCGTGGTTGCGGCTTCGATTCCCGCCAGAGACTTTGGCTTCTTTCCTGCAAGCAAGCGCAGAGCTTCGCAGAATTAAGCTTAGGGAATTAAAAAAAAAACTCACGATAGCGAACACCATTCACAGTAACTGCCTGACCGGCCTCATTTTGGAAAAAAAAATACCGCCCGATGATGCCGCCAGCCCATAAACTGCACCAAACAGTCACGCTTTGTGGGTACATTGGTTTTTCGACAATCACTCTTGGATTATCAATCGCCAAAATGCGGCACTTCTGCTTATTGACGAATCCACTGAGGTGAAAATGTGCCTCATCACTGAATCACGAAGTGCACGATATGCATTTTGATTTTAACGCCCATCGGTTCTTAAAAATTAACCACCCTTTATAATTCTTATTATCGACGTCAAATTGTACATCAGTACCAACATTTATATGAAAGTTATGACATGTCACCATTAAAAGCTATTTACGATTCAAAAAATGATTTTAAGTCGATCAACATACTAAAAGGTGGGACAAAGACGAATATTTTTGATGTGTTACACACATTAGCACAAATACACAATAATTACCTTCTTCACTATTGTGGTGTGTCTATAAAAAGTGTCTAATCGTCTCAAAAGTATGTTGTAGCAACAAAATATATTAAAAAAAAACGACGCAACATCTTACAAAAATAATAGTGACACACCCACCCCAGAATTCGGACTCTTATTTTGGGGCTTCTAGTCAAGCTATTTATTAAATCATAATTTTTGACTACTTATTGATGTCGTTGTGTTATTTTTTTAATTTGTATTAGTTTTTTTTATTTATGAGGGACTAAAGGTTGTAACTTATACTTTGGTTGTTACCATAAAAACCAAACAAATTTTCTTAACCCTCGTCGAGCGGAAAGGGTACAATTGTACCTTTATCTTTTTTGATAGGCTATAACTGGGTTTCCTTCATCATCTAATGCCTAAAATTCTGTTACAACTCCACTAGGGTTGCCATCATAGAACGGCTTTGTGTGATTTCAAAAAATTCGCAATCAATGAACACCAACGAATACACTCATTTGTGTTAATGCAATCAAACTTTCTTAGCCACACACATTTGTGTTGTTTTAAGATTCATTCAAGTAATGCACCATGCTTATCTTCGTTCGTCAATGTTTGCTTTGGTAAAAAACATATACAAAGAAAAATAAACAAAAATCATTGCACTGATGACTATTTAAGGTCGTGATACACTATCCTACATAATCGTACGATTCATTCACTGGAAAATCTGACAAATTTCTATCACACTCAAAAAAAATAGCAACAAAAGTCTGTTACAGGTGCCACACTATTACACAAAAAAGGTGCTTTAAATCAATGAAGCCGACATTGTTGTTTTCTTATCAGCTGTATTAGAAAATACAACTCTGATCGCATAGAAACTATCATTTTATGAAAATTTTTAAAAACTTTTGCAATTCGGTCAGACTTGTCAAAAAAATCTGTCATTTAGTTAAATTTTTAGGCCACACTATCATACTTTATGAACACACACGATTTTTTTGACATATCGTACGACTAAATAGGATAGTGTGTAGTGACCTTTAGCAGTTGCTATGTATGTAGTACGTATTAAAGTTTTTTCATATGCTGTACCTATGTTCCGTAACTTTAGTGGGAACTTCTCGCATCGAAAAGATGTGAAACAAAATATTCCATCGTTTCTTGAAAAGTCAGAAAAAAATGTTTCTGTAACTCATGTCGAAGACTATCAAAAGAGATTACGTCATTACGTTATAAATGTTATAATGTTGAACTGACAGCCGGTATGAAATTGCAGACGTTGAGAGCGCCAGTCACACACACGTTGACGGCGATCAAAATTTACTAACATTGAAACATTTTCAAAGACGGCGGCAATAGACTACTCATTGCTAAAAAGTGTTTGTAGTGAGACGACATGTCTTCGTTTCTTAACGACATCTTTTCGTTTTCAAACGAAGTTAAAACTAATCCTCTTGTGTAAACAATGGAGTAGTTTTAAGGCTACTCCTTTGTAACCCAAAGCTGGGTTATATGGTCCTGCCCTAGGACATCGTAATGTTAAATAGACCATGTTTTTTCCATACGTTTGGGTTAGTTTTGTAATAGTCCTAGTCCCTTGTGGGCTTCATTTTACACACGTGTTTGGACTAGGCCCCTGCAAATAATATTGGACCACCTGATCCATTTTGATTAAATGGACTACTCCATGGACTGGTCCGATGTTATGCAGGCATTGACCATGCCATTGTTTAAAAGTGTTTGTAGTGAGACGACATGTCTTCGTTTTTCAACGACGTGTTTTCATTTTTAAACGAAGTTAAAACTAATCCTCTTGTGTATACAATGGAGTAGTTTAAGACGACTACTTTGTAATCCAAAGCTGGGTTATATGGTCCTGCCCTAGGACATCGTAATGTTAAATAGACCATGTTTTTCCATACGTTTGTGTTACCTTTGGAGTAGTCCTAGTCCTTTGTGGGCTACATTTTACATGCGTGTTTGTACTAGTCCTTTTATTTGCTGGGAACACTATCGTACTATCACAATCAATCAATCCTTTATTATATGGCTTACAGCAATGTTATGGTTTTCCTGGCCAAATGCTTCGTTTGTGGTGTTTGCTTGTTAAACGCAAATAGAGTGATTTCGTATATTTATGAAATGCCACAAAATGGAAATCATTGCCTTGACGTTCCACAATTTAAGTGTATTTCTTTATATAATTGCTGTTGCATATTCAATCAAAAGCTAAAATATTTACCCCTAATTTCACCAAGTTCAGTTAAAGCTAATTTTTACTTTAACTTCCAGTTAACAATATATTTTGATAACTATAACTGATAGTAAATTGTAACTGAACTTGGTGAAATTGGGGATTAATAATTTAAATAAATAGTTATATTTTCGCCAAAAAAAAATGTACTGTATTTTTTTGATTGTACTGTTTTTTTGTATTCAATGTACTTTTTTCCGAATTTAAAATCTGGCTACCCTAAAAAGTACATTTCTTGAAATGTTTGAAAAATATCATGGGGCTTTCCCCTTATAACAAGGGCTGGTTGATTTGCTTTCCTTAAGAGGCTATTTGGGTTCAATTGTTTTTTTGCAAATGTTATTTGTCTTTTAAATTGTTATTCGTCGTCAAATGCCAATTAAATATACATGCTGTGTTCATTAGGTAATAGTTGCATTTACTTTCTGCTACATTGGAGTTTAAATTGTTCAAATAAGTATTGAATAGATGTACTATAAAATAAAAATAAAAAATTATAAATTCACTTAGATTTTTAGCTGCTGCTGTAGCGATTATAAATTTAGGCATGCTGTAATTTAGCTATTGAAGAAATTTTATATAAACACAGGTAAGTGCATTTGTATAGCAGGTACAATTCTATCCATACCGCGTTTTAACGTTGTAAAATTATACCGCTCGACGAGGGTTAAAGTACTTAAAGATAAATATTATTTTATGAATTTGCAGGTTGGCCCAATACAAGATTCGAACTTTTATCGCAAAGGCTGTTATTTCCCTTAATTAAATATATTTGTCGAAATTAACTCCACAAACTAATTTGTTTTTGATTTTAAATAAAATATGGCATTTCAGAGCTTTTTATATATTCCATTATATTTCGATGTATAAAATGTACAATAATTTGGCTGATTTTCGCTATGCTCATTACCAGGGAAACCATAAATATGCAATAAAATTTTTTAAGTTTATAGCGCATTTTTTGCCGTTTTAGGGCATATTTTGATACATGTTAAATTGTTCTTGGATGCCTAGAAGAGCTTTCGCAGCAAATAAAACAAATTTTTTTCTCGAATTTATGGTTTACAGATAGATGGTTTTTCTGTTTTAAATAGCAGATTGTGATCTAACGATGTCCCTCCGTCCGTCAGGCTAGTTGTCTGTCCATGTTAACATTGTCCGCAAAGTTCCAGTTCCAATTTTGTAATTTTCTAATTTCATCAAATATGGACGAAGATTATGTAAATGATGAGAAACGGTCTATAATTTTACATATTCCCCAAAAAACTTATTATATTAGGATTAAATTCGCCCCAAACATATTTTACTGCAAATTAAATTATTTTTGAATCGGTTCACATTTGCCCAAAGCTACCACCTAAATAGCTTTAACTTTCTTTTAAATGTTAACATTAATTAACAATTTAGCGACCGTATACCACTTTAAGACAACACCCCACATGGATGATATCTCGATAATATTCCGCGCAAACATCACTTATATGAATTTTAACGTAATACGGGCTTAAACGATATTATTTTTAGGGTTTTTTTTTTTAATTTTGTTATTAAATTGTTGAATATTTTGTCTTAAAATAAGAAATTTTTTAAGGGCATATTTTTAACAATTTTCATAACATATTTTCCAGATGTTACTGCATATTTAATGCGCATAAAACGCGTTTTCAGATCATATTTTTGGTTTCCCTGCTCAGCAAAACACGCTTGTTGTCAATTAAATTGTCCGTCCAAATATTACGTTTTCGCTACTAATTCGATTATCTTTTTTATTAAAGTTTTAAGAACAAATATTGAAAACATTCTTGTTTTGCTTTTTCACAAAAACTAGAAAACAATTTTGATGTGGTTATTATTGTTGATTTTTTTCATACTATTTGGCGGCGATATTGTGTTTCTATAATATTATGTCGATTTTCACTTACTTTCAGTTCTTGGTTTGGTACGATACGTTTAGGACTGTTTTGTGCACTGTCCATTGATGACTTTAATTTATGAAGAACAAGAGGTACTATATTAAGGTTGGAAGGGTACTATGTAATAGGTAAATACTTAAAACTACAACAGTTTTTTTTTTTTTTAATTTTCACTTTGAAAACTGGATGAACATTCCTTCACACATATGTATGCACAAACAAATTTCAAGTTTTATTGTGAGTGCCTATAATTTATCGATTTATTGACAATGTAATTCTTTCTTTTGTTTTTACTATAAAATAATAGAAAAAATAACTATTAAAACTTTAAATTTTTACGTTCCTGATTAGAGGCGATTTTTTCCCAACTTCGTCTAGTAGCCCCATATATTAACAGAAGCCATCTTTTTCAGGGAATTATCAACACTCTCGATTATGACATTTAAGGGTGAATTTTTTTAGAATAAAACACGCTGCCCTTTTAGAGAAGAAAGCATTTTTTATAAACGAACACCAAATTGCATTTTTTTAAATAAAATGTGCCATTTTTGTAGAAAAGAAAAATATGTGAAAAACAAATTGACTGGTAGTAGCGTAAATAAGAATCGACTTAACTTAATATAGACACTAATGACTTGTCTTATCTTACAGATAGACTTCTAGCTTTACACATATGTATACTACATACATGGGTCTGGTCTGGTCTGTTCAATTGCACTTTGTATTATTTGCTTACGACAATTGAATGAATTTTTTTAAATAAATATTTTACCTTAGGTTTTAAGTAGAAAATCTTGTAATGAGTTGAGAAATTTAACAAAAAATATTAAATGAGAAATGCTGCTTACATTTTTGCCCAACGCAATAAGACATTAAGAGATGCTGTTAGGTAAGTAAGCGAATTCTTTAACAAGTTTAGAAAAAAATAACATTTAAACAGCCACGCCACTTCTTTACTACGAAGCTGGTTTGCAACGGAAAATATTTAACAATTACAGTCGCAACAAAAAATTTAGTATGTATGAGTTAAATCCATCAGTTCTTTCAAAGTTGAAAAAAGCGCTTTTTGTATCAGAAATGTAATGCTTCAAATGGGGAACTCGCCAAGCATGCCTTCCGTAAGCGAGATGGAACGACAAACATTTACATTTCTCCCTTAAAAACCTGCTACGTTTAAAGCTTCATTTTTTATTGAGTTTACATTCCGTGCTACAGCAGTGATGTTAACTTTTATTTTTTCATAACCTTACGGCCCTCTAAAAATTACCGTTTTTGAGCAGAAATTACCGTTCGCAACGATTTTTTATCAAAACAATAATGTGCTGTTTCCAAATGACAGGCGATTGAATGTTTCATTTGCTAACAGCAAATAAGAGCATTATTTATTAACCATTAATTTAAATTTTAAATGTGTTTTAAGAAAAATATGAACGTAGATTTTTGTCTTAAAATACATTTTTAACAAAACTATTGTATTTTTTATTAATAAGGCAGTAAAATAATTTTGAATTTGATCCGTACTTAAAATAATACGAAAATTATAGTTAAATTAATAACATTTTGGCCATTTCAAACAAAAAGTTAAATATAAAATTAATAATATACAAGAGTAATTTCATTTTTCTTATTTTGCACTTATCGGTGTTTCGAAAACATTTATAGAAACATATGGGGGTTTCACAAGGTGTGCTATTAAGCCATATCATCATAATGCCCTAAATAATATTTTACAATTGTTTAAAAAATACTGTTGTGTTTGATTCTTCAGAACTTTTAATGCAGTAGAAATCTAAATTATTACCGGTTGCCCACAGCAGTCATATATATTTCTTGTAATTAATTAAAAACATATGACTTTACAACTGGATGACTACCCTGTGAATCCCCCAAAAATATTGTTAATTTTTTTGTTATAATATTTATCTATGTATTTTATAAATTGAAAATCGCCTCTCAAAAGTTAAAACTTTAAACCATTCATACATATGTAGGTGCGTATATTTATACCAAAAATCCAAATTTCTTTAAATTACCGTATTTTAAATAAAATTACTTTGCTACCTTTTGCGGCGCAAAATTACCCTAAAAAAGGGTTATTACCGTACGGTCAACATCACTGTGCTACAGTGTTAAGTATTCAAGCGTTTCTACACCTATCGTTACCAATCTTCTTTTTCATGAAATAATTTTGTGTGTCAACTAGCACTAACAAGTAATAAAACAAAAGTGCTAGATTCGTAAACACCAAATCTTATATACCCTTGTGTATATTTAACTAAAACTATTTTGTGCTACATTTTGTCGGATGGTGTGCCTTGATAACCAAGAAGCGTGTACCTTATTCGAAAAGTTCGGCTTATGTTTATTTATTTAAAAACTAGCTGACCCGGTCCACGTTGCTGACCCTAAGCAAACAGTAGTGTTGTATTACCACACGATTTAAATTAAACATTTAACGAAATTTACGGCCTTTAAAATAAAAATCCATGGAATACCTATCATTAAGTTTTTTTTACAAAATAACTTACATATGGTGTAGATATGGGCTCAATCAAAAAAGAAACGCATGTATTTAAGGCAAATTGGAAATTATATTTATTTATTACTTCATCTTAAGGCCAGCGCATAGACAATGTTTTTTGTTTTTTTTTTTATTTGGTGAAAGAGCCGTTTTCTGATTTTAGGTAAATCGGAAAAAGCGGGCGGGGCAAAATTTTCTTTCCGTAAAAACCCAAGTTAAACCATGGCGATCATTTTGAAGAAAAAATCGTCCAAATCGGTCAAGTCGTTCTCCAGTTATGCGCTTAATAGAAAAAGTGGGCGTAAAAGTAGGCGTGGTAAATTTTTCTTTCGATGAAAACTTAAAGTTGATTAATACGAAGATTTGAAAGAAAAATTAGTCAACTCGATGGAGCCGTTTTCTGTTTTTAGGTAAATCGAAAAAAGTGGGCGTAAAAGTGGGCGGGGCAAAAGTATCCTATGTCCGTCTCCTGGCTTTAAGCTACCTCCCTACCAATTTTCAGCCAAATCTGTTCTGCCGTTCTTGAGTTATAAGTGGTGTAACTAACACGACTTTCTTTTATATATATAGATGACTGAATGGAATACTTCTTAAATAAACTACAGTCCGTTTTAATAATATTGCGAGTGTACAAACAACAGTTTTGTGCCGATATTTGTTTTGGTACCCTAAGGGGTTAATTTGTAAGACCAAACCCAACTACGTTTTCATAACCAACAATTCTGTTGGGCGCTGCGAAATGTGTTCCCAGGAAATATGGCCTCAAAAAGCAAACAATATTGACCCCAAATTTATTGCTACCTTTCATTATGCAATGTAGCCTCTGTGAGTATGCTTCATTGCAAAAGTTATACTATCCGATGACTGCACTCAAAAAATTATGTAGTTAAATTAAAACGAAAATTCATTTGAAACAACTTAAAATTCATTTAAAAAACGGATCATTTACATTTCATTTAAAACAAATGATTTTTACATTATTTTAATTTTTTTATTTATTATACAGCATATTCCGTAAAATTGAATAGTTTTTACTTTTAAAAAATATATTTTAACCGAAAAAATCAAACAACATAACAAAATAAATACGGAAAAACATTATTTTTTGGTAGTTTGTTTTTTGAATAACAAACACAAATGTTGAAAAATAAAATTATTCGTAAAATAACTATATTTTTATTCAATTTTAACAGTACGGAAAACGAATTTAATAACCCACAATCATTTACTGTGGATACCTTCGGGGATCATCCCACTAAAGGTGTGGTTTTTCACCGCATGTGAGCATTTTTCCAAAGGCAGCGGAGGTTGTATATCCCCAGCTCCTAAGCAAAGGGCGAGTTTATAATCTTGACGGATTTTGCACTCAAATTGCTACCTTTATGCATTGCTTGCACTCTGGGCGATTGGTAAATGCATTGTTTGTCACCAAGGTCCAACATGAAGTATGTCCTAGGACAGGTAACAAATATCTCTTTAGCAGATTTTTCAAATGTTTACTATCGAAAATAAAATTCCCCTAAATTTTTTTCAAGGTAGCTTGTCGCTTAGATTGTATTCCTCAATCGCATTTGTATACATATATACAAACATACATATGCACATACATATTTAACAAATATAAATATAAGAATATTTAAATAACAAAAACAAACATGAAAAGCTTACTAAATTTTACTTTTGTATACTTGCCCACTAGTCTATAATTAGATACATACGTCGTATTCCAAAGTTGTTAATCATTTTTTTAAATTTTTTTTTAAAAAAGCGACAACAAATATGCCAATTTATAAGTGTTTGGAATTTTAAATATGGAGAGACATATCGCGAAAAACAGCTGTTTACTTAAGCAGTTTGTTATTATTTTACTTTTAGGAGAGTATAAATTAAAAAAAATAAAATTAAGTTTTATTTAAAATTTTTTGTTGATAAACATTATCAATAAATGCAAAATATAAAATTTATACACTTATTTAGCAGAGAGTATAAAACAAAAAAATTAGTTGGCGTTAGAAAGCAAAACAGAAAAGTGGTATGATATTAAAAATAACGGAAAACTAAAAAAAAATTATAATAATAAATGTGTTTAAATTTGTATTTTTAGAAAAAAATAAACATAATTTTAAAGTGGTAATTTTCCAACATTTATTTTATTAGAAAAATATGTAATAAAAATTAAATAAGTACATATAATTATTTTTACAATAATTGCTTCTGTATGAGTTGATGAGTGGTTTTTATTCCGCTTTTAGATAAATAAATGTGTCTCACTCGTCATTTCCGATCATGAGTATCTGTTGCTGGTACAAACGCGCGGCTAACATTACACTGTTTTAAAATTTTATACCCAACCGGTAAAGCTAATTCGAGTAAACTGAATTCAATGGTGCTAGTACTTTTTTCGAAATTAGTGCACGTATTCGCGATATTCGAATACTATAAAACGCGGAAGTTTTTTTCTTGAATCTATTATTTAAAAAATTGTTTTTCTTTTTCTTAACTGAATTGTGTTTGTCGCAAATTGTAACAATTTGGGCACTGTAACGCTATTTACGCTTTGTATTGATGTTTGTCAAAAACTAAAGTTAAATGTAAAAGTGTGAATGCAATGTGTTATGAAAATGAAAAGCATGACGAACAAGAAATTTTACCTACCGTACGCCTGCATCGTTTTTTGAAAATTTTCTAAACGGTAGGTACCGGGACACATACGTCAAGTTTGACTCGTCAAGTCTTGTGCTTTTTGGAAAGAAGGGAAAAGAGAATGCCATTTCTTTTCCCTTCTCTCCTAAAGACTTGACGAGCCAAACATGACGTGTGTGAACCGGCACTAAGTGCAAGTTTTAGCCGTCAAGTCTTTAGCTTTAACCCTGCAGCCACATGTTCAATTAAACGCTATCAAGTTGGTCACACAAGCTTTTTGTCAAAACTCGTTTAAATTGACAGCAGTGGCGCAGGCTGCATGCAAATTGATAGAAAATATCATTTTTAAAATGCCCCCGTCGAAAAAACTACTCAAAATGATAGCTTTTATCAAGTTATTTCGTAAAAAAAACCACAAAAATTTTTAAAAACACATTTTTTTTAGGTTAAGCACATTTATTTTTTTTTAAGATATACATTTTTGAAAGGAAAAACCAATATTTTTTTGTGATCAGCTGTTGAACGTAAAATTGCCAAACAAATGGAAAGATACAATTAAAAGCAACCTCGTGATCAATTGAAGAAGTGTTAGTGTGTTAGTAAAAAGTGTGAGTGTATTGCACATTGAAAGGAATTAATTGTGTGGCACCCAAGTTAGGAAAGAAAGGAAAAGATAATGTTATTAAGTTTCCTCTCTCTCCTAAAAACTCAAGACTTGACGGCTAAAACTTGAGGAGTGTAATCCAGGGTCAGGGTTCAATTTCAACAGAAGCATGTTCATGTGTGACAGTGTGAATACAAACTGTTTTGTAAATTTAGATTTTTTGACAGTAGCAACTAAACTATTTACATTTCTATCTACAAAAGTATTATGGAATGCGGAAACTAGTGTGATAGTGTATAGTACGCTTAAGTTATTCGAGTAAGCTGAATTCAAAGTTAGCGCTTTTATTAGCGACTGTAATTTTGTGCGCTTTATTTTTTGTTTTGACTTTGCAACTTATTCAATATCATTACAAATATTTTGCAAAAACATTTGGCCTGCAAAAAAAGCTACAAAGTTAATTTATTCTGTTATTAAATTTAGTATGTTTTAAAAGAATATTCAAAAGAGTTAAGAAAAGTTTTGTTTATAAATTCGCGAAAAAACACTTATCCGTGAAAAAACTAACGAAAAATTGCTCTTAAAAGATTTTAATTAATTTAAATTGAACAATGATCCCAAACTTATACAATATTTCGTGTAATGGTATAAATAATACAATTGAAATTGTTAACCGCGAATATCACAAATACCATTGAATTCAGTGTTTTTCGCTCAGCTCGTTAAAATTCGCGGCTAGCACAGCGTTGATATGCATTATTATTACTTTTGGTTTTGATAATTCTTGTGCTCTTTGTTTTATAAAAAAAAAAAAAAAAAAAAAATTAAATAAAACCAATTCATCTTGCCAAATGTGATTTAAATATATCAACACTTTTTAAAGAATCGATATCACGCCCTTAATGCAAAAAAAAAAAAAAGAAAAAAGTATGGAAAAATACCTTTGAAAATAATAAAAGGAATGTTAAATAATTAAATTTTTATAAAATCCTATATAAATAATATATTATTAAATAGTTAATAATAAAACAAACAAATCCCAAGATAACGTGCACAATGACAAACAAATTTTAATGTGAAAACAGTGAAACCAAATTAAAATGGATACTTGCCAATAAAAGTTTTTAATATGCAGCAAAAGAGAATAATGTTATGAGTTGATGTGCTAAAAAATATTTCCTTAAGCATAAGTGACCATACGATTTTCAAGCTTTAAAGAATTTTATTCGGTTACCACTTTTTACCAGGGATGGCAAACGCAACGAATTTCGCTATCGGTATTGAAGTAGGTATTTCTTATTTCGGTTCCGGTATTACAGTTTTTGTTATTTCAGTAACAATGTCGACTTAGATCACACATTTTTTTACATAGTGTCAATTATGAAAGGGATTTTTTTCTAAAATATTGCAAAAACTGTACTATCATTGCAAAATTTCTATATTTGTATGTCTACCAATTTTGTAGAGTAGAAACAAATTAAAATTTTTATCATTTAATCAATTTTTCGCCACATTCCTGTTGATCTATGATGAAGATAAAAACACATTGAAAAAAAGAGTAAGAGTGCTTGTAATTTTAATCACCGGTCGGCGGAAAATGGGTTAAAATGAAGATCACTGAACACTTTCTTTGTTTGTATGAAAAATATTTTCGAAACACATACCTTTTGTACATGAGACGAAACACATAATTAAAAACACAAAAAAACATGTTATAATACTACAAAAAATTAAAAATTTTATTTCATCAGTTAATCGACTGAAATTAACCGGTTTAATCGTTAATCGAAAAAAGCCAATTTAAAATTAACCGATCAGTTAATCGGGTGGTGATTAATCGGTTACCCGAATGAATACCCTAGTATTTAAGCAGTATTAGTTGCCACCTATCCTTTTAATACCCTTCACCTAAGGTAACAGCGTATACATACCCTGCAAATAATAGGACTAGTCCAAACACGCGTATAAAATGTAGCCCACAAGGGACTAGGTAGGACTAGACCAAAAGTATCCCAAACGTATGGAAAAACATGGTCTATTTAACATAACGATGTCCTAGGGCAGGACCATATAACCCAGCTTTGGACTACAAAGGAGTAGTTTAAAAACTACTCCATTTTATACAAAAGAGGATTAGTTTTAACTTCGTTTAAAAACGAAAACATGTCGTTAAAAACGAAGACATGTCGTCTCACTACAAACACTTTTTAACAATGACATGGTACATGCTTGCATTACTTCGGACCAGTCCATGGAGTAGTCCATTTAATCAAATTGGATCAGGTGGTCCAATATTATTTGCTGGGTATATAAGTATATATGTAAGTTAAGTGTGCCATTCCGTTTCTAATTTTTACAAAATTATGTTATATATGTTCTGGAGGCTTATGAAAAGAAAAGTTTATTTCACGATGTCCGTCTGTGCTTAAATATTCTCAGTGTATGAAATTGGTTTGGTATAATAAGCGAAATCGGCCTATTATTTCACCTACCACTTATCCAAATATGCTCCCCGCACGCAAGGAAAAAAGACGGTTGTGGTAATTATATTCTTAGAGCAACATATTATGATAAGATTCATTATTGTAGTCACCATATTACGATAATTATTGAATCATATTATGACCAAATATATTCGTAATATTGCATCATAATATTTTTCCTTTAAAAGAAGTAATCATATTATGATACAGCGCCTTTCATAACTTTCATGACAATAAAAAAAAATTGAAAATTTTTTTGCATCGATTTTTTACTTTTTCTTAATGTAAATACAATAGCGGAGCTCAATACAAGGCTTGTAAAAAAGCAAATGCAAAATGCAAACCTAACGAATCTCTGTGTGTTTTGTTGTTAGATTTTACAAAAGAGCTATAATATTTTGCATTTGCAGTTTTTCAAAACTAATACTGAACTTCACTAATTTCTTTATTTTTTTAATTTCTTCAAACTTTTATTTTTATATGAATTTTTCTTTAAATTCTTTAATCGATCAGAAACAAATAAATTGATGGCATATTTAAAACAAACAACACAACATAATATTATTAGAGTAAAGATATTTTGTTTGCTTCTTAAGCATACTATGACTACACGTATAGAATGTTATCATGTTGTAAGAAATTTAACATGTTTTCAAAGTTATCATTATTTAGTTGTTAGAAAAATAATTATTTTTTAGTCAACAATACTCAAATTTATAAATGCGATAAACATGGATATGTTTACAGTAACTATAATATTACTTATATTTTATAATAATAATTGTTTTTGTATACGAAAACAATATATTGTTACAATAAACATAGTGTAGTTGCCGTAACCATCCCCAACTATATTGTTTCTCTGCTTGCAAATAAGGTTTGTGGCACGATAGTGCCTACCTATACCGTACGAGTTAAATTAACCAAATTTGGATCATATATACGTATGTATTTTATATTTAAAATCGGCTAAATCGGTCTTTTATTTCACCTAGCCCCCATATAAGTGCCTCCCGAATTTATAGGTTTCGTCAACAATATAAGATATTCCAACAATATAAGTTTCGGCATAGCCGAATATAGCACTCCTACTTGCTTATAATCACTTTAATAGTTTCGTAAGCTGGGTACCGAAACTTTTACTTATCCAAGGCGAATTCAACTACAGGTGGTGTCGCAACTACAACAATCCAAAAACAACAGAAACAACATAGGGGGTTTTGCATTGCATTGTTAGTGTTTACGGCTCGAAATGTCAACCATTCTTAGCAAAACACTAACAAATCAAAACAAATAGGCCCGAACTGTCAAAATCAGAAGGCGGTTCGACACCACCTGTAGTTAATTCGCCTTGTACTTATCTTGAGTACAGGGGTCTAATCACCGCATTCGATACTATCGTATCGAATAAACTATCGAATGTTTTTGCATACGATAGACACTGACGTATCGAATGAAAACTCGAGAAATGTAATGTCGAGTTACTCGATATCGTATGGTATTATTTCAAATTAAATAAATTTCATTCTATATCGAGATTCATGATACCAAAATAAATAATTTCGATCAATTTTGCTCGATATCGTATGCGGTGATTAGACCCCAGGGCGGAACAAAAAAATCGTCAAATCTGGCAGCCCTGAGTGAGTATAAGAATCTAAACATTTGCCGAAAAACTTGAAGAATATGAATAACACCGTTTTTTACATTATTTTTAATTATGAATGAAAAATGATTTAAATCGAAGAAACTAAATCATCTGATAGAAAGGGTAGCAGAAAATTGAGGTATTATTTAAATTTTAATAAAAAACGTTGTTTTTTTTGAGATTTTAAAATATTTTTTTTTCAGTTTATAACAAAAATGTTCCAGTTAAAAAGAAAAGAATATAACGATGAAAGACAATTTGCCAATCTTTTTCCAAAATTTTTAATCAGGTTTTCCAATAAACTGTTGTCAATGGTTGGCTAATATCTGCTCGATAATGTTCTTTAAAAGCTTTTAAACTGTTGGGGAATTATGTTTGGACAATTTTGATTTAAAAAAATCCCCCAAAAAACTGTCAAAAGCTGTTAAATCGCACGGTTTTGGTAGGCAATTCACTCCTCCTCCACGAGAAATAATGCGAATTTCGAACTTTTTTTTTCAAAATATCCATTGTTTCTCTTGCTGTTTGGCAATATTCTCTACGTCTAAATCATGAATTTTCCACCACAAAAAGCATCGGATCATCTACCTGTAGCGATTTCCATTGACCGATGAATTTGGCCACCCTCTATTAATGAACAAAAGCAAAAAAAAAACTAATTTCATTATTTAAACTTTTTCCGATTGTGATTCTTTAAGTCAATGTTTAATTTATAAAGCTTTCTTGCAACAATTCTATTCCTTCAATATTTTACATACTTTTTGCTTAAGCCAAAATTTGGTTAACATTGAAGCTTTGGACATGTGTTCTTTTCAAAGAACCACATTCCCAAACATTTTAAAATAATAAAATAGTTTATAAAAATAAAAAAATTCCCACATTTCTTTTTTTGTTAGAAATAACAAATTTTAGATATCTAATTCTTGAGAAACATGCAAAATATGTGTAACCTGGGCGTCAAAAATATAGTTTTAACTGCAACTCCGACTCCAACCGCTAAAATTTTTTGAGTCCGACTCCGACTCCAACTCTCACTCCTACTCTTACATTGATGCTTTATGTATATGAGACTGGTCCTCTTTTTTTTGAGATGTAGTACCTTTTAAATGGTAAACAATAGCAAAACAACTATTCTGCAAAAATTTCAAATCGATATTTTAAATATTGCATCACCAATTTGGAAGAATTTTTATTTGGGAAAATATAAGAAAATTTGTTCACGAATTAATCTGAACTCTGCTCTTATGTTTTGCCTTACACGATTATGTAAACACAAATCTTAAAACCGTTGTAGGGATCCTTTTTTAAGAGACTTCACTGTTAAAAAATGCAATTTTATTATTAAAACCTGTAATCATTATATGCGATACTTCCCTATATTATTTATCGATTCTAAATGAACTTTTATTTGTTCACACAATTGCCGTTGTACATATATAAATACATATGAACATACATGTGCTGGAATATGTAATCAACCTTTAGAACTGTATGAGTGAGTAGGTATAATTATCAAAGATAATTTTAAAATAAAGCGATATGCTTGTCATTACTTGACTGATAGCGTCATTTTTATTATAGACCATGACTTATAATTGCCACAGACCAAATTTCCACTGTGAAACTAATTATGGAAAGTTGTTGAAGATATTGCCAGCAGAATTTGAAATACTTATGCAATACGTTTTTAAGGGAGACAATTGCACTATAGTTACTAGTAAAAGCCTTCAAAATAATTATTTGTCAATCCAAAGTATTTCAGTGTAATTTAATAAAGGACATAAAGCCAAATAGCCTTAAAAAATAGAAACGTTTTTTAAAAAATAATGAAATTGATTTGGGCTATTCACAAAGTAGTCATAAAGTTGTAAAGTCATATGTCTTAAAATATTCAAAAGAAATATATCCCTGCAAACAATATTGGACGACCTGATCCATTTTGATTAAATGGACTACACCATGGACTGGTCCGATGTAATGCAAGCATGAACCATGCATGCCATTGTTAAAAAGTGTTTGTAGTGAGACGGCATGTCTTCGTTTTTTAACGACATGATTTCGTTTTTAAACGAAGTTAAAACTAATCCTCTTGTGTATACAATGGAGTAGTTGTAAAACTACTACTTTGTAATCCAAAGCTGGGTTATGTGGTCCTGTCCTTGGACATATGTTTGGGTTACTTCTGGACAAGTCCTCGTCCCTTGTGGGCTACATTTTACACGCGTGTTTGGACTAGTCCAATATATGACTGCTGTGGGCAAGCGCTTATAATTTAAATTTCTAAGGTACAGTTACGACAAAATAATGAACACAGCATTAACATTTTTATTTTGCTTCAAACACAACAATATTTTTTTAAACAATTTTATTTAGGACATTATGACGATATGACTTGATATCACACCTTGTGAATAGCCCAATTGTATTTAATTTCAATCAATAACAATGTTAACGCAGATTTTCATCCCCATTGCTTGCCAAATTTTGATTGTAGCGCATCAAAAACGTAATAACAAAATCTTGAAATTCACGAAACAACTGAAACCCCATAAATTTGTTTTAGATTCATCGTACTAAAGTAGGCTCAACCGAATAAGCCATTTCACTGTTAGTTATCGGTTCTTATTTTAAAAGACGAAGAACTAAATTTGGCATTAATGTCTTCTGTGATAGTGGAATTTTTCATGGTTTTCTGTTGTTTTGATAAAAGTTTGGTTAGGATAATTATTTTGACTAGATCCACGCCAGAGAAACGTGGACAATTGTTCAAATTTATAAATTTATAAAGCACACTTTTAGTTAAATAGCTGAGTCAGTAAACATTTCAATTGGCGATCGTCAAGCCATAGTCGAAATTCCATTACATCCAGATTACTCACTGTTAAGTATGGTCACCCTAGATGTTGTAGGGAACCTCAGGTACAGGCAATAACTTGGATACGGCAAGTTGATCTTCAAGATCACTTGCGATCGCGGCTGACTAATATCATTAAAATCTTGATCCCGAAGTTATAAAAAGACCGCTAGAATGTTGGTTAATAAAAAAAAGTAGGACAAAATAGTTTTCTGTTGTTACCGTACGAACAAAACTTTTATTATTCTCTTTACTTAACTATAGAGAACAAAAAAAAAAAAAGTGCAAAAATACTTGTAATTTCGCTACTAAGTATTGCTACTTAAACTTCTTTATCAATTCTACTTGCTGACCACAAGAGATTGGCATTTTTTCGTAGGCATTTTTTAAAACATTTAGATAAGATTTAATTCTAGAAGTACTGGGAATTGTTTTCATTAAACAGAGCAAATTTGAAGAAGAACTATGAAATACATTTATTTAACTCAATCATGAATAAAAAATTCCCAAGAAATTTTTCCATTTATACAATTAAATATTAATAGGAAAAATAAATGCTCAGGAAAAAAATCCCGAGCATTTTTTTTCATAATTGGTTTAACAATATTTAAAAAAAAATTTTTGATTATACCATACAAAAATTATTTAACAAAATAATATTTTTTAAGGAATTTTAAAATTTATGATGTTGATTTAAACAGCCGGCCGTTGATAAAAGATATGATTTACTCGCTTGTTAACCCTCTATGGCCTAAGAGTGCCTCAAGGCATGCTTTACAAAATTTGTCCAATATATAATTAATTTATAGTAATTTCCTTGTTTTACTATTGCTTTAAGATCTAGAAAAATATTTGTAGAAGATTCGAAAGCATTGTAAAACAATCTCGAACACAATGCATTTGTTCAAAATGCAAACTTCATTTATGCTGTTCAAATAATAAAAATGGTTTCTTTTGAAAAATAAAGTAGGAGCTGCAGGGGCCAAATTTTAGAATTTTATTAAACCGCCATATGTGTATGGTTGAAATTCTTAAATTTGGCTATTGTAGTGCCAAGGATGCCCCTAGATGGGTCAAATGTGTGACCAACCCCACGTAATTTTTCATCTCAATCATTTATTTCTAACATACCTACCCTCTATCTCCATACCTTAAGGGGACTCCCATACAAAATGTTCAATGCAGACTATAAATATATTGAAGAAAAGTTCCATAAATGCCCAGGAGTTGCCCCTAGTGGGATATAATCAGCCTTATTGTGGTTGTCGTTTTCGTAAACAAATGTGTCGTTTTTTGTAGTAGATTAAATAACACATGTTGGGTATTACTTTAATCTATTACACAGTCGTATACGACAACGACAACCACAATAAGGCCGAATGTATGACCGACCTCAATTAATTTTTTGTCCTAAACATTTTCTCGAGACTTACTTGCCCCTTATCACCACTTCTTAGGGGGCTCCCATACAAATATTGCGTTATACGAAATTTTTAAATTAATTAAAATTTTTTAGACTTTTGTGAATAAAATCAAGAGAAAAAAAAGATTTTTACCACTTAAATGAAATTTTATTGCGGAATTTCGGGTTTTTAGTATTTTCAATTATTTGAGTAATTTGAGTTACGCGAATATATGTTGTGCAACTAGCACAGTGCTATCATAAACAAAACTTAATACAACGTGAACTAATTTTTACTATGGCGTTTCACGTTTTCGAGATTGTTTACGTTATCGAATGCCAAAATTTTAAAAAATTAACTCCAAATAGATAAACAAGTATTTTAAAACAAATATTTTATTAATTTTTAGTAACAAAAAATATATGTCTATGCAATAATTCAGTTGATATTAATAATAATTCGGTGTCATCCTGATTTTCTTCAGGATTGTTGTTCTAGTCTTTCACCGTAGAAAGGGTCACTTCAATCTATGATCAAATTAATAAGTTAAATAAAACTCTCTAAAAATACTAAAACCTACTATAATAAAAAAAAACCTGAGGATTAAGCGCCTGAAGAAGTTTCTTCTAGATGTCTTATGTCTTATTTTGGTCAAAAAATATATTAAAAATGTTCCAGCATTTGTGTAAAATTTCTTGTGAAATTTGACTCCGTGCTGAGTCTAATAGAAAAATTCCATCTTTCGGTTTTTTAATGAAATTTTTCCCTTTCACGAGTAACGTAGCTAACTCACACGTCAGCGTATACATACATCGATACAATTAAGAAAAAAGAACGCTGTAACATAAGCCAATAAGTGAACTCAATTCGGGGATTCCCCAATTAAACAAAAGATTTTAAAAAGTAAACAAAAATGTGTTCACGAGTTTCCAGATTTTGTTATCATTTTAGAATAGTCTGTGTTAAAATAAATTTGTTCACGTTTCTGAGACGTTCACCCTTTTGAGTGTTCACGTTTTCGCGAGTTCACTGTACATATTTTTAATTTATTTCATTAGTTTTTATTTTCAATAGAAACTAACAAACAGAATTCCCCAAATATTAAATGTGTTTTTATTACTAGATGCCCAAGCGTGCCTCAAGCTACTACTTGAGGTTTTCTCACCTGGAACGTAAACGATTCATTGTACGGGCTTAAAAAGTGTATTTTTTGAGCCCAAAAATACATTAAAAAATTATTTTCATAATATATTCTTATTTATTCTGAAAGTTGGCATTAGAGGGTAAAATATAGTTTATTTTTATTACAAACAAGTAATAAATACATAAAAAGAAAGTCGACCATTTGACACCCTACTCCACAGAATTACAATCATAGACCCTCTAGAACAAAATTATGTTATGAAGCTCAGTTTTATGTAAAAGTCCTTTGTGCTGAATATTATTTAGTCATCTTCATCTTTATAATATTTGTGTGCCTTTAATTGACTTTAAGAAGGGGGTTTATGAGGGACTAATTTTTAATTTTGGACCTATTGGCACAAAACTTTGCCGTGCCAAAGCTTTCTTAAATGTTATTGCCGCCAAATTTTATGTCAATACCAACATTTATTAGAAAGATATCAAAAGCTAATTTCGGGAGTGCTATTTGTATAGGAGTTATGGTCAAAGATCGACGGATTCCAATAAAATTTGGATAGATTATTAAGATTGCTATAAAATATTTTTGGGCCAAATTTTATCTTAATATCAACATAATATGATAACTAATGGGTACAAACACTCTTTTCCGGAAATAAGTTGGTGTGGCAAGTTGTCATAAGTTTAATAGGCTTCGTCCTTTTACAATTAAAATGTATGCACCAAATGTCACCAAATTATCTCTAAAATTGTGCAGAAGCTATTTATGGACATACAGTTAGCTAAGCGATTGGACGGACGGACATTGTTAGATTGATTCATAAACTGAAGCGATCGGAAGGTAAACTTAAAGGTGGGTTTAGAAGCAATATTTTAATATGTTACACACATCAGCACAATCTCATGAATTCTTCTTTATCTTTTTCGAGAGTGTATGGTATATATACGATTAGGGATCTATCTATGTTTTACATTTTATTACAATCGGTTTGATAGTTTCTGGGAGGCAGAAATTGCCCCTATCTCCCCTGGTGGTCCTATTTTTTTAAAAATGCATAGCTTATGTGTCCGTACAATTTTGGATCTATCTATGTTTTTAATTTCATTAAAATCGGTTTGATAGTCTCTGAGAGGCAGACATTGCCCCCTATCTCCCCTCGTGACACTACGATTCAGCCAATTTTCAATAGGCTTGATCCAAATTGCGACCTGTAATTTGCGCACAAGATTACATAGGCAGTACCGATATCGTTAGTTCAACTCAGAAATTTTATTTTATTATTTCTTAACTGTGTTTGAGGAACTTTTAATTAAGGCTAGATTACACTGTCTCACAAGTCTTACGTATTCCATAATACTTTGTGAGACAGAAATCTTATGTTGCGACTGTCAAAAAATCTTATTTAAGATGACAGTTTGTGTTCACTCCATCACACAAAGTATAAACACTAACACATGAAATTAAATGCAACCCTGATCCATGAAAAGTATTATTGTTTAGAAATTTTTCAAAAAACGATGAAGTCGTATTGGATTTCAAACTTTTTTTCATAATAGTTGTCATTTTCATCACACACTTTTACATATTACTTAAGCTTTTGACATGTATTAATACAAAGTATATTAGTGTAAACTAGCCTTTAACAAGTATGTAAGAGAAAACAAAGCAAAACTTTTGCGGTATAAACTCTGTGTCCATTTTTTTTTACGAAATTTTAAAGAACAAAAAATTAATTTTTTTTTCAAAAATTCAACGTTATCTCTGAAACTACAGGGGAATTTTAAAAACCGTGTAAGCACAACTGAAAGATAATATTGTTGCCGAGTTTCGGATTTTTTAAACTGAATATGATCAACCGTTTTCAAGTTATTCCAATATATGTACGTAGTGAAAGTGCCTTAATTTTAAAAATATATCGGTATATCTCGTAGAGTAGACCTGATAGATAAGACTTGAGATCAGATTTGAAATTAGTGACTTCAAATTAGTAAAAATTTGCAATCAATTTCCAGACCGCACAAAAAACGGGACTACAAAAATGATATTTGCTTTTCTGACTGCTGTTGTAATTTCAGCCTTATTTTAATTGAATTAAAGATCTTTAATTTGCTAATAGTGGCATAATATTTAATAAAAATCGTAAAAGCTGTGAAGAATCACAGGAAAAAATCGCTTCTATCGCGAATATGGCTAAAATTTGCAATAAATTGCAAACTTGTAAACAAACCCTTAATTTTATATGAAATCGCTAAATCGATTAAAAAAAAAATGTCGGAAATAATAATAAAAAAAAGTTTGCATTAATAGCGAATATTCGCAAAAAATTTTTTTTATAAATTTTAGATACATACATCTAAATAATTTCTCGATTCGAAAGCACTTTATTATCTAATTATGTCAGTCAATACTGAACGAATCGGAATTATTTTTTCAGTGTTTTATAGCACTAATTTGAGTTTCACAATACTGAAACAATTATTTCGATTCGTTAAGTATCGACTAACATAAAATTGCTTTCGAATCGAGAAAGTACTCGATCACTCGATACTTGTCTTTCAGAAAGTCGGAGTTTGTTAGTGAGATGAGAAGAAATCATACTATTCTTCTCACCCCTCTCACCAATAAGCTAGGCCTTTCTCAAAGAAAACTTTCATAGTGTAAACACAGACAAATGGAAAAGTTAAAACTGCAAAATTCGGAAATCCTTTAAAAAATTCCCAAAAAAATACTAAAAGTGCTTGAAGTACAATTGCAAATTTTGTTTATGTCTGAAATAAAATAAAATGTTCTGAAAGCAAATTTTTTTAAAATATGGATTTTTCTAAGAATAGAAAAACACAATAGAAATGGTAAGAAAAGTAAAATTACTCAATTTATTTCAAAAGTAGTAAATTTTAACGTTGCCCCAGTAAAACGAAAAAGTTAATATTAAATAAATCAAAATACAAGGCTTCCACAAAAGCAATCAAGCATACTAAACGGAGACCTCACCACTGGTTCCCGTAGCACCTTCAATTTATAGTTATGAGGTATAACTTTGAGTTTAATTAAGTCCGAGGACACCAAGAAACTTTGTGTTTCGGTACTTTTATAGGCGCCAACAAGTATTATTCTCTAATTTATTTAGCCTAAAGATGATCTCTACAACCTCCTGAGGCTAATAGAAGAACAAAATAATGTGCAAAAAGTTCACAACTTATACAAAAAAAAAAACATAACAAAATTGAGAAATTTAAAAAAAGTGGAGTTTTGCATACAAAAGGTAAAAAAATAAAAACATTAACACGACCTTAAAACGATGTATTGTAACAATAATCCTTATCAAAGTAACACGATTTCAAGTACAAATTTATGTGGTACATTTAGTTATTTATAACACAGTCAACTCAGACAACTTAATGCGATTATTTTCTTCCCAGATCATACGCCGGTGTTTTTATTATTATTTGTTCTTGTATTAATCAAAAATAAACGCGTGGCTAGGAAAACAATGTAAATATTTATTTTATTTATGTCTCGTTTAAAAAAATTAAAACCATAACAATAACAATGTACATCGTAAAAATTAAATAATTAACCGCTTAAATCATTTGCAGATTGCAATTCGAGCTGGAGAGTAATGAGAAATCACAGAAATTCAGACAATGGGAGATAAAAAAACTGGAATTTTGAAAACACCTACAAATGGAACTGCGGTGATAACAACTAGAGACAACAGCCAAGAGGCAAAATTGACAGATACGGCAAATTTAGCCAAGCTCATAATACCTGATAGTAAATTAAACTACAATAACAGTAGTATTAAGAAACCGGTGAAAAAGAAACGAAGAGATAAAAGCGATTTGGGAGATAATTTTGTAGCCCCCGATGGAGGTTGGGGATGGTTGGTGGCCATCGCTAGTGGTGTTAATATAGTAAGTTAAATGTTATTCATCTTATCGATTACAAGAATTGAACAATCAAAATTTTACTTTCAGTTGGTAACTTTTGCCTTGGCCCAACAGTTCGGTATTATATTCCGCGATCATATGTTTCAATTGGGCATATCGAGCTCTCAGTTAACTACAATTATCAATATACAAATTGCTGTATCAGCTATAACAGGTAAGTCGAAAAAAAATTAAAAACTTTAAAGTTTTCATTAAAATATATTTTTTAAGCGTTTATTTCTTTAAAAAAAATCAAATTTTCTTTATTCCTACAAAGTACTTTTACAAACTAGTCAAGAAGCAATTTTTTGAACGTTTTTAAGTTAAATTATCTCAGTGCTTAAAATACTGCCAATTACGTTGCAACAACTTGAATAACTACTTATTCCAATAATATTTTAAAATCGGTTTTTACTTTTGCTTAAAAATCAGATTCGAAAAGAGCAAAATTAATTAATTAATAATTAGAAAGACATTTGCAATGCGAATTTACAGGGTGACCCAAAATTAACGAAGGGGTTTGAATTCGTTATAACTTTTTATTTAGGAAATAATCGTAATTATTAATTTTTCTTTTTTTAATACAGTATATGTGACCCGGTCTATGAAAAGGTGGCTTATGGCTTAAAAAATTATTTTTCACTTTTTTTTTGGTTCGGATAGTTTTTGAGACGCTCTTTAACATGGTGAAAAGCAGAAAGTCCTAACTTGCTTAGAAGTGTACTAAAAATGTAGAGAAAGAAGAGCACAAACAGAATTTTATTGAAAATCGAGAACGAAGATAATACATGGAATTGTAAATGAAAAAAGCTATTTTGCACAAAAAATATTTATTTAGCAATATTAAGTAATTATTACAGAAAATTGGCTAATACATACTAGGCCAGCAGATCGTTTTGCTAATTTTAGCAAAACTTTTTTTTGAGTGTAGTTTATAACAGAAAATACCAACAGAAACAGAACGAAGAAGAACAACTATCGAGAAACTGACGAAATACATTATCTTTAACAGCTGATTTTTCGAAATTTCGTTTTTGAGTCATAAGCCACCTTTTCATAGACCGAGTCACATACATATATGTACATGGGGAATATTTTTAGTTTAGTTATCAAAAATTATATCTCGCAAGTGGTGCACATTTTCTGGTAGAAAAAGTATCTAACGGGGGTTGGGGAGGGAGCAGTTAAAGCAGCTTGGGGATTCCTTCATCTTCTTGTTCCATCCTCTGGGGTAAATTAATTTTGCCATGGTAATTTAATTAACCTTGGCGCTTAAATGTACTGGCATTCTTTGGAATCTCAAACATCTTAAAAACAGGTGAATACAACCTGGATTGCACCAGCCTTCCTAAAAGAATGAGCTTCTTGGGGTCCAATTGACTTCATTGGGTTCGAAGTGGTATCGCAGTACTTAACTGGGGTGATAAGGGAGTCAGTTGGCCCCGGTGAGTGCAAGCACCAGTTTTGGTGATATCTTCGTTAGTATACTTCTTCCAAGAAATGCTTTCGGTCTTTCAGGATTATTGTCTTTGTTCCGCCTTGCATTTCTGAATGTATGTTGTTTTTCATTAGGTTGCTCACTGACCATTGGGGGAGGACATTTTTTAAGGCATGAGCCAAAAATGTGTATAACGAAGAGCAGCTTTTTTGATGAGAAGGTACCATCGGGGTATCCGGGGTGGCTGTGGATCAAGCCCGAAGTCGCGGGTAAGGTTTCATTCACATTGAAGGCTGATTTTTCGCCCTTGGATGCTGTTGCTATTCAACAGAAGCTCCTGGGATGAATGAATAACAGTGGAGGTTAGATAGCTACGGCTCCTAAACAAGGGGCAGTTGTATAATTTTTGGTGATCTAAACACTTGAATTGCATTGTTTTATATATTAGCACACCAAATAGTTGAGATCTACCGTAAAGTTAAGTCACATGACAGGTATCCATGCAAAGCGATATAAAAGTTATAGATGATAGTCCCCCCGGGAGTGTAGGAAATATCTAAAGGATATTTACCTTTTTGTTGTTACAAATTCCGGGGCATAATCGGGTGCAGTCAATAATTGGGATTCAGCAAAAATTCAAAATTGACAGATCTCAAGAGATTTTTATGATTTATTGCGATCGCGGCTGGCCAGAGATCCCTACCCCTAGTGGGACGGCATCGATCTGACTATTGGTTGAGGTTAGTATGCATCTGTCGGAAAATGCTTCCAATCTTTCAGTAAGATTGTCTTTGTGAATTGTTCGCCTGTCCGCTTACAGGATACTTTCGGGGATCACGTGGCTGTTAATATTTCTTACTCAAAGTCGCGGGAAGCAATATCCTGAAAATCCCACTAAAAGGCTTATTTTTTTACCACTTGTGGAGAAGTTCGGCCTGATGAAGGATCATCGCTATGGCTGTTGCTACTCAATAGATGCTGCTAGCATTTTTTCAAAGGCAGCGGAGGATAGATAGTTCCAGCTCCTAAACAAGGAAGGATTGTATAATCTTGCCGGAGTATGCACTCAATTTGCTACCTGGGTGTGCTGGTTTCGGTTGTATATGCATTGATTGTCACCCAAGTGGATGAGAAAT
Source organism: Pollenia labialis (assembly GCA_949318255.1). Classification (NCBI taxonomy): domain Eukaryota; kingdom Metazoa; phylum Arthropoda; class Insecta; order Diptera; family Polleniidae; genus Pollenia; species Pollenia labialis. Next base: position 135,942,815 of record OX439142.1, read on the forward strand.
ATCATGAGTAAGGCCGACACGGCAGCTGATCATGTACATTTTCTTCTACAACTGTAGATGGTAGAGTAAGATTCAAATGTATTGTTAATAATGTGGAATAAATAAAGGAAAAAACACCTATTGACAAGCAAATGTAAAGGTAGTGAAAGTATGGTAATAAAGATTTAAAAAAAGCTCTACTAACTGTACTAACCAGTGTTGCCAATTAAGCCATTTAGTGGCTAGATTTAGCAATTTTTCAACCTGTTTAGCCATTAAAAAATGCATTTAGCCATTAGCCATTTTTTTTAGCCATTTTTCAACTGGTTTAGCCATAAAATTTTTCTTGCCGTTTTTCTTTTAAAAGAATCATTTTCATTTTATTATAAAAATATATAAAAGCAAAATAAACATTTTAAATAATTAAAACGGCTTTAATTTATATCAAAACTTTTACAAATGTTGAAAATCGCTATAAACGATGATGATGAAACATCTTTCAAAATAAAGGAACAGTATTCCAATATTAAATTTATAAAACGGATCAACACAAACATCGGTGCTTCTTTCTGGTTGCAAGTATTTCAATAAAAAGATGCTGTCGGCAACAAATTTTTTTTAGAAATTTCAGAATTTACTATAAAGTTGCTCTCACTTCCATGGTATAATGCTGAAGTAAACATCGTTAAAAGTAATTTCAGAAATAGGTTACATTTAGCAACCGTTAATTCGATTTTATCAATGAAATATTTATACCAACACCCCAATAGTGGAGAGGGTACTACGCGTTTGTGCTGATGTTTGTAACACCTTAAAATATTGGTCCTAAGCCCACATTTTCGTAAACCGATTGACTCAGAACCACTTTCTGAGTCGAATTAACGATGTTTGTCCGGCTGGCTGGACGTCCATGTAAACCTTGTGCGTAAAGTACATATCGCAAATTTGCAGATCATTTAATAAAATTTGGTACACAGGTTCTAATGAGGTGTAGGGTATCATATATTCGGGGTTGACGGACTATATTTTCTTACTTGTTTTTTATTGTAGATCTGGTATCAAAAGGTTGGGTAAATGTTGTCGTGATTACTATTTACCTTCAAATTTTTTAAAACTAATAGGCACGAGTGATTCCTATGAGATGAACAATAACGACATAACATTTTCGATGATTTTATTTTTTAAATATCTTTCAGAATATTAAATAACGTTTATTCTTATTTAAGAAATTGATCTTAACTAACAATTTCATCGTAAACAACTTTAAATGAATTATTTCTGTTGTGTTATTGAATATTAATGTGTTTTTATTTAAAAAGCTTTTAGCCATTTTTTAGCCCATTTTTAGCCATTTTTTAGCCATTTTTCCCGTAAATTTAGCCATTTTTGGTCTCCAAGTTTTGGCAACACTGGTACTAACATATGAGTAGTCAGTCCACTTGCTAACATTGCTAAGGTAAAACAAAATAAAAATTCTGTAAAAGCTGCCATTTTATTTGTTTTTTTTTAAATGCCTCCCTAAACCATTTTTAATCTCATACAAAACTTCGTAAGTTACGCACAATTTCTGGTTAATTATTCAGTACTCCTGCAAAACTCTCTGTATGACTTTTCATTTTAATTTAAAAAAAAAACTGTTTTCATCGATTTTCTTCTGATTTCTGTTTGCAAGCGGACTACTCATATCTGGTAGTGTATTTATTAAAGAAAATTTGATATGAAGAGCGATATACATATTTTAAAAAATGTGTTTATACTCAAGCAGAATTCCAATATGATCGATGTGAGTACAAGTGCACAGAAAAAATTATTGCCGAATTATTTTCAAACAAACGCTTGCTTGAAATTTTTTTTAATTTCTACAAATTTTTTTACTGATTCAATTAATATTTTTGTTTGATTTTTATTTAACCAACAAAAATGTTGACAACTATTCAATAATATAATATACGCGCTATTGGTGCAAGTTTTCATAATTTTGTATGAAAAATTTAACGCTCTTTAATGTTGCCGTTTTTTGCATTTTTTTTATTTGATCGTAAGCACCACTTCTTTATGTGAAATATAAGAACAAAGCGTGACGAGGTTTGTAGTAAAAAAAAAACAATAGCAGGTAGAAAAAAAAGGTTTAACTCTTTTTAAACAACAGAAACAACAACCACATTATAAGAAACAAAATAAATTTTTGGTTGGTTTCAAAGTTGGTAAAAAAGAATAAAAAACAAAATCCCGTATTCAATTTTTGAAAACTGTTTAGTTAAATACATCATATACAAAAATAAAATTATGACGAAAAACATATCGAGTCGGTCTGCTGCCGTTTTTGGTTACATTTCTTCTTCTTTAGCCAAGGAAAGGATTTAGAAACAGTGAGTGATGAAGAAAAACATTGTGTGTATAAACAAGACTTCGTTCAAAAATTATTCCAACAAAAAATGTGTCTAAAAGCCAGCCGCCGCTCTGCTTTCTGCCTTCAGATTGGGTGCGAGTAATTGCTTGTGCAAAAATTTTTGTTTGATTCAGCAAAATTATTTGTTTGAAATTTATATGAATTTCAGTAAACTTTTTGTTTGATTCTTTAAATTATTTGTTTGAAAAAATCAGTGTTTTTTTTAGTAAACAAAATGCAAATAAATTGTTTGAATATGCGAATTTGTTTGTAGGACCGATTTCAGACAAAAAATGTTTTGATTCTACAAATTTTTTGTTTGAATTCGAAAAATAATTTTTTCTGTGTGGGACACAGTTTTTTGGAAGTAGGCTAATGGAGTACTTGGCTTTATGAAACGTTGGTCGGAAGAATTTTCTGATCGATATATAACTAAACATTTATATACGTCCCTGGTTCGTCCTATTCTGGAATATGGATCATTTCTATGGGATCCTTACTTTTATACATATATCAACAGCATTGAATCTGTACAGAAACAGTTCCTTTTATTTTGTTTAAGAGGTATTGGATGGAATTCGCTTGTATTACCTTCATATGAAAGCAGACTTTGTTATATTAAATTACCGAAGTTAAAAAGTCGAAGAACAATGCTTAGTATTTCGTGTTTTTAATTTCTTGTTGAGTAAAATTAGCTTAAATGTTCCAGCTAGACCTACACGAAAGTTTCATCTGTTAAATTTAAGGTATTATCGTTCTGTTTACGCTAACAACGACTCCTTTCGTCAAATTTGCGTGAAATTTAATATTCTATATCATCTAATTGACTTTTCGGATAGTAACGATGTTTTAAAAAGAAAAATGTTTGTTTATTGAAATTAATTAATAAAACAAGCACTTACATATGTATGTATGTCTGTAAGGATTTTTTAATCAATAGACTGAAATAAATAAAATTAAAAAATAAGTTACTAATTTTTACCAATAAACATTTTGCATTAACTTTAAATGTTTGCATTACTCTTTTCTACCGCAGGTCTTTTAAATGGACCGCTATTTCGCAGATATTCTTTCCGGCAGGTGGCGCTATTTGGTTCATTTCTTACATTCATAGGGTTATTTGCTTGTGTCTTTGCAAATTCATTTTTATACTATTGTCTATCATTTTCATGCTGTTATGGTAAGTTCTCTATAATTTTTTACTAAAACACAAAACTAACTTTAATTTTGATTACCTGTTTCAGGGTTTGGACGAGGTCTTACCGTATCAGCCTCATCTTTAGCTGTAAATACATATTTCAAAGAAAGAAGACGTACTGCCACTGCTTATCAATTTGGTGTTGCTGGCTTAGGGCCAATTTGCTTGCCTTATGTAGCCACCTTTCTCTTAGATTATTTAGGGGTACAAGGTACAGTTTTATTATTTGCTGGTCTCTCACTAAATACAGTGGCTTGTTCTCTGATATACCAACCGGTAAAATGGCATGTTAAGAAACAACATAAAGATGCAGAAGCTTCTAAGAAGTTTGTTTCCCAGAAAGAAGATGATTATATCATAGCTCAGCCCGTAGAACCGGAAACACCGGTATTGCCTCGAGCCAATGATGGTTGGTTTGGTTCGAAGACCTCTTTGAACTCTCCCTCCATTAGAAATCGATTGGATTCTTGGGATAAAACCCAAGAAGGCACACAAATGATGGAATTAAAACGTTTAAATAGTCGCGACAGTATGAAAAATAATGGCAATTCGGCCAAAGTACGCAGTTTTTCGGTCAGTTATAGTATAAAAGAAGAAAAACATGAAGAAGAAGAGGAAGAAGAGAAATATGATAACTACAAAGTTCAAGGTGTGGGCAATAACAACAAAGAATTAAACGCCAACACAGCAGCGCTGGCAGAGTTAGATCTTTTAAGAGAAAGACAGCAGGAAAAAGAGCTCGAAAAGAATATGATGGAAGAGGAAAACGAGAGACGGAAAAGACTAAAATGGTACATGAAAGTGGTGGTGTTCTTTGATCTGGACTTATTACGCGATTTTAGTTATGTTAATTTGTCCATGGGCTTGACATTGATCAATTTCGTTGAAATTAATTTCGCCATTTTGACGCCCTTCATACTGTCTGATTTCGGATTTGAAAACCATCAAATTGCCTTGGCCATGTCTTTGCTGGGGACATTTGATTTAATTATACGCTTCCTTATACCACTAATAACGGCAAAAATCAATTTAAGCAACAAGACCTTCTTTATTTTGGGCATATTGGGCATGTGTATTGGACGCATCTTTTTATCGTTTACGAGAAACTTTTACGTTATGATTGGCATATTCGTATGGTTGGGTTTGAATAAGGCCTTCCGTACGGTATTTTGGTCTCTGATTATACCTGGCTATGTGCCATTAAAGAGGTTACCAGCTGCTGCTGGCTTACAGCTGCTAATGTCGGGTTTATTTTCGCTAGCATTTGGTCCTTTGATTGGTAAGATTTCATTAGATTTTCTTTTATGTATATAAAGTGGTATATTTTATATATTTCAATTTATTATCTTGCAGGTCTTATACGTGATAACACCAATTATGCTTTTGCTCTGAACTTTCTTAATGTTTTATGTTTGTTGGCCATTGCCGGTTGGGTTTTGGAAGCATTTGTGCGTAAATATAGAAATAAATCAAAACCAGTAACAGACGACTTGAAATAAGAAGACTTTAAAGGCAAAAAACATTGATTTGTGTACTTCCCATGGAATTACCTGCATTCTAATGCCAAAAGATCTGTTTACTGAATTCAACGTAGAGGTAGATATTTTGTTTACTTAACGTACAAAATTTTGTTTTTGAGTTTTTTTGTAGTAAATCAAATAATATTTATACTCAACTTACACGATGATTTTTTAAAGGCTTTTTTAATTTTGTACCTAGATTGTCGAAATATTTTCATATCGACAAATATACAGTTGGTTTTTACTTACATGACATTTTTTAGAAATTTATTTTGTTTTAAACTATAATTTATTTTTTGTTGATCGTTTAATTTCGTGCTTAGAAACAATGGCGCACATTCATAATATCACTAACAGCCGTACCTAAACAAGAGCGGAAGGCGGAACGTTTTCTTCCGCTAAGCTTTTACGCTGGTATGCCATACCTAAACAAGAGCGTCAACGTTGTGCCACAAACAGTAGTGTTAACTTTCTTGTTTAGTAAAACCCATATAATAGAAATAAAAACAAGAGAAAAACCCGCTAGATTGACAAAAAAATAGCTAAATTGTCATTATTTATTATTAATAGCGGCCAACTTCACTATTAAACGCGCTGTCAAAATGGAGTTTTCCAATTGTAAAGCGTTGACGCCGTGCTATTTAGGGATGCTTCATACAAATTGTATGGGCATGAGAATTTTTGACAGCTAGAAAACCCTTTTCGCTCTTGTTTAGGTATGGCTGTTAGTGTTAACTTTTTTAAGTACCTATTTAAGTTATTCACAGTTGGTCACTTTCAGCAGAAAATGTTTACACTTAATTATGGGTAAAGCTGTAACTAAATGTTAACTAAGTAATACTTACAAATAACAGCTGATTAATATTATCTTATAATTTATTTGAATAGAAAAATAAACTAGAGTTGTGTTTTCAGTCTCCAAGTTTTTTTAATAGCTTAATAAGCTTTTAAATTAACTACAGCATATATCGTTCAAAATATTATAGACATTTTGTTTTGTCTACATGCCAATATGCATGGTTGCATTTCTTCAATCAGCTGAAAGCAGTTGCTAAGCTAGTTATGAATTATGAATAAGATCTTTAACTATCTATGAACTATTTTTTAGTTTCTGTTTTGTTAGTTGCGACTTTAGTTATGATTTCTGAATATTCGCCAATAACTTTATTTTGATTATATGTATCATTTAATGATTTGAATTTAATTAGTAATAAAAACATTGTGGATACATAAAAATCAAATTTTAAAAATATTTTTTTATATAATACTAGCATTTAAAGCCCGCTTCTCCGTTAGGGTCTCCATTTCCTTCGTATGCCAAAGTTTATTAAAAAAAATTTCCCTTATTTCCTTTTTTGGGTACTATTTTTGCCTCCATTAAAGTATCAAAACTTTCAGTATTGTAGTGGCAGCCCATAAATTAGTACGAATATGTCAATGAATGGAAAAAAATGTTTTGAAAAAAAGTACCAAAAATAGCTACGATTTTCACCCATTAAATGTTCGAATTTCGAAAAAGTATCAAATTAGTATTCGTATCTTTTTTGATAAGTTTCTAATTTGGTATTAACTTTGTTTCAATGTTTATTAGTTCAAAAGTTAGATGGGGTGTCAAAGAAGTACCAAAATTCAGGTTTTACCCGTTTTCTCCCTAATAGGGGCGAATTTCAAAAAAGTACCAGACACTTGCCCGCTTATTTTTTTTTAAGAACAACGATAAGTTTTACATATTTTTTAGTATCTCTTTTAGTTTTGGAGATATAAGGTTACCGAATTTTCCCGTTGTTACTCTTATTTACCCCTAAACATTCGAATTTCCAAAAATCCCGTCTTTGTGGATCGATTTGGGGAGTGACAAATATCTGGTCCAAATTTCAAGTTTTTAGCTGCAGGCGTTTAGGCTGTGCGATGATGAATCAGTCAATAAATATGTACATGTAAATATTTCAGAAGGACTAATACAAAGTCTGTAAGGAATTTTTGTTCCATAGACTTAAGAAAAATAAAGAAAAAGCATGTCACTTTAAAGCAGGGCTGTAGAGTCGTCCCAAAATAGTTCTAACTCCGACTCCGACCGCTGAAATTGTTTAAATCCGTCTCCAACTTTGACTCCGTCTCCTACTCTTACATTGGTGATAAAGACATATGGTCCTTATTTTACTTTCAGCTCTATCTTTTTTAAATTAAATTCTGTAAGCAATTCAAATCGATATTTTAAAAATTGCATCGCCAATTTTTATTTTGAAAAATATTAGAAATTTTTTTTCAATTTTTTTTGCCGAAAAATTTTGGAGTCGTGAGTTTTTATGGGTACTGCGACTCCAACTTCGGTACAAAAACCTCAACTCCGACTCCATAGCCTTACTTTAAGGAAAGAAAAAGAATAATACGTAACAAGAAAAACAAAAAGAAGTGTTAAGATATATCTGAACAATTGAGATGAAAAACACGAATCATGTATTCTTCTCTACCCCTCTTGCTTTTTTTATGCCAAAAAAAAATCATCGTTTAAATTGGGTTTAAAATGTAAATATGTATTTAAACAAAAATGTTTCCCATCTTATTTTTGTTCGTTATTCTAGTATAAGAATTGTACAATATTGTGTTAACATGTTCTTTAACAAATAGTTTATTTGTTAGTGTAATAAAGCCTGGTACTCTGTTCAACATTTCACGTGAAATGCTGTCAAAACGCATATGAAAAAAACTTGTGCGGAATATCTATGAAATAATGTTGATCGAGTTGTACTCTGTTCATTTTGTGAAAAAGTTCCGAAATGTTTCTGGCAACATTTTTTTGTCAACTGCGAAATAATGTAATAACACAACCGGTAACAGTTTTTTATCCATATTTACTTTCTTTTTCATTAAATTTTTTATTTAAAAATTATTTTTGGTAACATACATGTGCGTTTGCTTACACACGCAAAACAATCTCGCATACTTTGAAGGAATAAACCCGTCAAATTGCACAAACTCGCAAGATAGGTAACATTAATACATGTCAACATTTTCGTGTGTAAGTGCTGGTTCACACACGTCAAGTTGGTTCACACCCTTCAAGTTTTAGCCGTCAATTCTTGAGTTTTTAGGAGAGAGAGGAAAATAAATGGGATTCTCTCTTCCCTTCTTTCCTAAAAGCTCAAGACTTGACGGCTGAAACTTGAAGAGTGTGAACCAGCTCTAATAACCAATGTTGATCATCATTTTTCACAAATTTGAACAGAGTACTAGGCTTAAAATAAAAATATTGAGCATTTTTCTCAAAGAGATTCCAAATAATACTGTAAGTTTAATTTTAAGCAGGCTACAATATAAATGTGCCTTTATTATAACAAAATTAAGGAAATAAAATTAATACAATTAATAAAAAAGAAATATTTTTAAATACTTGTTTTTTTAATTTCTTAGTTGTAATTAGTAACAATATTTTTCGATCGAATAAGTTTTGAAATTTTTTTATTTTCTTACTTCAACATTTTTAAAGCAGACCCTCTTAAAAAGGTTTTTTTTTTTTTGAAAAATATTATAAATTTTTTTATGCGGAAAAGTTGTTTGAGTCGGCGAGATTTTGTGGGTACCTACTTCGATTCCAATGAAAAGTCATAAACAGAAACTGTAGATGTCACGTAATGCTGGGTACAGACAGTGCAATCTACAGGCAATATGTTTCAACGCTACCTCAAAATATCAAAGCGTTTTGACGTTGATGCAATCTGGAATGAATGAAAATGAATTTAGTTTGCTAGATTGCGTAAATGCATTGCATTGTGTGTAGCCAGCATTAGAAGGGTTATTTTACAGGATTGTAAGCGGTTATGTTTTAGGCTTCGTTCACAATGGGAGAAACAATTTCGTTGTTTCTTACATCTCCCAAAGTATTTTATATATTTTCCAAGGTTTATTTACGATTACTTAACGACTACTGTAGAAGTTGTCAAAACGAGGAGGAAGAGGAAACTGTACTTCACTTTCTTTTTTAATGCCCTAAGTTGCGGGGCATTAGGGAAAATTACCTGAGGAACCGGTGTTTGCCTGCTTGGAGGATCTATCGATTTAATACAGTCTTAAATCTGCAATATTTGTTAATAACTACTTTATCGACCAAAAACTAAAATACATGACTATACAAAATAAAAAACATGTCATCTACATGACATGAATCATGTGAACGCCAAATCATGTTTAAAGAAGAAAAAGGCAGAATCATGTCAATAAGACATGAGCCGTATGAACACAGACTTACTTTATGTCAACATAAATTTATAAGACCGAGATAAAGTGTCCGTTAACGATTTTGGGTTTCTCAATATACCGACAAAAAACATTGTTTTCAGTTGGCAAAACCTCTCAAAATAAATATAAAAGTTGGGAGTCAGCTGATTAAATTTATTTGTATGGCAAATACATAAAAGTGCTGGTTAGATTTGCGACAGAGTAGAAAGCAAATGAACATTGAGAAACCCAAATTTCTTTAAAGTGCAGTTTTCCGTTGGAAAAAAAATCGCGTAATGAGAAAACGGCCATAAGACGATGAATAATTAGCAAGTATAAAAATTCAATTAAAACGAACATTTTTATACATATAAAAATTGTCAGTCCCGAAAAATCCCGGGATTCAGGATTTCCCGTTTGGAATCCCTTCAAAGGGACCAATAAAAAGGTATAATTACACAAGGTATGTATGAGCCAAAATTTATACATCTGTGCGTTAAATTGTTTTTGTTTTATATGAAGACAATTTTGACAAGTCGGGTATTTTTATATAGCAGCATGTCTACACTCCAAAATGAGTCTACCTTGTGTTAATGTACCTTGCTATTTTTTCCTTTTATTTTTCGAACAAAAATGAAACTAAAGTTTTTTTTTTTTTTAAAAGTTGAGTGTACGTACGTACTTCAGCCACAACTTTTATGAAATTTAAAATGACGTTTGTAAAAATGTTATGTAGTTTTAATTGAAAATTTTAACAAAATAAAAAAAAATCGTAATTAACTAACACATACAAGACTTATAAACTAACCCACTGGCAATTTTGTATTTAATTCACGTTAATTAATGTCGACGTATATATTAGGGTGGGTCAAAAAAATATTTTTTCTCTTATCGACTTCTAATAGCGTAAATATGATGTATTTTTGTCTGAATTAGATCCCTGTAAAATATTATTAATTTATTTTTAGTGTAAGAGCCCGCGCTTTGACCTTCAATTTTGTTAAATTTTTAATATAGCAACAATAGCATTGTATTGCAAAAAATCATATTACTGTATTTTAACGACTTTTAGGTTCGTGAAAATAGTGTCAGAAGCATTCATGACTCTTTGCGCTAAAAAAGTCAAGCGATGGTTTAATATAGACGAAACTTGAGTCAAGACGAGAGATGCCCGGATTTGACAGTAAACAAGATTTTGTGACCAAAAAGGATTTTATTGTTTTTTGTTGCATAAGAACCAAATTTTTATTTTTTTTAAGTTTAATTCAAAATATTTTTAGTTTTAACTAATAATAATTGATAGTAAAAAAAATATAAAATTTAAAAAATGGACTTTTTTAAAATATTCTTAATTCTTAGGAGCTCATGCGCGGGCTCAAGATGAGACTTTTTTGAACTTTTTTTTTGCAACTTTTATTTATTTTAACGTAATACAAAAAAATATTGCTATTAGAATATGATTCGAGAACTTTTATTTTTTCTCATACATCAGTGACCCACCCTAGTATATATATTAAAGTTCACAAGTATGAGTGGGAAAAAATGTCACACGTACACGAATGTTTACATCGGGATTTTTATATTGTCCTTTATAAAATGATAGAAACTTCAGATGTATAAACACATAAGCAATGCCCATCAGAAGATGCATCAAATGACTGTCATTGTTCTTGTAAAGCTTCTTTATAATTCACCTCTTTTCTCTTACACCACACTAAAAACCGCAAAAAGCACTTAAATGACCACACTTTTTACGACATGCAAATAAACTGTTGCCTACATTTTGGCTGTAATAATTAAACTACACGGCATAAATCATTTAAAATTTACGACTGCAATAAAAATATTTGTAAAACAGAAAATATTTTAATGAAAATATATTTTGTCTCTGTGGCGGTTTCCCTTTTTTATTTAAGTGTCTTGCAACAAATTGAATTCTTATACCATTTAGTTAACAAAGTTGTAAAATAACGTGTAAATCACTTTGTTTAACTAAAATAGCCAACAAATTCAACAAATACTAGAAATAACGAGTTAAAAAACAATCACCAATTGTGAATAACACAGAATAAAAGAAATAAATACGAGTTTAATATGCACGACATCAACTTAATTAAAAAACCTTAAAGTTAAAGAGGGAAAACTCATTCAGTTTTGAATACAACATGTACGAAAGCAGACGACAGACACATTGTAATGCAACCCAAAAATAGTAAAAGAAAAATTTTGTATGTTAAGAACACGAGTGAATAAACGTTAAATGACAATTTGTTTCTTTATTTGTGTTGCGTAAAGGGATTCAAAGGAACTTATTGTATATTGGAGAATTGACATGGTAGTAAATTTTACACTGTTGTTTTTTTTATTTCTTTAAAAACTTTTCTCTGTTGCACGCAAATAATTGTTTTATTGTCAGTACTGTTTGCTTTGTCGTAGGCAGCGCTGCCAGAAGTAAGATTTTACCTTATTTTTTAAGATTTTTCAACCGAAAAAAGATTTTAAGATTTTTTCCCCAAAAACAAGATTTTTTGTTTTGTCTAGACGAAGGTTAGGTTCAAATAAAAAACCTTCTTTGTTCCCATTAAAAAATTTGTAAACTAAATAATACAATTTAGTATAAGAAATTAAATTTTTTGTTATATTTATTTTATGTATTAAATAATATATGAACTGTTTTTATTATTTATAATAAAAAAAAACTACTTTTTTCCAAAAATAAGATTTTTTCTTCAAAAATAAGATTTTTTCTTCAAAAATAAGATTTTTTCTTCAAAAATAAGATTTTTTCTTCAAAAATAAGATTTTTTTTTGGTGAAATTAAGATTTTTTGCTGAAAATTTCTGGCAGCCCTGGTCGTAGGTAACAGTAGCGCGGATATATTCGTGCTTAGGTGTTAATTTTACTACACGTCGTCGCCAGTGCTGCCAGAACTTTAGGAAGTAAAATCAGCAAAACCCCATAATTTTTCATCAAAAATCTGCGTTAAGATTTAAAAATCTTCAATAAATCTTAAAAACTCATTTTTTATGTAGTTTACTTAGAAAACCATAAAACAATTCATTTCAATATAAACGGCCATGATCTGGAATTTAAAATCGATGGTTAATATCTATAAGTGGTGCTCGAAGTATGAGGTATGAAAAAGGAAATATTTTTTTGAACCTTTAACACAGCAAAGTTTTAAAAATTGGTTCTATTTTAATTTCACTCGAATGCGATTTTAAGATCATGGCTGCTAATTTTTGGATATTTTTACATTAAAAATATCTTTCCAAACTTCTTCTCAAGCTGAGTAGGGATTAATCACGCCTTTGGTATCTTAAACAATAAATTAAAAGTTAATTGCTTGACATGTTATTTAAAGTATCAAGGGTCTTACCCCCGTTTCCACATTTGAGTTCGAAAAACTCAATAAACTCAACCCTTTTCACTAACTTTGACACAATTTTTGTACATTCAGCCAATAGGCTTTTTCCTCGATTTTTCGTTGAAAATTTAAAAGAGATGAAATTTTGCAACTATTAATGATATTTTTACATAAGAACATTCGAATATATATGTACATATGCATATTATTTCGTAATTAATCAGATAACATACATAAGTCCGTCAATATTAATGTGTCAAGACAATGCGAATATTTAATTTTTAAGTAATCTTTTGTGAATAAAATTCCTACTAATAAATCTTTTTCCAAACGGTTCTTCTATGAATGAATGATACATTCCGTTTATCAATGCAAGAAGTGGAAATAGTACAAACATAAGTGACAATGTAAGGGAGTTTCCACAGAGCTAAAAAATCTGCAATTTTAAACCAAAAATCTTCAAATCTGCATTTTGACAATTTTGGGAATAAAATCGGCAAAATGCAGAAAAATCTGCACTTCTGGCATCGCTGAACTAAATATCTGCAAATCTGCATTTTGACAATTTTTGGGATAAAATCTTCTTAAAAACCAAATTTTAAGAAAACTACCTGATTTCAAAGTTAATCTTTTTTGAACTCAAACAGTGGTATTTGTAATGCTTTATTAGATGAGTTAAGTGAGGACATATGTATTATCCTAAAAACAAATACCTCGACTTTAAACAACAATGACGGAAATTAATACTTTTACTTTTTGAAACGAAGACACTCTTTTACCGATCTACGAAGGCGTGTGCACTTATTATGAATCAAAAAAGAACATTTTGAAATTCTATAGAACTGATCATCATCAGTACGTTAAAGTAATTTGAGCGTTTGTTGTTGTTGTTGTTGTTTGTTATAATTTATGTAATGAAATTAATTCAAATGAATTTGTTTGTTGTATACAAATTGATAAAAATAATTTTATATGCACAACAGTTTTCAGTATTTACGAGACAGAGAAAAAAATGTGGTGAAAACAACTTAATAAAGTCGCCACAGACCCCAAAACAATAAATGAATGAAAACGGTGTCTCACGTTCCCACTTAAAGAGAAATAACAATCAAATTATTTAAGAAAAACGTAAATAAAATCAACCACCCAAATGCAAGCTGAAGGAGAATATTTTTTTAATTGGAAATATATTTAAAGTTTTTTTTTTTAAATTATTACAAAACTCAAGTGGATAAACTAGACTTGCAGTAAACTCCAAGTGGCAGAGAAAATATACTCAGAGATACCGGTTAAAATAATAAATACAAACACACACACATACAAATACACTGCTGCAGCAAGATCAGAATTTCAGTGCGTGTTGCATTGAAATTGATCACTTAAATGTTTCATAAAGTGCAGAGAAAGAGCTGCACCATTTTAATTGAAATTAATTGATTATGAAACGCTAAACAATGACACATTAAAAATTTTATTATTTGTATCTATAAAATACATACAAAAACCAAATAAAATTCTATATGCAAACTGAAAAACAATTTAACGGAAAGTTAAGAAAAGATGAAATAATATATAATGAATTGAATAAAAAAATTAATGAATTAATTAAGTAAAGTAAATATTTATTGCATTGTAAAGATAACAACTATTAATATGAGTACAAACCTCACCTAACATTTGTTAGATACTTGTGAATGTAGTTGTGTTTATTGGAGTTTAAAGTGTTTTAATGGCTCAAGTGGAATTACGGACTCGTTTTGCAATTAAGAGTTTAAATTTTAATAGTTCAGGGGTGAGTGCAATTAGAAATTGAGGGGGATTTTCGTAAATTTTTATTTAAAATACAATTTTCCATCTGTTTTTTGCTAAAATTTTTTTAAAATATGGACACATCGTTATTATTTAAGATTTGGTTAGCTTTTAAAATTTTTAATATGTAGTTCGATTTATAAAACAAACATTGTATTCTTCTCTTCTAACAGCGAATTATTTTATACTTTTATGCTTTTTTCGATTTGAAGAGATACAACGAAAACCCCACTTTAAAAATTAAATTTTTTATTTTGGTCTCAGTCTGGTTTATTTTAAATAATGGATTCAAACCTCTCCCTAAAATTTTATTTTTTTAATTTAGAGCAAATTTCTCAAATCAAATCAAAGAAAAGCCACAAATAACGTGCAAATTAAAAAAAAAAATAATTTTTCGAGAGAGCAGTATTTTTTTTTTGCTTATCAAAAATAATTCTAATAAAAACTTTTATGCAAAAACTCAAGAAATTTTAATTTAAAAAAAACATGTAGATTTACTGCTTAAGTAGAAAAACGTTTCATATCCAAAATAACAATGACAGTTTAAACGACTTTTTTCTACTCAAAGCCATGGTGACTGGTGGCTCTTAAGACGGGATTCCACATTGCACTACACTTAAAACGTTTTTACACTTTAAATGCCCTGGATCGTTTTTGTTTTTGGAGGAATCTTTTATTTTTTCATGCTACATGCATTTCCCTCCATTCTATTCTCAATCTCTAATTTTAATTTTTCCAATTCACCAGCTCGCATTATCGTCGTATTTGTTGTATAATCGTATAATTATACAATGTTGTATTTTTGTTGTTGATCATTTTCATACAAAAGTATGGTATAATTATACGATTGATTTTTATATGATACGTAAAATATTGTATTATTACCAGGCCAGGAAATGTTTGATTTGTTTGCGGAATTTGTAAAAATCTTTAGAGAATGTGATTACTAGGGATGAGATTTTCATGCACTAAAAAATTGAAAATATGCGCTTAAAACATGCACTCAAAAATCAAAAATATGCACTAAAAACTTGAAAAATTTTCCTAAAAATCGTTTTTTAATTTTACTAAAAACAAAAATATAAAAACAACTCAGTGTATTGTTATTCAAATATCTTTAAAAAACTTAAATAACTAATTTATTTGAAATAAATTAAATTTTTGTGTGTTTAAATAAATAAGTTTGTACTGTTTTATTTCACTTGAAGAATGTCAATGCATTTTGAAAATTTTTTTTCCGATCCCACATTGATTCCAGGTCAGGTTAAAAATATTTAAAATATATTTTATTTTTTCAAACCTTTAATTTCGTTTGCAAAACGTTTTGGTTTTTTTTGTATTTGTCGGGCGATTCATTCTTCCATATTGTTAATTTTACTTTCTGCAATTCAACTAATTTGACTTGAGTATTAAGTGAACTAAATCTCTCCTAATTAGTTATTGATTCAACAATACATGCGTTATTAGAAAAATATAAATGCTTATTGACTCCTGATGTACTTTAAATTTAATATTTCTTTTAATTTTTTAATTGCATAATCATCAGTATTAACTAACTCTTCAGACATCATTAAATTACTCAAAGTTTTTGAATAGAATTCTGAAGCATTTAGCCAGACCAGGAGCAAAGCTCCAAAAGAATTTTTTTATTGATTTAAAATTTTTTTTGTGTATTTAAAATTTTTTTTAATAACTTTTTTATAATATGGAAATTAAAAAAATCACTAAAAAATGTAAATATATGCATAAATATGGATTTAAAACTTAAATATGCAAAATTATGCATTTTCACCAAAATATGCAAATAAAAAAAGTGGAAACAGCTTGGACGCATGACATATTATAAAGTTAATGATGAAAGTTGAGGTACGACAATGTTTATGGGACGCTGGTTGCTCTCAATATAAACTTCCGAAAGATATTTTATAGCAGGAAGTAGGAGATTCCTCTTCAAATTAATAAAAAAACAGTCAATTAATATTTAATAATGTCTGTCAAATGCTTTGAATTTTCTGACAATATCTCAAAATAGATTTGGCAACTTTTCGTTCGCAATTATCTGACATCCGTGTGAACTGACAACTTTTGTTGGCATATAAATTTTTTGTCTGAAAATTTTCTGCCAAGGAATTGTACCCACACCATAATAGTGGAGAGGGTATAATGCGTTTGTGCTGATCTGTGCAACACTAAAAACTTTGAGAAAACCGATCGACTCAGAATCAATTTATTTTCTATGTTCAACAGAAGTCAAAACGTTGCAAGTCAAAACAGGCTTATGACACTCTTAATTAATGCTGGAGATTGCAAGATATTTCAATGCATACTAAATTCAGTGGAATATATTGAGTCACGAAATAAGCAGTATGCAAGCATTTGGTAATCGGTGCCCCAGGCGCATACTCAGAATATTCAGGCCAACCACGATTTCAAATCAAGATCTGCGGGATCGAACTAATGAAACTTTCATGTATGTATATGACCACGGGACGGACACACACATTGCGAAAGCCTGCAGACTGTACAACTTAGCAAGCCATCGAATACAGCTCCCAAAGTTTCAAGAGATCAGGAAGGCCTGCAAGCACGTGCAGACGGCAAATTGAGAGCGAACTGCAAGAATTTAGATTTAATGGCGATTGATAAAAAATAATGGAAAACATTTGTTGCCGATGCATGTGTACACTGCCGTGCTTAGCAAAAAGTCGGTAAAACTTTAAAACTGAAAGTCAGAGAAAACTGAAGTTTAAATATATTTTTGTATTTTTGTATGTTTTCATATTTGACAAACTTTAAAGATTGCTCTTATGCGCCACATACACGTTTTAATTCAATTGTCAACTGAGTCTTTCAACTGAATTAATGCTTGGCCACACACTTTATCAACTGAATTGCAAGATTTTAAATCATTTTTAAAATTAAATGAAATGAAATAAAAGACAATTTTTAATATACTTCACTATTTTTGCAAAAGAAAACTACAGACATTAATTTTGACAGCTGATCAAGAGACTCGGCCACACAACGTACAATCGAAATCTTTTGATTTTTCATAAACCAACTCTACAACTGTCAAACTAATTAATTGACGCAGCCAAGGCCCATTGAAAAGGTCTGCGCAAGAAGCCTGATGATCATTGTTTATGTTCTTTTTAGTTGTCAAAAGTTGTTTACATGTGCATGTATACGTTTATGGTATGCGACACATACACGTTTTTTCCTTTTGCTTTGTATATGGCGTAGTAAATTTTTGACAACTAAAAAGAATCGTTTTTTGTTTTTGTACAAGTAAGCAGACCTGATAGATGGACCTTGGACGCAGCCATACACGCTTTGATTTGAACAACAACCGACTCGGTTGACAGTGGAATTGAAACGTTTATGGGCTGCTTTACTTAGAAATAAGATTTTTAATGATTTATTTTATAAATAATTGTAAGAACATTATTAAAGGAATTTATATTTAGTTTTTTTACTGCCTTTTTTTGCCAAGCACGGCAGTACAGTAATTACACCTTTAGTTAAGGGTACAAAAATAGCAAAAGATATTCAGATGCGTATAATTTCCAAGGGTCCTCATTTAAACTAGTTCAAATGTTATGCAAAATTAGTCGAATTATTTACTGCCGTATTCATAAAAAACTAAAATAGATTTTAAATGTATTTTAAGAAAAAATTTTATTAAAATATTGCCTTACCCTGCGTCCACACGTTCAAGTTGTTCTTGATAGTCTTTTACATATGTATGCTGTTTGTCAAAATTTTCATAAATTGAAAGCTGTGACGTAGGCTGCATTCAATTTGTAGGCAATCTAATTTCAAGATGTCATCAAGAAAACAATTTATAAAGAAAAATATTTAATCAGCTGTTAAATTGAAAGTAAAACTGCCAAACAAATGGAAAGGTGAAATTGAAAGCAATCTCGTGCTCAATTTAAAAAGTGTGAGTGTGTTTGTAAAAAAGTGAGAGTGTATTTCAAATTGAATGGAATTGAAAGGTAAAACTTGATCGTGTGCCCACCAAGTTAAAAAACTTTTCAAACTTGTTTTATTTTTTATAAATACGGCAGTTAGTATCCATATTAAGTTCGAAAAAAGTCAAAATCAGGCTTTATTTTACCAGCATAGTGAAAATGAGTAGATTTTTCATCAAAATAATAATAATAATAATTATTAATAAATTAATATTAAAAATTGGAAAGCCCAATTTTTTGCTGGGATTTTCGTACTTAAACAAAATTTAATTATATGTACATTTTATTAAAGTATTAACATACATACATAATTATTTGTTTGAGTATTTGCTTGCGCATTTGTGAGTAAATAAAAATGTGCGGCATAATAAAGTTAATTTAGCAGAAAATCTTTTAACAAATTTGTATCTACATTTATGAATAATTTTTTTTGCAATTGTTTTAAGACAACATTTTATTATTTAAATTGGATATCTGGTTATCTACCAAAATAAGGAAACCCCTTTTAGATAAAAGATAAATTTCCGAAAAATTTAGTTAGAACGAAGTAAAAACTGTTGATACTCAGTTTAAATTTACTTAGTGATTTGTAAAATTTGTAAAACAAATAAAACATTTTTAACGGCGAACTAAATTATTGCCAAATCATTGAAACCAATTAGTCATTGTAAAAGTTAATTTTGTTATCATTTTTGTTTTATAAATTTTTTTTTAACACATGTGTTCACCAGGGTTGTCAGATTAATTTTGACCTTTTTTTTTTGCCAAAATAGTTGTCTACTTAGAGCAACAAAAAATAATTTTTGCAGTAAGTATTAAACAAATATTGGATATACATTTGTATGTTTGGGCATTTCCATGAGGATGTCAACCACGACTCAAACAATTAAAACGCTTGAAACTTTTTTGCAAATATGGTAAAAAAAATATAACACCCAAATTTTACTATGCCGACGTACTTATAGCTTATTACAATTTTTAAAAAGCAAAAATTAAAAGTTTAAACTGACTTTCTCTTTGAATCATTTTTAGTAACTGCAATTAAAAATTTTGAATTTTCTTCCGATTAAATACAGACACTGGCAACCCTGGAATTATGCTTTAAAATTAGTGTTACAACAACAATGAACTAGATCCATGAGGAAAGACCAAATATATAGTTGGAGTAGCGGTATATTTTTTGGGTTGTTTTGGATGCTATTCTAATGTCACGTACGTGGCGCAAAAACAACATTTGTCTTTGTCATTTCTATTTGGCCAGTCTTAGATGTTTCAAAGAAAAAAGTTCAAAGCAAGATAAGTATTTGCTGCAAAAAAATATTGATCGGATTTTTTTTTTAAATTGGTATAATCAAAATTTTATAAGCTTTTTAAGCTCGTCACGTACGATATTGTAAGAACTAAAATGCAACTAAATGCATCATCTTATTACATAAGTATGTTAGTATTTAGTTTAAATTGGGTCAAAACTTTTTTATTACAATCAAAATCGTCTTACACAATTTTTTTGGAATCGGTCCATATTTGACCATAGCCCCCATACAAGTGCTACTCCCGAAAAAAGCTTTAAATGCCATAACGTCCTTATAAATGTTGGCATTAACATAAAAATCGGCGACAATGACTTTTGCGATAGGTACTATATCATGATAAAATGTTGTGCGGATAGGTCCAAAAATTAACCATAGGTTCCATATAAACCCCCTTCCTTAAATCGGCGAGAAGCACACAAATCTCACTTAGATGGATATAACTAAATAATATTCGGCACAAATTACTTTTATATAATTCTTAACCTCATAGCATAATTCTGTTCTGGCGATTTTGATTAAGCTTGGGTCCCAAATAGGGTACACTCTCAAACAATTTTTTTCAAATATTATAGTGTAGGGTGTCATATGGTCGGCCTTGGTCGACTATACATTCTAACTGGTTTGTTTTAAGTTTTTATATAAAAATGGATAATCATTCAAAAAAGCAAATTTCGATCTACAAAAGGTTAAAATACAATTTGGTTTAAGGATTAATGTTTGACTATTGACGTCAGCAGTCGTCGATGGCTGCGAGTGTAAGACGGCAAATCGATCTGAGGAGATCGAGTGGTTGCGATCGAAACATGTCATGGTAACCAGCCGCCTGGGTTCGAATCTCAGGTCAGTCAAGAATGAATGATTATCAATAACAATTTTAATTAATTTTCATGTTGTAAAATTCCTTTCTTCATAAAAAATAATTTAATGAAAATTAAATTTGATGAACTTAAGCCTGAATAAAATATTAAAAATTTGGATTAAAAACCATAAATAGTTCAACAAAATAACCACAATACTAATTATTGTTTTTATATACATACATATATTTACAAATAATATATTTCATGCCTTGTAAATACTATACCAGACAAATCTGTCACGTACGGTATGTCATGAACGATACAACAGTTGTTTCATTATTAAACAATCCAAAAAAAACTGTTTTTCCAATTACGGATTATAAAAGTTAAATATGTGGTTTAATGTTTAAAATTAAAAAAAAGAAGAAAACTCTCCCACAATTCGCAGATTTTCGTATTTTTTTACATTCACCCCAAAATCACTTCCGTTTTATGCCACGTACGATATGCACTTACTTTGCTCGATATTTTGGACAACAAGGTTCCGAATGTAATAATTTTTTCATATATACTATCCTCTAAATGAAACATTATGATAAAAAAAATTTCCAGTTACATAATTCTATTTTGGCAAAATGTCTATCTCTCTGAAGGTGTACAAATGTCACGTACGATGACATGGAAATGCCCATATGTAAGTCTAAAACGCTTCACTGGTAAGGCTCCCTATTTGTCTTCTTTTTTGGAATACCTTGTGAGAGAATTACATTTATTCAACGCAACGAATGTACAAAAGAAGTGCAACATGTGCTATTCACATTAATATAATTTAATCCTCGTAATAACCCGTCTAGAAGTTCGTAATGCATTCTACTTCGAAGTCGAGTTTTTGTGGAGTTCATAATAAAGAACAGCCAAAGCAAGTTCCTTTAAATGGTACGTACCTGCCATATCCATGTAGCCAGGGCTGTGGAGTCGTCAAGAAAATGTGATAAATCCGACTCCATCCGATGAAATTTTTTAAGTACGACTCCGAATCCAACTCCGACTCCTTTGATTCGCAGTGTTTATGAGACTGGTCCTTATTTGACTTTAAACTCTTTTTTAATGAAATAAATTTTAAATGTTTAATATAGGAAAAAAAAGATTCCATTGAAATAACCAATCGGTGTTTCAATTTTAACACGTGCCGCATTGAGCTTTAATATAATTATTTACATATCGTTACACTTAATTCGAATTTTGGGAAAATGCAAAGCCCGATTAAATGGACCAAATTAGTTGACCTATTTGGATTCTGAATTGATATGCCATTCTTGATTAAAACCTCAACAGATGAAAATTCTTAGCCAACTCAAAATAGAAAAATATATATTTAATTTTAGAACTAAAGAGTTTTGCCTCGAAGTTTCGAAGGAAAGAAACGAGTTTTGCTACAATTCATATGGGATCGAACTAGTTTTGCAATACACTATAGACCACCAGGCAAATTATTCATTGAGCCTAAGTATCTTTTGAAAGTTATATTAATTTAAAAAAATAGAAACTGGGAATTATTACCATCCGGAGGTTACTTTATTTTATACTCAACATTTTTATTTTTCGAATTTATTCTATGAGCTAAATTTCAGTTATGTATTTTATAAAGCTTTTTTTTTCATTTCTGAAAAATTGAAGGAATAGGACTATTACAAAAAAGCTTTATAAAATACATAACTGAAATTTAGCTCATATAATAAATTCGAAAAATAAAAATGTTGAATGTTATATTAATTTATTAAAATTATGCAAACCGTGCTAAAAAATGTATCAATAGTTCTGTAGGGGAGGGATAAACTACGCCAATTCACATCTTTTTTTATACTGTTGGAATCAGAATTTGCCCTCTATGGATGTGTAAATTCCCATAAGCAATATCTTTTGCAGTATTAGAGATGGAAAAGTTGAAAACAACACCAAGTCCAACTTGCTTAAACGTAAATTGCATCAAATTTATTTAGTGTGGTTTACCACTGAATTTGTAGACAATTTTTATTAAAACATGCAGATGCGCTTTCAGTTTTTACTTGAATAATTTGTATAACACATTTCGAAGAGAAAATTAAGGTAAAAGAAATTGTTGTAAGCCTTGTATTATTTTTGGGAAATAGCAACCTTTTGTTGCTGCACTTGGTACTGTTTGTCTCAAGGGATTGAACACATGGGAGGTAAAGAACACCAAGTCCAATTTAATAAGTAAAGGCATGCTTTCTTATATGACGTAATTTTACTAAGGATATCATCGACATAAAAACATATTAAGAGTCATATAAATTATTCGAACAAAGGCAAATTTTTAATACAGAAAAATAAGCCCATATTTGTGATTTTCGACATGTTTTTTTCGATCTGCTCTAAAGCTTTCAAAGTGTGGCTTGGTGTGGTTTATCTCCCACCTGTAGAGTTAAAAAAACATTGATGGGAATTATATCACAGAAAAAAGTAACAAGATTTAGTATGTAATAAAAATAATGTTTTTAAACTATTCTAAAATTTACAACAATTTTCATAATTTAATTGTTTGTAAAATCATATTAACATTTGTTTATTTGAAAAAATAGAAAAAAAGGTCAAAAATATTCAATACAAAATTAAAAAAATTAAAATTAAAAATCTTTAACAACAACGTTTTTTATCTGTGATATTAATTGCCACATACATACAATGGAAAAATGTTCATAGACTTTAAATATATTCATGTTTTAAGGAACTACATTTATTGATTCTTTCAAGATCAATTTTAATTTCAAATACTGACCATACATATGAATGCCTCAAATTTCATAGATAAAAATACTAGAATAAATGCAATATTTTTTCTTCTTATTGAATGTAACGAATGTTAACACAAATTTATAGCTCATAAAAAATAGCCATCAAAATCGTCAACTATTTTTTAAATCGCCAAAAAAGTCGCCATGTCGCCAAATAAAAGTTAGGTCGTCAAACAAGTTTGAAAATCGCCACATCTGACAACCCTGGTGTTCACGTTTATTCATATCTCTTTTAACATTTACGAACAAATAACGATGGCTTGTTTAACAAATTTCTGATAAAAAATGTTTGTTTCAAATATGTTTTAATGTAGACACACTTGTTAAAAAATTATAGTTTTTTTAATTTAAAACAAATGTTAACATTTGCTAACAATTTCTATTCATAACAAGTTCAAGTTCATGAAATTTCAAAAACTTATTTAAACTTTTTTATACCCACACAACCAAAGTTGAGATGGTATTATGCATTAATACTTCCCAGACGGCCTTGACTTTTCTTGATTTACAAGATTTTTGGGTACGGGACAAAGTACGGTGACTGAAATACTACAACAATACAAAAACAAGAGAAACAACAGACGCTTTTCGCATTGTACTGTTAAGGCCCAACCATAAAGTGCTTAAGTTGGCTTAAGCAAATATGCGAGTACATGTTATTTATACGAGGCAAACCATATTGAACTTAAGGAAACTTTTGGGTAAGCTTAATGAAACTGTCATTTGCTTAAGCAAGTTGCGAATCTAATCGAACATTCCGTACGGAATCAAATGTTTTTTTACTTTGTTTTGGTTTTTTTAAATAAATTTTTGTTAATTTATGACAGTAGGTTAAGCAAGGCTATGCATATTATGGTTAAGTCTTTATTTTTTTTGACTCGAAATCTCAACCATTTCGAAACAAAACATTGCAAAAATTAAATTAATTGGTTCGAACTGTCAAAGTCAGCAGCCTTTTGCTGCCACCTGTTGTGAATTCGCCTTGGCAGGAAATAAACTTTAAAATTCATTAGAGATTTGGTTAACTTTTGTTAGTTTATATTTTAATTTTAGTACATACATTTATGAAGATTCAATAAAAAAAGTGCGTATGTATTGCAAATTCAAAAATATTATTACATGTAATTATTTTCCTTTTTTGTTTGTTATTCAATTTAACTTCCACTATAAAAAAATATTTGAGCGTGTAAGTGCCACCTTAAAATTAACATTTAATTTGGAAGCTCTCTAATTTGTTAAAAAAAAATGTAAATTAATGCAAGTCATTAGATTTAATAGAGAGGAATTAATGTCGCCAATAACAAACACAGGCTTGAGAGATAGTTAGAGAAGTAGAGAATATGGAATTTTTAAAAATATTATTTAAAATTGAAATGCTAATAAAATGTTTCGCTTGAATTTTATATTCGTTTCTCTTAACAGTTGGAAAAAAAGATCATGGCTTGCCAATAACAGTATTGCCAGAAGTTAAATAAATTCCTATTAACATGAAGATTTTTTTCTTCACAAAAATTCATTTTTTTACAATTCAATAAATTGGCAAAAATATTTGGGTTTCTAATTTCCAGCACTTATATCGTTTGCTGGAACATTTTTCCTTCATATCCGGGAAAATTTTTGTTAAGAATGCTATTAGAATATTATTAAAATTATAATTTAATGCCTTCCAACTTGCTTGATTAGTAAAAACTGAATCATTTCTATTGTTTGAAATACATTTCAGACATTAGCAAAAGTCTCACAGCTTGCCTTTTGTTTCAAAATCCTTGGCATTTTTTTAGTTTTCTCATTGCATTACAAATTATTTTAGAAAACAAATCGTGTCAAAAATAGCAAGAATTGATTTTGAGAAGTAAACGATCAAAAGCCTTGCAATATTTACTTAAACGAAGATAATTTGACATTTCTGTTTTGTAATGTTGAAAGATTCTGTTGCACCACAAGTCGAACATTAAGTCCTCGCTTCAAAATCGTTTATGTATGTAGTTTTTAATTTTTTTTTTTTTTTAATAAACGTTTTCTGTTCATTATGTTGTTCATAAGCTGCTTAACTTAACCCCAAACAATTCAACACAAAATTCAGCTTCTCTCATTGCAGTAGGATGCGATATGAAAATGTTTTTATTGTCGGCAGCTAGTGTCATTTATGACCCGTTTTTGGCTTGCTTTTTTACGTCTTGGTTAATATTTAACAAATTTAAGACTATAGTAAGAAACCCTAATAATTGCATTTGCAGACAACTGCCTGACAATAAGTTCATCTGCCAACAAAAATCGTCAGTTCACAGGGTTGCCAGATCATTGCTTGGCAGAAATTGCCAGATATGTTTTTAGGCGTTGAAAATTTAAAGCATTCGTCAGAAAATGTTAATTGTCAATTGTGTGTATTTTTATAAATTCGAAAAGTGAAAATATACAAGGATTTTAACTTTTGTATGATGTATCTATTTTACTAATAATATTGATAATTTAAATATCATTTAAATAGCACTGGAGAACCATAGATGGGGGTAGTGCACTCGTTTTGCAGTTTCAAATCACACTTAAGGCTAGTTTACACGGTAATACATTGTATTACGACATTATGTGGAATGAGAAAAATCATACCGTGTAAAAGCAAAATGTATTGAGTAAGAGAGAATACGAACACAAAATCTGACAAGCGTTCGGTAAATGATTTTTTTCTAAACCATTTTAGAAACTTATGTATTTTCATCACACCAGAGTTGTATTTTACCAGAGTATATTGAAGGTGGTAGCATTTTTATACAATTACAAAAACAACTAAAATCAACTCAGGAAATTTTCATGTTGTTTTTGTAAAAATTGTAAAACTGCAACCATCTGATTTTTTGTTATTATTTTTGATTTTACTTGTACCATCCGTGTAAACATGAAAAATACATACAACAGATTTTTCTTTTTTTCTTTTAAACACGGAGAGAATTTCATAATATTTTGATTCTACAAAGTCGTAATACATTGAAAAAAGTATTGCAAACATTTTCATGATGTTGAGTGATGAAATGAAAATTTGCAGCCTCACTAAACATGAGTGAAAGTGATGTTAAAAATTAGTTCGATTTTAAAAAAAAGCAATCATCAGTTTATTGCAAATCTCTTGTTCTTCAGTCATTTGAGTGCAACATTTCAATAACTAGAATTAAAAATATGAACAGTAATTTTCAAAAAATGTTAAATTCTTCTTCTGGCCATATGTTGGTTTTTATATATGTACATTAGGGGTGGAATAGTGCACGACTTTTTTATTTCGATTCGCTAGAACCCCCAATTTCGTGAAGTTTGTAAAAAACTGTATTAGGGGTGTGGGATGGGGGTAAATGACTTCTAATCGGGGTCAAAGCTAGGGGAAAACGATACAAAAGCCAAAAAAAGCTTCACAACTGCCCCTGAGTCGCTACCCCTCCCTACATTTTTTATTAACATACTAACCACCTAACTGTGCTCCTTATGGGTGCTCCCATACTAAATATTATTTTTTTTATAAAATTATCCGGCACCGCCCTAACAGGTCCCAGAGTGCCCCTAGAGGAGTCAAATATATGACGGACCCCCAATATTTGTTTGCTACCCGAGCATTTTTTCAGAACATACCTAGTCTCCATTTCTAAAATGGGGTACCGATTGGTAGTTAGTATGTTAATAAAAAATGTAGGGGGGGTGAGAATATAAGTGGGAGTCAGTCTTACATTTTACCCCTCTAGCAGCGACTCAGGGACAGTCCCAAACAGATATGAATACTACAACATCTTTAAATGGGGCCATCATTTTTTTATGTTTTGAGTCTCCAAACGGTACTAATGTAAATGTTAAGCTTTTATTATTGAATTGTAATAATTTCAAAAAGCTTTTGATGGATCTTTTGTTGGTTTAATCCATTTTTTAAACACAAGATTTAATTCTCAAGCCTTTCTTTACTTTTGACTCAAGCAAAAAATTGAACCAAAGAAGAAACAAGAGGGGAAAAGGGAAGTTTTTACTGATAAAAGTGTCAAACGTTCCAAAATCACGTTTGAAAAGAGCCCGTGTTAGCTCCTTTTTTAAAAAAGAGCTAAGGTGAAAAATATCGAGCCAGGAGTTATTAAAAAGAGTTAAATCTAGCTCCATAATAGCTAAGTAAGCATTACTGAAAGCTATGGTTATTTATAACAAAAAAAATTTTTTACTTTAATTGGTTACGATAACCAAAATAAAATATATTAAATGATAATTTTTATTTAAAACCTTTTCCTCTAATTCATCAATATTAATGCTGATTTATTTGTCAAATCAGACATGAGCTAAGTGTTACCATTCACGAAATAAGCACTAGTTGAAAAAAAACGTTAGATGGCGGACCCGTTATATGATTTTTTTGTCGTTTCTCTTAAAACTGTTAGGGTCCCTGTGGAAAAGTTTTAACCTAAAAAAATTCGGTAAATTATTTTATTAGAAAAATTCATAATAATAATTTAATGATTAATCTGAACAATTGCATAATTTTTTTTTTTCTTGAATAGAAATTATAAATTTTCTATATTTTCTCTTTAATTTACTAACCATCTAAACAAAATTTATCGAAAAAAAATTTACTCGTGCAAATTGTTTTGAACAAAAATGACTCATTGATAAGAGAAATTTAAATCCCACAATAACAGAAAAGGCTAACCAACGAACAATTGGTAAAAACCGGCAAATGTAAATTAATTTTACAAAAATTTCAATAAAAGAAAACAAAAAATGTACTTAAAGTACGGGTGGTCGGTCCTTGCTCATCAGGATATTAAAGAAACCAAACGTTGGCGTCTAAACCAACACATGTTCTTCAAGGCGCTATTACTTTACTTGAAATTGAAGGAGTCTTGAAAGATATCGAACTTTAAAATTTACCGAAAAAACGCCCCTTTTTGAGATATTTTCAGCATCGACATACAAACACACGTGTAAAAACTCCAGTTACCTGTTGCTAAACAAACTGCTGCCATCCAGATTTAACCATGATATTTTGTGGTATGCCGGCCTTATCACAAACGACTGAGAGAATTAAAAAGAAATTCACTTAAGGATTTTCCCACTTTAAAATAGATTAACCCATAATAATGATTAGACGGTGAGTTGTTTTTAATAAGAACAAAAATGGTAGCACGTTGCGAAAATTAAATAAAAATTGTTCAAATATTAAATTATTTCAACAAAATATGAATTTCATTAAAAAATATATTATTAAACATTTCGATTGATATAAAATAGATAACAAAGTAAAATAAATTTTTATAAATATTCATATGTAAGCAAAAAGAGGACAAAGACAAGTGAAAGTAGTGAAGAGAAGTTAAGAGTGTGCAAATTAATATTTTTGTATTAGAAAGCTTTTCGACGATAGTAAATTTTTAAAAATAGAACAAAACTCGTTTATTCAAAAATTTTTTTTTTTTTTAAGTAAATTTTTTGGAACGTTCTTAAAAAAATACATTTTATTTTATAAAAATACTTTAAAGAGAATAAGTACTTTATATAGTAAAATTTTATAAGCTTAAATGCCAGTTCGAAAAGTATTTTCATCAAAATAAAGAACAACAAACAAACTAAAAAAGTGTACATATTTAAAAGAAGTACGTTTATACGAAGCAAATATACAAAGTTAAATAAACACCATATTGAAAATAGACCTTATAAAAAATATACATGCTAAGAAACACGTTTTGATAAAAAAGTTAATTAAAAACAAATTTAGCCATTTAAAAGAAAACACTAACTTTGAGATTTAAAAAAGTGCCTTTTGAAATAGGCCACTTTTAGAAAAACGTATCTATTTATAAAAAGTATTTCTAGCGGTGTTGCCACCTTGTGAGTAATTACCCGAATTTGGTTATTCAGGAGTAATTTGAAATTCTTACTTCAGATACCCAAACAAAATCAAGATTCGATTTTAGTGATGACATTTATTTCTTTTTAAAAATTGATGATAAAATATGCACAGTCTTCTTAACCAAATTTTCGGTTTCTTTTAAAGAAAAGACTTCAATCATTAAATATATATAATTCTTTTCATAAGTTTGGTAATAAATGTCGCAAGATGGACTCTTAGATTTGGATAAACATGACTATCATAGTGATTTAGAGCCTGAAGTTAATAGAAAAAAGTTATTCAAACCACAAACTAGCCTGGAGATAGAAATGTTTCCAATATTCCAACATATAATTAATTTTGTTTGTGTCTGGAAACTTTTAAATGGTTTAGTTTGAAGAATATTTAACGCCCTTAACAGTTGTAAAACTGAATTACGAAAGGGACAGTTGTATAAAACTCTGCAGGCATTATGTTTACTAAATATGGTATAAAGAGTATTTTTTAAGACCATGAAACTTAAAATGGTAGAAAACACAAATCAAATACATTTAAATCGCAGATTAACACACGGCACTATCATTTAAAACTGATTTAAAACAAATAGGCGCCGCGCATGTCCTTGATGAAATGCATTGCAGACGTCCAATTTGTCTGAAATGAACATGTCTAAAATGAACAATGCCGGCATCCACGACATTAATTGTGGCTAGTTTATCAGCATAAACCAGTGACTTCACAGGCATACGGAAAACAATCAAGTGGTGTCACATCGCACGGCCTTGAAGTTTAATTAACAGTTTATTTCCTTTAAATCAACACATCGCCTTCATTGTGAAAAAATAAGTTGCGAATATCGATGACTGATTTTCAAAGTAAATTTGGATAATTTGATGACGTTGTTCAAGCATGAATCTATCCACCTATGATGATGTACCTGAGCAAAAAGTGAGAGCAGTATGACAGTTCGTTTGACAGCTAACTTTTCGTTTGCTCTTTCGGGCTTTAAATACACCAATTATAAAATAATGACAATGAGCATTTTGAACCGTCCGTAGGTATATGCAACCAAATGTGGGAGCTAAACTCATTATTTTAGGAGTTTTATTTTATGTTTTATTAATTGCATTTAAGTCTTTAATGTAAATTTATTTCAAATTGCAATAAGAACATAAACAGTTTAACTTATCTTGATCTTCTTTCAATGAGTTTGTTGTGTTTTCACTTCTTTGTAAATGTCTATTATTAAATAAAACTTCAATTTTATATTTGGTGTAATTTAATTAAAATCGGGTAATTTTGCTTCATCTCAGGTGAATTTTGCTGGTGTTCACACTGATTCTAGTATTAAATATAATGGCGAAACTAGCTGTATGCAAAAACAAAAAAGTCCCTTTTTACAAAATTGTTCAATTTCTTCCTTTTTGCAAAATGTGCCTAATGAAAACCAATTTTTAAAATTTTTTTTCTTTTCACAATAAAATAACATTTTTTTGCCCTTCACCACTTAGTAGGACAAGAGTTATGAACCCAAATGTGGAAAAGCCTCCCTAAAAATAGGTATTTTTGTAACAAAAACTATCATAGATTAGTGATGGACTGCGACGATTTTCATTAAATTTTGTTTTTTGGAAATCATACAATTAAATTTTGTAAGCATCGGTTCATATTTTATCATAGAACCAATATAAAGCCTACTATCAAAAAAACACGAAACCCGTACCGAGCAATCGTATTGGAGACAAATTAAGTTTGTCATAGTTTCTTAAGATTAGAAACCACTTCGCCAAATTTCTTAATACTCGGCCCATAACTTACCTTGTGAAAAGGAATTTAAGGAGTATTCAATTCTAAGAAATTTGGTCTAATTTTGGTTCTTTTAATACTAGAAACCACACTATCAAATCTTGAAATAAGCGATCTATACTTTAAAGAAGCTTGAATAAAAACTTTTTTTAAAAATGCCATATAAAGCACACTCCTTAAATATTCGAACTCTCGGTATAGGGTATTAAAGACTCGACACATCAGAATATAAGACTCTTACTTGTAACGGGTCCGCCAAATAACTTTTTTTTTGAAAATGTTATAAAAAAAAACTACTGAATATTTTCTCAAATTTCTATTTTTTATTTGAAAGTACAATTCTTCCGGTTAATAATGGAAAATAATTTCATTCAAATGGCTGCCTCGGCTAGCCTATATGATCGGTCCAATTTTTATCGATTGTGTGCAGCTGTATTTCACCAATGGCCTTACGAATATTGTCCTTTTAAGCGTCAATTGTCTCTGGCTTGTCGGCGTAACACTTATCTTTGACGGCACCCCACAAATAATAGTCCAACGGTGTAAAAACGCAGCTCCGAGGTGGCCAAATGACATCAGCTCTGCGGTTGATAATGCGATCTTCAAAAACAGGGTGCAAAACATCGAGTGTAGCTTCGGCAGTGTGGCACGTAGCGCCGTCCTGTTGAAACCAAATGTTGCCAATATCCTCCTCTTCAATTTTTGTGAACAAAAATTCGTTCAACATGGCCCGATAACGATCGCCATTGACTGTAACGGCCACTAGATGCTCATTTTCTAAGAAAAATGGCCCAATTATGCCTCTTGACCAAAATCCGCACCAAACAGTGACTCGTTTTGGGTGCATCGGCCTCAAATGCGACAATTTTGCTTGTTTACATACCCGCCAAGATCAAAATGACCTTCATCTGAAATGATGATTTTTTTGGCAAAATCGGCATCTTCTGTAAGTCGACCGCAGGCCCACTTCCCACCGTTGTTCAAGCGTATACACGACCATATTCGTTCAGCGGAAGGATAAAACTAATTATCTGTCAAATCAGACATGAGCTAAGTGTTACCATTCACGAAATAAGCACTTGCTGGAAAAAATAACGTTAGATGGCGGACCCGTTATTACAATTAGTACAATTTTATCAAAAACAAGGTATGTTTTAAGAACAATAGAAACCTTTAATGGAACTTTTTTGAAAAAGAATATTTTTTCAAAAGGTACTTTTTGGAAAAAAAATTTTTTTTTCAAAACGTACTTTTTGGAAAAGTAAATCTTTACGAAAGGTACTTTTTTGAAAGTGTAAATTTTTTTAAAATTTTTTTCATAACGTACTTTCTCTTTTACAAAAAAGTATTTTTTTATTCGCATCTGTTTATTTAATTTGCACATATGTATGTATCTGAAAAGTGCTACTCCAGAGAAGGAACTTCTAGCAAAAAGTAGGTATGTGTTTGCTTTAAAATTCATCTTTTGGCAAATTTGTAGATTTGACACAATTTTACAATTAGTTAAGTAGGAACCCCAGTTTGCCTAACTTCATTCATCAATATCTTTTAATTTATTATCTTGAAGTTGGACCTTTGACAACATGCTCGTCTATGAATGAAAAGAAGTTTGGCAGGGTCTTTAATTCCAACTAGCAAAATCATTAGTTAAATTCACTAAAAGAGCATTTTAAATTTGTTTTTGAATTTGTTTTTTATTATTGTTTTTTTTTAGTTTTTTATTTATTTATTTATTTATTCTTCTGTTTTTGTTATTCTCTGAGTAACATGTGTGTTAATGACGCACAGCATGAACTGAAAAAGAGGTAATTGTTGCTCTGCATCAGATAAACATAAAAAACCCTTCGGCGCATAACGTCACTGTCGTGCGCTGTTACTTCGCTTTGTTGCTGCAAATGTGTTTTTAACAATACCTAATTTTTCGTTCGATGTGAAGCAGCAATGGACAGTTTGAGTTTCTTTATTAAAATTCTATAAAGTGAGCAAACACACAGAGCGTCTGGTTAAGTCAAGCGCCGTACACGAAACAGTCAACATAACACGGTTAATTTTAAAATTTAATTTATTTTGTTAAGAGAAAAACGAATTTGGTTTTAAGTGATTTAAAAAAAAAAGACTTTTAAATTTTTTAATTAAAATTAAGAGAGTGAAAAAAATAAAAGAGAGCAGATATTGATAAAATATATAGTACAAATTTTAAATATTCAAGTTGAAACAAAGTAAAAACAAAAAAAAAAAATAAAATAACACAAATAAATCCATTAATCATCCGTTCTTTTGTTTGTTTTATAATTTTCAAATAAGAAAATATATTTACAACAAGTGCATTTTGGAAATAAATCTGTGATAGTAAGTTGAGCGTAAGCTAATACCCCAAAAATTTATAAATTAAAAAAAAAAATACAATAAATATTATTTTACAAAAGTTAAGCACAGTGTGCGCCTAATAATAATAATAAAAAATATAAGATAGAAATTTAATATCTTTTTTTTAGAGGTGCGTTTCAAGTTTTCTTATCAATTTAATTTGTTGTACTCAGTGACATCTAAATAATTTAAAGAAATAAGTAATAAATCAAAATAATAAAATAAAATTATAAAAAATTTTAAGTGTTTTATATCTGATTGAATTGATAAATAATTTAGAAAAAAACCTCAAGTGCATTTTGAAGAGCAACAATAAAAAATTATTACGTAAGCATTTTTATTTAAGGCATTCCATATGTTAGGCACGGTAGAATTCTTAAAAAAACCTTTTAGTAATAAAATGATCCTGTTAGGAATGATTTACAAATAAACGGCCTAATTTAAAAAACTGCAATCAAGGAAGAAAAACTGCCATTTCTTCCACTTCTTCATTTGTCATTGGCAAAAAAAAAACTGTTGCCTTTACTTCAGATTAATTAAAATTAAACAGTCGCTTTAAAACCAACTCAAAAATCGAAAAGTTGTGCACAAAATTTACGTTTTTGTTCGACAGTTTTTGGTTTCGACTGCAGTTTTGTAAACCCTTTCATCGTAGTAGTTCACCGCGCAAAAAGGGAAAAGTAGAGTCGAGATGACTCCTTTTTGGCAAGTTCACACCACTTCTCAATTGTGTTGAATTTTCCAGACAGTAACTGCTTGATATCTTAGAAGGTCATTAATTTTGAATCTAGATTTTTCAACAAGGTTGGCTAATTTGCAGATGACCAGGAATGTATTTCTCCTGATAGTGATGGCGGGACATACGCAGAGAAATTGGGAGACCCTGCCTTGCCTGTTAAAAGTTTTAGTTCGGCCACTCTACAGACATTTTGATTATTATAAAATAATCTATAATAATTAAGCTTTTTCTAAAATTATTTCCCATTAAAAATAGAAAAAAAATTATTAGATCATTTTTTAATTATTTTAATTATTTAAAAATAACACACGACAACAAATGTTTAACCCATAGACCAGAATATACTTTTCTAAGGGTTTGAGTTGCGCTAAATCCGAATCGGTATTCAAAATCTCTCTAACGCATTAGGATGTCTTAGCTTAAATTAACTGCGCGAATTCTTTTTTATTTATAAAATCTTATACGTTATATGAAAGTCCTACCAATTACCTTTAAAATTAATGTTTAATCTTGTTCATGTTCTGAGATATCTTAATCTGAAATTTGAAAATCCAGGGCTTTCGCCATATTCATGGTATTTCCGCCATACATTTTTTATTATTCATATTTTTGCCATTTATTTAATATTTTGACTTTTTTAGTATCTGTTTTAAGTACGGTATACTCTAGTCCCCAGGGTTTCGACTTGTGACTACAATTCGTTACAATGCGCAGTTTTCAGGCTAGGGCTGATTTTAGCGCCCAAGATTCGCATCTATATAAGATAATATACTTTACATTGGATAAATTCTAAGCTTAGTTTAGACTGATGAAGAGTTAGGGCTAAAAAATCAAAGCAAGTTAAACTCTCTTTTTGGTTTAAAATGTTTTTAAATAAATCACTTAACATATAAACCATCTTTTAACGCATAAAATTGGGCGTTTAAACTACCCATACAGACCATATGCATTTGATAAGATTTATCGTAGTGCTGTAACATGTTATTTTTTTAACAATATGTAAAACATTGGACACAGCTTTTAACACACATATTAATTTAAGTTTAGTTCAACTAAACCAGCGTTTAAACCATAATTAATTCTTTAGCCATAAGAATCCCATATTTATTTTAGTTTGGCCAAGGTGCAATTCGTTACAATTCGACCTTATTTTTGTGGGAAGTAACATATAACGTAGTGCCACCATACGTAGTGTTGCCATACTTACATACGGAGGATGCATTCTGAGCTGTAGTGAGATGTTCTGTTTTCTTGACATTTATATATAATCTATTAACAATTAGACATTCTATTCGGATAGATTTTATAATCAGTACAATGTTTTCTTAATAATCTAATTGATTAATGTTCAAATTCGGATCATTGTCATTTCATAGACAGCAAGTACTTATTTTGTGTTTATAAAAAAACGGGTGTAATTTTTTGTGCCTGTTGCTTGTATTTATCCAAGATTTGCAAAGAAAAAATTCCAGTACGTTAATGGGGTCTAACACGCAGTCTACAACTAACATAAAATGCTTAACATTAACACTAATATGATGTTAGTGTTAAGTATGACTCATCATGTAAACAAAGAAGTATACATAACACGCGACATTTTTCGTGCGTTTAAAAACTTTAGCGAATGAAAAATTGCAACTTAAACAACGCGCGTTAAAAAGCCGTTCCTGTCACCTGTTTTTTAATTGCTTAGTTGTGCATTGAAAACGCATTCGAAAGTATATCAAGATTTGTTTATTTTATTGAATTTATTCTTTTTATATAAATATTGTATGTTTTTTAAGCTCTTCAATAAGATTTTCTTTCATGATTTGCAAATATGTTAAATTTTTCTTTTTATTGCCAGCTGATTACTTGTCAAAAATATACAACACGTTAAAAAGTTCAAATTAACCAACTTTCTGGCGGTAACGCGTCAAAATATTTTGCATGTAGCTTGTTCTATTAGAATACGCTAGTTTAACTTTATTTGACAGAAGTCTACAGAGCGCGCGCACACCACCTTTAGAGTTTTTCTCATGTTATAACACGGTTGTGATGCTGGGTACAGACAGTGCAATCTACATGCAATCTGTTTCAATGCTACCTCAAAATATCAAAGCGTTTTGATGTTGATGCAATCTGGAATGAATAAAAATGAATTTAGTTTGCTAGATTGCGTAAATGCATTGCATTGTGTGTAGCCAGCATTAATGCAAATGTTTTAACAAGTTATCAACAATATCCACAAGAAAATTAATTGAGACTTATTCTAAAAAAAGCTTTGTGTGTTGTAGAATTCAAAGTTGGAAGACCAAAAATATCTGTAGATAGAAAAAGAAATATTACATTCGTAGTTTCAAAAATTACATTGTAATATTTATTGTAAAATGTCAAAATAATTTGCATAGTTTAAGACATTTTGGCTACAAAATCTCTAACATTTGGGTGAATCATAAAAACCCATTAACAAAAGTAAACATTTAAAAAAGTAGCGCACTTCTTGGAATTGAAAAAATGCAATTGTCAAAAAACCACTTTCGCAGCTGTTAAGAGTTGGTTTGTTTATTGTTGTTGTTTTTCTTGTTTATTATTCCAAAATTAAAATTTCTAAGAATTCGTAAATAAATGCATTAGTAAAATATTAAAAATATTGAAATTTTTAGCAAATATTTCAAAAAAATTGTTCACTATGTAGGTACCTAAAATTTTTAGATACGCTGTAGATCTTATTTACCATGTCATTATTTTTATGATGCTATAACTCATGAACCCCTTTAGCCATTCTCTAAATACAAATCAAATATTTATGTTATTATTATTTTATAATAAAAACTTATATGTACAAATAGCAGATAAGTTCTGAGTAAACGGAAGCTTTTTTTTATTTCGGCAGTATTCTGGATATTTGTTTACAGATTTTATTTGTCAGTAGTAAAACATGCAAACATATTAAAACTCTCTAAACAAGATAACATGAACTAAGTATCTGATAGTGCATTTGCTTTTGTACATCAAGCTATTATTATAGTAGATTCAAGTATTAGATATTTCATCAAATGTAATATGTAATAATTTATAGTTTGTAGCTTAATCATACTATTATTATAAAAGTTATTATAAATAAACGCAGTATTTTATAGGAAATTATTTTCTTTATAAATCTATAACTTGTGAACAAAATATCAAAGTTAGAAATTTAAATTAATTTTACTTTGGTTGTTAAACAATAAAGTTCTAACAGGTTTTTATTTGGGTAACAAGACTTATTAAAGTTAATTAAAATTGGAAATATTAGAACTATTAATTTTTATACTATTTATATAATTATTATTTTTTCATTGTCATACAGAACATTTAAAATGTAAGCAAGCCTTTGCCAACATTTTTTTTAGTAAAGTCAATTTTATAACGATTTTGAATTTTTAAATAAATTAAAAAAAATTAAATAAATTTGTTTATTTAAACTCTTTTTTAATTAAAACATAATTATGCAAAAACTTTTCATGTTTAATCTCTAACAATTTTTCTTTTTTTTTTAAATATATAAATATGTTAAGTTTAATACAACTTACAATTCATTTATCTCCCAATCTTCATATCCAATATTCAAATATTTCAAAAGGATCTGCTATAAAATTAAACGAAAAAATTCAAAACTCAGTTTTCCTCTGACAAAAAATGTTGCCAACATGTTTTGAACCAGTTATTTTAGGTTTCTCACATTGTCCAAGAATGCCGGATGTCTCTGGAGAAGAAAAAGGGACATTAATTGGTAACGATTAACAGTACACTTACCAATACCCCTCTGAGTGACCATTTCGATTTTATGTCTTTAATAACTCTCTTAAATTCGCTTCAGTTAAAATGATTTTTTAACAAAAAAAAATGTGTATGACGAAAACTTGGTCATCGCATATAAATATATGTGCAGTACCACCAGAGTAAACGATGTGCATAAAATCCTTTGGTAAGGCGAAGGTTAATTAGGTCCTTGGACATAGGGGGAACTTAAAGGCTGAATCGTTAGTGCTTGCAGGAACCAGCTGGAATCGTAACGGTTCTACACATGACATAGGTGTTTCGTTCCCAAGGTTTAAGTAACTTTTTGCACATAAATTTATCTTATTGACAGTAGGGCACCTCAGCCACCTAATTCCGGTTATAATGGCCACAGGCCCATTGGAAACGCGCCTAAAGGCTAGGGATACCTTATAATAACCTTTATAAAAGTTGCGGCGACAAGGAAGAGTCAACGGAACACCTAATCTGTCATTGCCCGGCATTCGGAGACCTGAGATCAAGACTACTTGGTCGAAGAACCCTAAGGGACAAAATTTGTCCCTCCGAAATTGATTTAAACCGGATAAATTCCTTCATTCAATCAACCAGATGGCTGGATAGGAATGTGAACAGACAGGTAACAAAGGAACCTTGGGAGACTGTGAAACATGGTATCACAAGGGGAACTAATTGCTGGATATACGTGAGCACAAGTTGTGGTTGTGGTTTCAATCCAAAAACGCGGAAAGTTATATCCTGGACACCCCACTAAAGGGCTAAGTTTTTACTGCATATAAGGGAATTCGTTCAGAGGGACGGTTATCGCTTTGGCCTGTTTTTTTTACTTTGAGCCAAGCTCAGGGGATGTTCCTACTAATGCAATGCATTGTGTTGTTATTAGGAAAAAAAGTAATGAGGAGAAGGAAAAAGGGAGTAGTGTTTGTTGACATGTAATTTGAATTTTTCAAAATTGTAGACGACTGTTAGGAGCTCCGCCGGGAGTCTATTCCACAGACGGTAAAATCCACAAAGAAACGATTTTTCTCTGTTATGTGATGTGTGATACATTGGACAGTCGACAACGAACGGATGTGATCTGATATAGGCGAGTACAACGGACATGCACCCGCGTCTCAGGCATGAGTTCGCCCATCACCACCGAACACTTACCGTGGTAATATCTATAGAACAATGACGCACATCCCAGATTCCGACAATACTCCAATGAGTCAATAGAGCTGGATACCCTTGTATCATTGATGAGCTTTAACGCACTCCTTTGCACACGATCCAGAAGCCTCACGATATACCTTGAAGACCCTGCCCAGAAGATTCACCATGAGATTGGGCCTACACGGCAGGTGCTTATGTAAATCTTTTCCAGATCAGTACAAATACTCAAAAAAAAAAAATCAATCCATCCGAACTCAAATCAATCTGAAGCGGTTTTAATAGTACGGCAGTGTTACCACCAGCAAAATTCAAAATTACCCGATTTAAATGAAATTACACCTGATATAAAATTGAAGTTTTATTTATTAAAAAGACATTTACAAAGAAGCAAAAACACAACAAACAAATTGAAAGAATATCAATATTAGTGAAACTGTTAAGATTCGTATTGTAATTTTAAATAAATTAACAAAAAAGTCTTAAAAACAATTAATAAAACTCCTAAAATAATGAGCTTCCGCAGTTAGTTGCATATATCTAGGGAAGGTTTAAAATGCTCATTGCAGTTCCTTTATAATGGGTGTATTATAGCCCCATAGAGCTTACGAAAGGTTAGCTGTCAAGCGAACTGTCATACTGCTTTAAATTTTTTTCTCAGGCACATCATCATGAATAGATTCATGCCTGAATTATTATCCAAATTATCCAAATTTACTTTAAAAATCAGCCATCGATTTTCGCAACTTACAGGCAACTTCATGATTAAACTGACACAACTTATTTCTTCACAAATGAAGGCGATGTGTTAATTTAGAGAAAATAAACTGCCAATTTGACTTTAATGCCATGCTATGTGACATCGCTTGATTGAAGTAACTGGTTAATGCTGATAAAACAGCAGCAATTGACATCTTCGAGGTCAACAGAGTTCATTTTATTCGAGACAAGCAGCCAGCAATGCTCAAACAAGAGGAACAAAATTGGACGACTGCAAGGCGTTTTGTCAAGGGTACCGTTTCTGGACACAGTTTCAAGGACACAATTTCAATCAGTAATGCCGTGTATTAATCTTCTATTAAAATTATTTATTTTTGTGTTGTCTAAAATTTTAAGTTTCATGGTCTTAAAAAATACCCTTTATACCTTATTTAGTAAACAAAATGCCTGCTGGGTTTTATACAACTCTCCCTTTCGTAATTCAGTTTTACAACTGATAAGGACGTTAAATATTCTTCAAACTAAAGCATTTGAAAGTTTCCAGACAACAATAAAATTACTTACATGTTGAAATTTTGGAAACAGTTCATCCCCCAGGCTAGTTCCAGTTTGAACAACTTTTTTCAATAAACGTAAGGTTCTAAATCACTATCTTGCGACATTCATTACAAAACTTTTGAAAATATAGATTTATTTATTGAAGTCTTTTCTTAAAAAGAAACAGAACCTTTGGTTCAAAAGGCTGTACATTTTTTAGCACCAATATTCAAAAGAAATGAATGTCATCACCGAAATTGAATCTTGATTTAATTTGGGTATCTAAAGTAAGAATTTCTAATAACGCTAAGATAAATTACCCACGCTCTACCCACGACGGTAAAAATTATACCAAATTTGGGTAATTACCCACAAAGTGGCAACACTGTAGTACGGTGAGTACGGATTTTCTTAAATCAGGTACAGAAATGTTGATTCAATTACGGATTTTCAATCGCAAAATACTTAAATTATCCATATTCAATTTCGTTCTTGAAATAATCCGAAAATGAGATTCATTTAAGAAAAACTGAAATTGAGTCAATCTCAAAATGCGCTTGATTCAAGAATTATGAAATTGTTTTAAGAAATTTGAAAGAAAAAGTTATTATGATTGATATACTTAGGGCCATTATAACAACTTGCCAATAGTTAAAAGTCGGATTTTGTTGGACCGATAAATAGCTTTGCAGTATTACAACTTCCATTTTTTATTGCTGTTATTTTCAATAATAATAATATTTAATAGATGAAAACATAATAAATGAAGGTTTTATAATGCAAAGCTATTTATCGGTCCGACAAAATCCTACTTTTAACTATTGGCAAGTTGTTATAATGGCCCTTACTCGTATTTCACCCTACAGAATGATAAAACACCAATATCATGCCATAATATGGTTTTTATTTTAGAAATTTGATGTACATATTTAAAGAAAAATATAAACTAAATGAGAGGCAAGAGTTCATATTTAATTTTTAACACTTCGTGGTACACTTGAGTCTGGCCAGACCGTTTTTCAATATGCATAGAAAATCAAAACATGCGTAAGCCAAGGGGTTAAACACAACGAAAAGTTAAATCTTTTTTTTTACTTGTTTTAAGAATTTTATAGTAATTTCAATTCCATTAAAATTTCGGGATTGATTTTCGAAAGTAATTCCATTTAGGATTGTTTTGAAAACGTTTAAGTGATAAGTATGAATTACTTGAAATTCTGAGTACGACTCGTACTTAAAGTAATCATTAAAAACTTGATTTATCCCGAGTGTTTTCTTTTATGTGCAGTATTTATCCCTTGGACGTACGCAAGTTCTAAGGTTCAAGGTTCAATTAAAGTTCAGTAATTAAACAAGACGAAATTGTTTTGTCTATGTAAACCTATTTCCATTTTATCCATATCCCGCATTAATGTAACACAATAAAATACAATTTAAAAAAGCCATAAAGAATCTTTTAAAATTTTTGTATTGAAGGTGGGTTTTTTTAAATGAGTTTCTTATTGAATTAAAGAGATTTTTTCATTCTTTATCAACCATAATTTACTTGTAAAATAAGATTTTGTATTTTTCGCAAAATTTCTGAAAAGAGTGCTTTCTTGCGAGTTTGTATATAAATATTTGCAATTAGGCAATCACTTTTTTAACACAAATGTAATTTTTTTTTAAGAAAATCCTTAAGTACTACTTGGAAGAATTGTAAAATCTTTCTGCCATTTTATACCACAAGTTAAACAGTGTGCTGCGACCTAATAAAATCCTACCACTTTAGCCCTTCAAGCAAGCTAGACTATCACAGTAAATCTCGTTACTTTTACGCTTTCTATTCAATTTCAATAACTTTAAGCCACCAACACGGATGTCAAAAATAGAAAAATGCAATTATAAAGTTGTCAAAATTTTTGCCTTTTTCATGTAAACTTGAATTTCAATGCAATAAATAACATTAAATAAGATAAGAAAGAATGTAATTTAAGAGCTGCAAATATATAAAACCAGAATTTTTTCTTTTTTACATAATTTCAACCGCAAATATCCATATTTTTCACATTTACTTAAAGCAAACACTCGCGACATTTTATTAAATAAATATTTAGAAAACAGATTTTATTGTTTTATTTAATTTCAAGTACACACACACACATCTGCTTACAATAAATAATGAGATTTTTCATTTCATTCTTTGTTACAATGATTATGAATGCAGATTTGCTTTAAAAAAATTCGCCATGCGACTAGAGGTGTCATAAACATTTGTATTATGAAAAAAATCTTATCTGTGTATGGCGCGAACTTAAAATAAAATATTTACTTAATCGCTTGCAATTATAGACAGCTGATAATCATCATCATTCGCTTGTAGGGATCGCAATGGAGACTCAGTGATATTCAAATAAAACAACAATGAAAAAAGTGTAAAAACGTGGTTTTAAATCTTTAATAAATATTAAATATTTTATTTTACACTACAAAACTATTAAGGGGGAGAGTGTAATGCGTCTGTGCTGACGTTTGTAACGCAAAAAAGTCTTAATATTGTAGTACACTGATCGTCTTAGGCCGGGTTTTTGAGATGTGGATTAGTTTATCGCAGTCGGAAACTCAAATTTTTCCGATGAAATGTATTTTTTTTTTATTTTTTAATTAAAGACCATAATTTCAAGCAAAACCAAGCTGTTTCGTCAAAATGTTGTATACAAACTTGGTAATGGAAGCTCAAATCTGAGAGTAACTAAACCTAGTTAAACTGAGATTGCAAACATCCAGCCTAAGAATCACTAACTGAGTTGCCCATGAAAAACTTCTTTACAAAGTACAGATCTTAATTTTTTTTAATATTTAAATTTAAAGACGATGAAGTCTACTGAATATTGTAGTAATCGATCTATAATTTGCAAAGCTCCCACACACATTGCTTGCGACTATTATAAAAACTGAATAACATTTCGAAAAGTCCATAATTCGCTACAGGTCCCAGAAAAGACTTATAACTAAAATTCAATTAAACCAGAAAAATTTCAATGTTTTTCAGAAAGGCTAAAAATTTACCATAAATCTTACACGCAAAAAAGATACAGTTTTCGATATGGTCACCTCCAGCAAAACAGTTTTCAACGAAACTGTTTTCAACATATTATGAATACTGTATTATTATCACTGGCAACCACATAAAGGTTAATTGGTCCTCTATCAAGAACCCATAGCCAGATTATATTTAGTTGCTCCGAACAATTACACAGAAAAAATTGTTGCCAATATTTTT
Organism: Pollenia labialis; assembly: GCA_949318255.1. Lineage (NCBI taxonomy): Eukaryota > Metazoa > Arthropoda > Insecta > Diptera > Polleniidae > Pollenia > Pollenia labialis. The sequence goes on from OX439142.1 coordinate 135,986,403, forward strand.
TAAATTTAACTATTAATCAAACAAAAATCAGTTTTAATTAAAAATGTAATCTAGTCAATTAATCGGTTACTTATATCAACAAAATTAATATCAAAAATAGTTAATCGATACTATTAAATTATTTTTTAGTGCAAACTTAATTAACTTTTATTAAATATGACAAATTTTTTAATTGAAATAAATTCTTATTTAATCAATAGTTGGCCCATTTAATAGTTAGCATTAAAACTATCAATTCAATCGGTAGTAGCGAAACTTTTTTTTTTGTGTCACTTCTGTGCATGAAGGTGGTAAAAAATGATAAAGTCACAATTTGACCCTTTTTTTAGCGGCCTGCGACTTTTTGCAAGACTTTTTTTAATCACCGACTTGCGACTTTTTAATATTGTTGCGACCTTTTACCCTTTTTTTGTAAAGTTTCTCTCAAATAACATTATATTTGCAGTAAATTATAAATTTTCTTATTATTTATATACAAAAAATCGTTTAAATAAATAACGTCTTCAAATTTTAAAAGAAATTCACAAATTATTGTTCCTTTGACAACAACTTTATTACTTTTTCGCAATCTTATCATGTTTACAATGTACTTAAGTCGCAATTTATACTATGGACAATTTTTGTCGGGCAGAAAAAGTTTGGTAGCGAGACTGGCAAAAAGTAAAGTGTGTCACGCAAAAGTTTCAAAGACTACCCTGCTCAAAACTACTAATACGGAGTTGTGACTTTCTTGCTTAGGAGGGCAGTACATATTTGCCAACATGTTAATATTTTGTTATAACTTAATAAATTTGATATATTTTATTCTTTAAAATAAGATTTCTTGTTAAAACGAAAAGAAAATCAGAAAATCGAGAAAGGATACTAAAAAACATGTTCAGTAGCAAAGGAAACCACCGAACTCGAGACGGATAACGTCAACCTCGTAGCAGCTCCTTCAAAGAAACGAAATATTTCGTGATACTTTCGAAAAAATAGGAACTGAAGTATAAATGGCCTAACCAAGCCATGGAGTCAAAGCGGACTTTTTGTAGTGTTTGTAAACAGCTTTTAGTGAACTAAAACAATCATCGGCATGACAAACAAAAAACACATTCTGAAAATGAAAACTGCAACTGACTGTTTTGTTGCAATTGTTTTTTTGGTTTTGCTATGACTTTTGTTAAAATAAAAACGGTAAAAAAATATGTGTTACTTTTATTTTCTCAAACGACTATTATGTGCGACTTTTCAAAAATTCCTAACGGTAACACTGGCATATATACTTCAAATTGCAGTGTGTGTTAGCCATCTGTGGCCTTTACTGAAATCAAGGCGGTTTGCTAACTGCAGTCACTATCATCACTTAATTATTTCGCTTAAATCAATATCAGCTCAATTATAAATTCAAATTCCCCGGGAGATTTTTCCCATTTCCTATTTTAACATTTGAATTTACATAGGAAAAATGGGAGAAGGGAGAAAATACCCGGAAAATGTTTATGATCGGATTGTATATTAAATTTTTTTAAGAATTTGTTAAGAAAAAAATGACAAACAAGGTTAAAAAAAATTGCCACATTTGACGAGAAAATGCAACGTTTGCTGAAAAATTGCCAATAGTATCGATATAGAAAGAAACCAATCGATAGTCCTATTGAATTGACCACACCTCAAATAGAATCTCTTTCAAAAATTGTTAATCAATTCATAAAATTTGGGGGTATCAAATAACTCTTAGCCCTACTAAGTGCTACAGGGTTTTAAAAGGTCGGGCCAGGCTGTCTATAATTTCTTACTTATTTTAAATATACACAGAGGTACACACATACATACATACATATTTATAATCTGCAACACATTAAACAAAATCGAAGCTAAAGAAAAGAGTCAAATAAAGTATTCAGAAGATATTGTTTATTCTCGCCACATAAATGTGGTAATTACTAAAGATGAATTTTAATATAAAGCTTTATGCCCCAGGCACGTCTGGTCACACAACACGGCTGTTTTTTTAAACGTAAGAATATTTCTGTGGACACGAAACAAGCAATCAGGCGCATGTAAGAGCAAGTCTTAAGCCTAGATGCCAGATTTAATTCCTTTTTATTATCATATCTACAACTCTTATTATGCAAACATACATACGAGAGCACAAATACACTCATATATTTATATATAATTTCGAACAAATTATAAATTTTCTTAACGCATTAAAATGACACTTATATTTTTTTTTTAATTTTGATTTTCGGTCTTGTTCCCCGTAATTTGTTGATTTAATACATTTTCGTTCCATGAGTTTGTATTGTGTTCGTTTCGTTCTTATGTATTATTTTGTTTCTCGGTCATGTTCAAGTATCAGTGAAATATAAAATTTATCACGTACTGTGAACCTAAGATTCTTTAGAACTTGCAACTTAATCCCAGACCACTTCAAATGTCAGTTGTTATTTGTCTTCGTTGAACAGACATTTCGAATTTTCCCTTTAACAAAATTAACAAAAACAAAAAAAAAAAACAAAATTTGTTGTTTTTGGTTTCTATTATTAATTCTTAATTCGGTGGTATTGTTTTTTTTTTTTTTTGGAAAATGAATTTTGTTCTCGTTTTTGGTTTTGATTGTCAAAAGTCGGAAACAAACCAAAAGGAGTTGTGTGTATTTTGTTTTAGATTTTTTGACAATTGCTTGAAGTCAAACTGTTTTAAGTGGGAGAAAACGTATAAAGTAAAAAAAAAATATAAAAAATGACAGCAGGAACAATTTTTGGTTTAATATTTCATAAACAATCTACATATTAAAAGCCAATAAATGCACTTAAAGAAACATTTTAGATAGTCAAATAATATTATGACCATATTAGGGGCATGTTATGTGCAGTTAAATTAAAATTTGTTTAGTTATGACAATTTAAAATAGAGAAATATTGAATTCAAACTTATGCCTATCAAATTACTACTATGTATTATTTTTATAAAAACTTTTGTAACAGTGTATTTAAGATACATTTTTTATGTAGTTTGTATATCAAATGGGTGTTAGATATATTTTTTGTTTTCACGTGTGGAGTCTGTGTAAATTTTAAAATTGTTTTTGGTGCATAAAAGATAAGGAGAAGTGTTGACTAATATGCAACTGATTGATGAAATATAAATATTTATAGGAATTGGACTATTTTTTAAGTAATAATTTAAATTTTTTTTTCTTTGCTTTTAATATACAGTGGGATCGATATATTAAATTGAAATTTGTGTCTTTATATTTATAAATTTATTTCAAAACTTCCGAAATGTCGAACGTGTATTTTAGGTAATACTTATTACGGCCTATTTTCGATGTGCGAAAGAATTCTTTCTTTCGTACAACTACATTTATCACAAAAATAGTATTTTGAGAATTTGTTTTTGTTTTAAATGTAATTGTTCGAAAGAAAGAATTCTTTCGCACATCGAAAATAGGCTATAAAAGTAACCTCGGTACTACAACAAGTACAACTAGGGATGCAAACGATACATCGATGTTTTGATGGGCAATACATTTGAGTTAAAACTAAAAACATCGATATCGTCCATTTAATATTTTCATTTATTTAATTTTTTTTTATATTCACCCTTATCGTGGTTGGCGAATTTAAAATACGCCTGCGACAGTTTGGTAATTGATTAAAGAGAGCATGGACTTATTTCCTTTTATCTATTACCAAACAGGCGCAAGCGAATTTAAAATTCGCCAACCACGACAAGGTCAGCCATATTTTTAAAATTTTTGACTTTTATTTTTTCAATTAAAGCCTTTATTTAAAAATGTATAAAAGTGTTTTACAAAGCATATTCATACATATGAACGTGTATACATACATGCATACCATGCTTAACACAACAATATGTCATGAGGGGAAACCTGTTTTATAAACTAAACAAAACAACTTTAGAGACTGTGTGAACAAGTGTGAAGGTCCAACTATAATATGCTTAAAAAAACTCTAAAATTTTTGTCAGCATTTTTTTTATATGAAGTTTGACGTTTGTTATGACAAACAATTGTATGGTCAAGGCCCCATTTAAGTTACTTAAGCAACTGTACGAATACATGTAAATCATATGTGTTAAGCCATATTGTACTTAAGGAAGCTTTTTGTCAAGTTTTATGAATCTGTCATTTGTTTAAGCAAAGTGCGAAAATAATCGGAATTTCCGTACGAAATCAAATCTTTTGATGATATGAAATATATTTAACTTAAGGTTAATAACCACAAAAAGCTAAACATTTTAAATTTAGAAAACGAAGCTATTTTAACACGTCAACAATCCAAGATAGTGCCTAAGGAGCGTCTCACACGTCCATTTTTTCTAAATCTGTGTCCCATGAAGTACTAAACGTGATTCAAAAGCTCTTTAAACTAGAATGGAAGAACAGTCCACAAATGGGCAGTGGAGTGCCAGTGCTTTTCATTCACAGCCAATCTATGGACTGTGGACTGTTACCTTGGATTAAAATAAAACAGTCATGTCAGTCCCAATGACAATTTTATCAAAAAATCGCATAATTATAAACTATAAATAAAAAGCTTTTGACTTAAAGCACATGTGTGCAATTAAATACATAAATTTCTTTTAAATTGCTAATTAACAGACAAAAAAAAAATAATTTTTAAGTCTTCTGCGCAATTAAATTTTCTAAAATGTAACGGGTTTCATTTTACAATTCTTATCGCCTTAAATGTTTTTTTGCACCCATTTCTCATATACTTTTCTCTAAGCCCACGTAGCATGACAATTAATTTGTTAGTAATTTTTTTTTATTAAAAATTCAATTTGGACAAAGTTAATAAAATTTGATAGTATGCAACAAAAATCATTTGATATTTAACTGCAATATAGTCGTACTCTTAATTAAGAGGCGAGTGTGCTAAAAAAAATTTATATTATTTTAATAAAAAAAAACCACTCGAGTTTCTTTTTTTTCATAAATATACTAGATAAGGCAGCAAACAGATACTTTTAATTCTAATCGAATCGGCAAACAAAAAAATACTATAATTTTATGGTCGTATGTGTTTAAAATACATGTGTAGTTATTTAAACAAACATACTATACAAACTTAATATGTAGGAAGATCTTTAAAGGAATTAAAGCTCGATACATTATAAATAGTTAAAAAATTCAATAATCCAATGAAATAAAATTTCAAGTTCAAAAACGATTGGCCTTAAAGTTGAAACTTTTGAATTGTTCGTCTATTTTTAAACGAGATTGTTATAAGCAGACAATTTTTGAACTTAGTTAATAGAACTAGTCTCTCACTATCTGAGGGTTGCAGGTTCAACTCTCGCCAAAGACTCAGGGACCTCATTCTGGCAGTCGTGATCGAGTACTTTCTTGATTCGAAAGCAATTTAATATCTAATTATTTCAGTCAATACTGAACGAATCGGAATAATTTGTTCAGTGATGTAAAGCACTACTTTGAGTTTCACAATACTGAAAAAATAATTTTTCTGTTGAAATTTTGCCAGCTCGGTTCATAAATGTTTGAGATAGGAGCAAAAAAAAATTATGTATTTTAGTTTTTTATGTTTGTTTTTGAAAAAAGTACCAAAATGTTGAAAAAAGTACTCTTTTGCTTGGTGGTCAGTACCATCTAAATTTTTAAATTTTCCATCACTGATACACATTGAAAAAAGGTCTGGCCAGACTTATGTGTACTACGAAGGGTTAAAAAGTAAATTTGAACTCTTGCCTCTCATTAAGTTTATATTTTTGTTTAAATATGTACATAAGATTTCTGAAGTAAAAACCATATCATTTTGTAAGGTGTAATACGGGTAAATAAATCAATCATAATAACTTTTTCTTTCTAATTTCTTTTTTGGTTGTTTTCAAGCACGAATGCAGGGTAAAATCAACTTTATAAAATTTTAATCAAGCGCATTTTGCGATTAATTCAATCTTAGCTTTACTTAAATCAATATCATTTTCGGATTATTTAAAATACAAATTCGGATAAAAAAAATTTTATAATTCTTGAATCAAGCGTTTTTTGAGATTGATTCAATCTTAGCTTTACTTAAATCGGGAATGAATATGGATAATTTAAGTATTTTGCGATTGAAAATCTGTACTTGAATCAATCTTTCTGTACTTGATTCAAGAAAATCCGTACTCACCGTACTAATAATACCGCTTCGGATTGATTTGAGTACGGATGGATTGAATTTTCTTTTGAGTGTATGTATGTATATGGAATAAGTTTTTAATTCAAATATAGAAGAAAGCAATTCAAATTTTGTAAAGTGTATTTCTTAACTGAACTGTGTCTTCGAAAGTATACTGCCTGGTACAGTTATGACTACTTCAGATCTAAGATACTTTGAAAATTTAAATCAGGTTATCCATGAAGCAATTTAACGACCTTGCATTATAATGATTTAATTCATTTAAGTATTAAGAGAAAAAAGCACATATTTAATTTTTTTTAGTATATTTAACTTTTTTATATCAATGTATCTGTTAAAGTAGGAGATAATTTCGGTTTGTTTTTTTGTTAGAACAATATCAAAACTTAAATCACATAAACTTTACACAGTTACTTGTCGACTAAAAATAATGAAATATCTTTGAAAGAATTAAAAATATTTTTTATTAGCGCAAAGTGATAGGTTCTTGCGATTTTAAATATAAGAATATGAAATACCCCCTTCAAAAGCTTTTGTGTGCTGCACCTTATTTTTTGTGCAATATTTACTCAAGTTATTTTGTTTATTTTACCTTAAATTTTAAATGAATGTCAGAAATCATTTTTGTAGTTAGGTTTTCGGTCGAAAAATTTATGTCAATTAATAGATTAAAATTATTTTCTCCGAACGTTAAATTTTTTTAATTTGGTCCAACCAAAACGCACGATGTTAAAACTTTTAACTTAAAAGTAAATAAAACAAAAAGTTTTCAAAGAATTATCTAAATATTAAAATTTCATTTAATTTAATTTTCATTAAATTTTTAGCGGCGTTTGACAACACAAAAGTTTTTACTTTACTGCATTTTACTAAATTGCGTTTGCGTACACAAAATACAGTAAATGAGAAAACAAATTGAGAGCGAAAAGTGACAGTTCTTGTCTGAGTATATACAAATTTTTACTGCAGAAATTTTTTCAGTAAAATTAAGTAAAACAAAAAAACATATGTTTCAAACAAACAAAAAGTAACAAACAAAAAGCATACAAATTGTGAAAAAATTGTTAAATAAAAGAAAAGTTAAAAAAAAATTAAACCAATACAAAAAGTGAATAAATATTGATTAATTAAACTTGTTTGTAAAGCATTTTTTTTTTGGCTAAATACGAACTTTTATAACTTTTTTGTTATGTTAATTTTTTAGAGTTGTAAAAGTTTAAAGTATTTGGGTACTTAGAACTGCACTTGTTTTTTAAGTAATCAATAGCAATTTTAATAAACTAAACCGTTTTTGAGTTACGCGAATATAATTGCGCAACATCCTTCTTTTTCGAAATAACGTTATATCTCGAAAACCAGAGCTAACCTAAAAAACGGCTCGCAGCACTGGATTCAGTATACCCGAATTAGGTTAAAAGGGCAAGTGCCCAGCTTGTCTAAAAAGTGTAAATTTGTAGCACTGTGTAATCAGACATGTTCTGTAAATTAAATACATATGAATGAAATCGATATTGAAAAAATTTTAAAAACGATTCAATTTCAAATTTAAGAAAAAATTCTGTTTTTATACTTCATAATTTGAATTTTTATCAGGACTGCGGTGTTTAAAAAAAAATTAAATGAATGAGTAAAACCACACGACTACCTCTTATTTTTACCCATATGGGTTATATATATAACTTCACTTTGTTTCTCTTTTACCTCAAATAACATGTTTGAGGCTTCAATATGACTGCCAGTTCATTTTATGTTGAACTTTTATTTTTCAATTTTAGAAGAAAAATTTTAAAAAGTATTACTTTTTGAAAACCGAAAACAGAAAAAAGCGAAAAATTTAAGGCTCTAAAAAATTGCCATTTTAGTGAAATGGTGGAGGGTATAAAGAGTATACTATAATCGGTTTGGCAAAGCCAAATATAGCCCTCGTAATTGTTTTCTATCTAAGCCATGATTTTAACCAAGCACCATGTAGCAATCAAATTAACCAACTTAACCGAATAAAAAATTTGTTAAATTGTTTTGTTTTATTTGTCGCATGCTAATGACTAAAATTCCAAAATAAAACATACGAGACCATACCATTTTACTTGTATGTTATGGACAGCAACACTGGGACCTACTGACTGATCAGTCAAATAACAACAAAAAAAACATTAACGAAACATCTGTTCATATGTAGTAGTGACAATTAGTGTTGAAAATTATTCAAAAACACATACAAACAATTTAAGTGATGATGTTTTTACTTTACTTGCAAAAAAAGAAGTAATAAAAAACTGTCTAAACGATATAGAAACCAGTATCTGACAAAGCAACATCAACAACAACAACTAATAATTTAGATACAAAATAAAAAAAATAAAATACAGAGACAACCAATAGAATAAACGCAATCAACCGTTTAAACGCACAACAACAAAATATCAATAAAAATCTATACAACTGTATCTCATTGTACTGGTTGGTATTAACTGAAAAGTTTTGTCTCATAATAATTTTAGGCCATTCACAAGTTGTAGCAGATATTTTTCTATCTTTTTTTTTTTTTTTGTTTGAAAGTTATTAAATACTAACTCTACTTTAAAGTCACTGTGCATTATCTGTATTTTAACATTAAGGAAGTGTAATTTTGTTAGTGGTCTGCTGCTGCTGGTCTTTCTGACTGCCTCTCCGTCCGTCTGTCGAACTTGTTGACTCGTTTGATGGTGTTTATTTGTTTATACGTTTGTTCATTTTGGCTTAATTGTTGTTATATTCGCAGTCTTGATAAAAACAAATGCTGGCTGGCTTGTAAGTTAAAATAACAGTAATAACAAAGTCCAAAGACCTACACTTAAAAGCCCTCACATAAACTTAAGAGCGAAAGATAAAAAAAAAGTTCAAATCCCGTTTTATTTACTTGCCTAATGACACAAGATCATACAATTTATGGCACACTTCGCCAAAGTTGCAAAAGAACAGTGGGTACAAATGTGAAAATTACTTTTAAAAACATCAAAATAATTACTAATGTATTGATTAGTAATTAGATTATCAGTCATGTTCTGGAAATCGAATTCGAGTGAAATTGAAATCGAACAAATGTTAAAAACTATCATGTTTTAAAGGTTCATAAAAATATTGACGTCATACCCAGTGTTGCCAGAGCTTTAAGAGGTAAAATACCAAAAACCCATAATTTTGTATCAAGAAATCTGCAAAATCTGGGTTAGGATTTGAAAAATCTTCAAAGCACATTTATTACATTTTTTATGTAGTTTATTTAGAAAAAAATATAACAATGCATTTCAAAATATACGGTCAATGTTCAAAATTTGAAATCGATAGTTTAAAAGTCGTTCTGGTAAATAGCTATAAGCACCATTAAATAACTTGGCGGTGGCTGTTATACGGCAGATAATAGACGCTTTTTGACAGATTACATATTAATATCTTTCAATTTATTCTTAACTCTAGCTAACTGCTAGTTGTAATAATGGTCCTAACTGGTCCTCGAAGCACGAGGTATAAAAAAGGAAATATATTTTTTTGAACTTTCAACACAGAAAATTTAAAAAAAATTTACATTAAAAATATCAATTCAAATTTAATTACTCATGCTGAGTTAATATTATTCTCATCTTTGTTATTTTAAACAACAAATTAAAAGTTGATTGCTTGAAATGTTTGATTGATCAAATATTGAAACTATTAAAGATATAGATGACACAAGTCCGGCGATATAAATGTGCCAAGACAATGCGAGTTTTTAAATTTTCAACAAGAAGTGGAAATAGTTCAGACGTAAATGACAATGTAAAGAATTTTCCACCGAGCAAACAAATCTGCATTTTAAAACTAAATATCTTCATATCTAGATTTTTGCAATCTTGTCGTATAAAATCTGTCTGCAAAATACAGATAAATCTGCACTTTTGGCATCACTGGTCATACCTTGAGTATCACTTATTTCAGTTTTATAAATGTCCATTCACAAAATTAAAGCAAATACAACTAATACGACACAATTGGTCCCTTTGTGAATTGCCTAATAGAATTTAATCGATTTCCAATTTTAGATTCTAAAATTAAGTCTGTGTCCACACTACATATGAAAGTTTTCTTTCAGAAAGTCTAAGTTTATTGGTAAGAGGAGATGAGAACATGATTTTCTTCTCTCCTCTATCATTCATAAACTCAGACTATCTGAAAGAACACTTTAATAGTTTGAACCCAAATCAAGCATTATACAATAACTTAAAAATATATTTTTTGAAAAAATTGAGAACTTTAAAAAGCGTATACGCTCCACAACTAGTTGTGAAGAGGGTATACTAAGTTTGTCATTCAGTGTGAAACTTTTTTTTCATTCATTCTATTCATTGGTCCTTGAGTAATTTAATGTCGATTTAGATTAGTAGCAAATTGTATCTAGTTATTCTAAGCAGTTTGGGATTAAAATAAAGTAAAATCGGTTCAGTAAGATAAGTAAGAAAGCATCAGCAAAATAAAAAAAATTATAATTTTATTACAATTTTGACGCCCTATGTTCTCCGTGAATATTTTATTATACATTTTTTTGTATTCAATTTATTTTTTTAGATAAATAAAGGACATATATATATATATATATACAAAAACCGACATAAATAATGGCGGAATTTACACATTGATCTTGCGCAAACTCGTTCTATATGACATCATACCAAAAAGATCGGTCCATAATTTACCATAGTCCCCATATAAAGCCCACTGTTGGAAAAAACTTTTGCATGCGTAAAACCCTAACGAATAACGTTCCTTATTTAAATTTTGTAAAATTTCATGAAGATCTATTTATAACTAACCCTAGGCCCCATGCACACTTTACTCTCGGAAAAACGTTTAGTACGAGTGAAACCCTAACGAATAATGCTGTTGTAATTAAATTTAGTCTGTTACAGTTTTATGAGACTAGAAATTCCACCTTCAACTTTCCTGAAGTTCGGTCCACTCTTGGTAAACACTTTAGTACGCGTAAGCCCATCTGTAATATTATTGTATGACTAGAAACCACACGGTGAAATTTCGAAAAGATTATGGATGCCAAATGGAACCACGTTTTTTGAAACCCGGGATTTGGAATTTTTAATTTAAAAAAACGGGATCCCGGGACGAATCGGTCTGTTTCGGGATTTCATATATAAAAGCAAATTTTTTAAATTCATATAATTATAATTTAATGTTTATGCATAAGTATTAAAACAAATTAATTCATGAAGAAAATTAAACTCATTACAAAATAAAACAGTTTAATGTATTCTTTTAAAGTAACAAGAAAAAATGATGTATTAAAACTTATATTTTAAAAAGCTTCTAAATCAAATTAATAACATATGCTGCCGAGGAAAACAATGTTCGCATTAAACACTTCTGGGTGGTATCGTAAATAAATAGCTGCATATATGCTATATGAAAATACTTAATTTATTTTATCTCAAATATATATGCAAGTATTAATCTAATAAAATAAACTTTAGCAAATATGTGTCAAAAGACCTTTGGTAGAATCCCCTAAAGTTTTTTACACTTAGAAAAAACACCTCACCAAACTTTATCTTCTGATTTTGTTATCTGTGGTGCAAAATGCATTGAATGTAGCATTTACTCACTTGCTAGTTCTTTTTGTAACCAGTTAAACATAGTTGAAGTTATGTTTAACAGGGTGACTCACGTTTATTTAAATATAGTTGTATTTGATAAAAAAAAATTAGCACATTTTTACTAAATCGAAAATCTCGGGATTTTTATATAAAAATCCCAGTATTCGGGACATAAATTTTTAGAATAATCCCGGTATTTCGATATGATGAGGCCCTATGCTCCTTATAGGATCGATGGGAACATAGATACAGTCGGGCCTCGATTATCCGTGATGGTCGGGACCAGAAGCATTACGTATAATTGATTTTCACGGTTAAACGAATAACAATTTTGATTATACAGTTATTTTTAATTTTTTAATTATTTAACAAGTGAACATTGGTGAACGTACATATTTACATAAAAAAATATTTAAGAAGTTTATGTACATTTTGAAATTAAATTTTCTACTAAAAACATGAGACAAAAAAGGACATTAAGCAAAAAAAAGAATACAATTTTTTTAAAAAAGTCGTGTGATGTTGTTTGTCAAATATTTGTCAACTGCCATCACGGATAATAGAGGTAATCACGGTTAATCGAAGCAATCAATCTGAAAACATTGCAAACGAAAAACAAAAACTGATCATTGGCCATCACGGTTAATCGGGGTTACCGGTTAACCGGATCACGGATATATATATACCTAGTAATGATCTGTCCATAACTCACCAACTGTCAGTGGAAAGCCGATAATAGCACTCTAGCTTGTGTGTATAGACAACCCAATCACGAACAAAAATGGAGTTATTTTCCTTCTGCCATTTTTATATAAATAATGGAGGGATTTTTGTATAAACCTAGTTACTGTATATCTTTAAATTCGATAAAAAAGATTGACAGCATAAAACTCTCGAATGATTTTATACATTTCTACCTAATAAATATACCTTGGGTGAATATGAAAACAAAATTTAATTAAAAAAAATAAAGGGTGTTCCACTTTTGTTGTCCTGGGTTGTAACGTGTGATTACAACTTTTTATTTTATTTTAATTCTTTACTTATTTTTTCCGATATTTTGGTTAACTCTGTTAACCATTTTCAAGGAATTTAGTTTAAAAATTTTAAAAAGAAGGAACAAATTTTTTAGTTGAAATAATTGTACTCACTTTTGTTGCACTGTATTTTTTCAGCATATGTTAAGATGATGGTACATATTTATGCTACATGCAACAGCAATTTTAAGCAAGAGCATAAAATACCCTCAAGTTAGTTACTTTAATAAAAACTTAAATAAAAATGTATTACTTTATTTCATTTCTTTTTTTTAAGTCTTCACAAATATTTCAATGTTGGCCATTTTACGGATGACTTAGACAAGCTGCTGCAAATGCAACAAACTATCATCATCATCTGTGGTAGAAATTGTGGTTTTAGTAAAAAAAAAGCAGCAAAAACATAAGAACTGACACAAAACAAACATACCAACAGCCAGGCGGAAAGACAGACAGACAGACGGACAAATGTAAAAGCAACTATATTAATCGCTTTAAATATACAATTTTTTTATTTCCAATTCAACAAACCGATCCAATCCAATCCCACCAAACCTGAGACAACATTGCCAACTGATTATCAACATTGTTTGTCTACATACGGTTGCATTGATCACCGCCTGCCTGGTTCTTGTCTACAATCTATTGAGGCATAAATTAAAGTCAAACAAACGAGGGCGTACATTTTCCACAAAGACCGGCCAGCTAAAGCAAAATTTAAGAACAAAACAAAAATATTGATTTAAAAACAAGTTTTAAGTCTCTAGTTCCCAAGCTACCAAGATTTACTAGTAAAATATATCGTATAATACATTAGATTAGTGTTTATAATTACTAGAGGGAAAAAATTAATAAATAAATGGACACAGAATATGTTGTCACCCGTGTTGCGATAAAATAATCATCTCAACCACTTTTGTGTAGAATGAAAGGAAAAAATCAGTAAATAAAGAAAAGGAATAGAACTGAAACGGAGACTCAGAAATGTTAATGAATCATGTCAAACATGTAAGAGATGGTACAAGCAACTATTTTAAAAAGACTACGAAGATATAAGTTTGTAAAATATGTGTGACATTAAGCAAGTGTTGTATTAAACACTTACAAAAATTTATTGCTATCCTGTTGAGATTATGCCAGGACAGAGATATTTTAAAGTTGAGCTTAAGTGGTTTTTAAGTATCACGAAACATCATGTTTTAGTTTCAGCTTCTAGCCAATTTTTTAGAACTAGTTGTTCTTAGTAAACTTAATTGGCTACATTAACAGAAAGTGGTTCACGAATTGATATAGGATATTGCAGGGAGTAGTGATTAATGCAAGCAAGTAATACATAGAGATAGGTGCTTAAAAAGTTTATAGGGAATCATTTAATTTCGTTATTAAATATTAAATCTCCTAAATGAACCTAAATGAATTATTGTTGAACCACAATTGCTTATCACAGCATGACATAATATCAATACAACTTTACAAAAACAACATGCATTTTGTTTTGCAATTAAATCTATTTTATTTTATTTTAGTTATTTAATTATTTATTAAAAGTAATCCTGCTCAACAAGAATAGATCTTATATAGATCTTAATAGAAAAAAAGCCTCAACAAAAAATTAAAATTAAAAAGTACAAAATTAAAAAGTTCAAAATAAAAATTAAAAAGTACAATATTAAAGCAATAAAAAATTAAAAGTACAAAAATTATAACAAATTTTAATTAAAAGAGGAAAGTTATATGACCTGTGGTCTATTTATTAAAGAAAATAAAAAGATTTTTTTTAATTGTATTGAGTTGCTTACTTGCTTTATGTAAGGAGGAAGAGAAATCCAAGTCAAGTTGTTATTAAAGACTATCCCTAAAATAAAAAAAAAACAAATGTGAGTTAAAACCTCGAAAACATGCACATTTATTTTTTCTTGGCTCATACATCTACATGTGCACTAGGTATATCGAATATTCGACATTTTTCAATAACCGGTTTTCGAATATTACGAATAGTTGCTATTTTTAAATAACCGGAATTCGGTTAAGCATTTTAAAAATAACCGGTTAACCGGTTAGTTTTCACCTCGTTTAAAAACGAAAACATGTCGTTAAAAAACGGAGACAAGTCGTCTCACTACACACACTTGCATTACATCGGACCAGTACATGGAGTAGTCCATTTAATCAAATTGGATCTGGTGGTCCAATATTATTTGCAGGGTCCCCATAGACTCCTAGACTACTGAACCGATTTTCACAGTAATTTCCTGCTTACCCGGCGCTTAGCATAGGCATTTTTGACTTAACTGCACAAAATGAAATATTTTTCTCATTATTCTTTAAAATCCCATATAAATATCGTTTTTAAGTGCACTTACTTTACCTGCACACTTTAGATAAATGCCAAGAATTTTTGGCATTTTAAAATTATTTTCATACAAAAAATCAAAGTTAGCTGCATTTTGTTTTAACTGCCCAAAATACATATTTTCTGTAATTATTCTTCAAAATCCTTGTTTACGTGCCTTTTGTATACCTGCATATTTATTATATTTTTGGACAGCTTTCAAATATTTTCATATGAAACATCAAAGTTAGCTGCACACATGAAAAATATATTGTGGCCATTTTTTCATATAAATATCCAATCTTATAAAATTTTAATAAAATATCAATTTATTAGTAAAAATGTTTTGTATTCTTCTGCACTTTTATGCAGGTAACCACAATTGTATACCTGCACATTAAGCCAGGTAAATGCATTTAAGATAACAGCGTTTATGATTTATGTGCACAAAAACCGTGCAAAGGAGATTGGGCAGCTAAGTCAAAATAACTGTTTTTGTAAATTTTCTAGTGGGCGTGGCATCACTCATGCAAAGCCAAAGACACCCTCAAATGGTGCAAAAACCCACCAGAAGATGGCATCACAAAAAACAGTTGGTAATGCTGGGTACACATAATGCAATGCATTTACGCAATTTAGCAAATTAAATTCATTTTCATTCATTCCAGATTGCATTTTGAGGTTGCTTTGAAACAGATTGCATGTAGATTGCACTGTCTGTACCCAGCATTTATATACAATACGCCAATACTCATGTGCAGATGGCAGCAGTAAAAAAAGATATTAATCAACGTAACCGTTATGCGACTAAAGTTGCATTTTGCCCCTTTTCAGGCTGCCTTGCCATTTTCTTTGCCCCTTTTTTTAAAATCCCTTTTGACATTATTTTGTATTTTTGTGTGCCCTTTTTTGAACACAATTTTATTTTATTGGGAAAGTAAGAAATTATTTAACAAATAGATTGACTAAAAGTAGATACCTCTCAGTCCATGTTATCTTTTATAGCAATCGGCTTTACAATTTATTTGACCAAACAAAACAAGAATGTTCAAAGAAAATATATATGAAGTCTTAATAACTTAGATGAGATATTTAAAAGGGATTTTTTTTAAATGTTATGAAAATTGTATTTTAAAAAAGAGTAAAATAAATCAAAATTTTCAACATTTGTGCTAGTGAAAAATATGTTTGTTGGCAATCGGTATGAATACCGGTATCAAACTGTCTGTTATTTCGGCATCGGTATCAATACCAGTATTCAAATTTAAACAGTATTTAGTGATATCGGTATCCAACCTTGTAATTTTACTTTAATAATCAGCTAATCGGTTAACATAATCCTATTTATGCGATTGGTGCAGTTGGTGTATGGACCTTCAATAAAAAGTCAACTTAAAATATCTGGTTTGAGTCTTAATTTTAAGCTAAAAACGTTTTACTTGACCAGGACGGCAGGAATTTCTACTGGTCCTTGTTTGATGCATTTTTTCAAAAACAAGGGGATCCCAGAGGTTTTTTGTTTACAAACCGTATGGAGAAATATTTATCAAAATTAACGTAACCAATAAATATTGTTCGTGACGTATCGAAAACGGGATTGCGGCATTCGACAGCTTTCGAATTGAAATTTGTTTAAAAAATTTAATAGATTTTTATGCTTGTATACTAATCGCATAAGGCATTGCATATAAATCAACAGTGTTGATAGTGCCCTATATAATAGGTGACTTCGGTTTGTTTATGGGGCTTTTTTATAACGGCAGCGCTTGCCAAAAAGAGCAATAAAGCAACGCAAAAATTGCAAAAATTCGGAAAACTATAAAAATTCGGAAAAATTTTACAAATTCAGAAAATTTGCATAAATAGCGAAAATTCGCGAAAGTTTTTTGTATATTAAGAAAGCCTTTAAATTGATTAAAAGTCCCTAACACTACAAGGAATGGCAAAAATAATAGAAACAATTTTAAATTAGCGGAAATTCGCAAAAATTTGCAAACAGCGGCATGAAAGCAAAGTCTAGTATTTATTAAAAATTGTTAGAGCTGTAAAGAATCAGGAAACTTACAGAAAAAATCGCTGCTACCGCGAACATGGCTAAAATTCGCGAATAATCGCAAACTTGGAAAAACCCTAAGATTTATTTCAAATCGCTTAATCGGTAAAAACACAAAATGTCAAATTTTAACAAAGAAAATATTTGCAAAAATTCGCGAAAATTTTTAATAATTCAAACAAGCCATAAACTAGATTAAAAGTCCATAAAAGTATAAGGAATGGAAACAATTATGTAAAAATTGCTAAACTAGGGGAAATTCGCAAAAAATTGCTAACAGCGGCATAATAGCAAAGTCTACTATTTATTAAAAATCGTTAAAGCTGCAAAGAATCTGGACCTTGATATGAAGATTTTTTTTACAATTATAAGTAAAAAAAAAAATTTACAATTTTCTGTTCACTCTCACAAACTCCCTGAAAATTCGTAACAGATTGCACGGACCCCAATGTAAAACAATTGTACTGGAGGGTATGATTAATATCTAACAAGCCTTTAAGTTTTACATTCGTTCCCGTTAAAAACAAAATAATAAAACAATGAAAAAATGTGCCAAGAACAAAATATTATTATTCTTTGAATTTTTCATTTTTAATTGCACAGAAAAAATAACAAAAGTTATGAAGTAATTAAAGAAAATTTGTTAAATCTTTTTAATAATTTTAACAATTTCTTTAATTAACATGTTTGTAAATTGTCATATTAACAATTTGTTTTTTTTAGAAAATAAATGTGTATATCATAGAAAAAATATTTAGTGTCAAAAAGAAAAACCATAAAAAAAATTCTTTTTTTTCCATTTTAAATGTTTAAAAGAATGAACGATGTGGAGATTGTTCTGAAATTTTACCAATCTATACGGTCAGTTAACTTATTATTAATTTATTCATAAATAAATTTTAACGGGTTTTCTATAAATTCTAGCTTTCCAAATAATACTATTAATGATGGCAAGATTCCGTTTTGTGTTGTTGGCAGAAACTCGCATGCAGGACTATGTTTGTTCCTTAATATAACTGATTTTTGTGATGTAATTTTTTATGAATTTTACTAAAACGTTAATAAAAACAACTTTTAAATGCATCTTTAATTTCAATTTAGTTAGTAACAAAGTATTTTGTTAATATGACAATTTAGTAATAAAAATTTATATATAATTGTTAACAAATATTTTATTCAATATTACAAACTAATTGTTAAAAATATTTGTTGAATTTTAACAATTTTCATTAACAAAATAGTTTTTAGTATTTACAAATTCAGTTGTTGGTGCCTTTTCAATTAAAAAATTAATTGTATTGACGAATTTGGTATTCAATATGACAATTGATTTGTCGTAATTTTTTTCTGTGTGTTTTTTAGTATACAAATTTTTTCTCGCCCCATTTTTATTCGCGAGTTTATTTGACAGTTCAAAGCGGGAACTTTTCTCACCAAAATGAGACACAGACGCACTTTTTCTGTAAAATGGCAACTAATTTCCTTACGTGACAGCTTGTACTCGCAAAAAAAGTTTCAGACACCGTTTAGTGATAAAAACAGCTGTTTGTTTGAATATATGGCATTTTTGTTTCATTTCACACATTTCAATCGAAAAGTTTCTCGACGTGAGACTTACAGAACATGGGCACTGTTCAAAAATTAAATCTATAGCGACCACGAACATTTCGTTTGCGTCACTGCGTTTCTTATCTTTTCTGTTTTAATGTTTTTAAAACTCAATTTGACTACAAAATTTCAAACGGTTTTCAAGCCAGTTTTCTGCTTCTCCAAAACATTGTTGAAATTTGAGTTTGGACTGTTTATGATTTAGTGAGCGATATGTACATATTTTTCATGTATTTTAAGTCAGATTCATATTAAAAACAAACTATTTCGCAGTTTAAAGATTTTCTTATAAAAATAGATTCGTCTGCTGTCTTCTGAATTAATATACAAATACACCCATATTTCTTAAGCTTTTTGTAGCATTTATATCGGGCTAATTGCTAAAGTTGACATTTCTTGCATCAAAATAAATAAAATCCATCATGCAAGAAAAATAAAGTTAAGGCTTAGAAATAAGATAGGAACTGGAAATCAAAGTCCCAACTATAATATGCATAAACTTGCTTAAGCTTCTGTCAAAAATTAACAAAAATCATCTGAAATGCATTAAAAAAAACCAAAATCAAAAAACATCGATTCCGTACGGGAAATGCAATCATTTGCGCACTTTGCTAAAGCAAATGACAGATTCATAAAACTTAGCAAAAAGTTTCCTTAAGTTTAATATGGCTTAACACATATGATACATACATGTAATTCGCACATGCTACGAACATTTCTAGCTTGGCTTATAGTCATATATCGATTAACATGAGTTTTTTTTTCAGTGTAAAAAAAGCTTATAATAAATTACCGGTTATTTAGCTGTCAGTTAAAATTCAGAAACGAAAAAAATTTTGCTAAACTTACTTTAAAAACGCACTGCTGGCTTAAGTAAGTAAAATATCCATATGCACATGTGTACAAAAAGTAATTTAGATCAAGTTCGTAAGCTTAACAACTTGGCCACAAAAGGATATTGCAACGCAAACAAAATGTACTTAATACTTCAATATCTCAATAAATTAACAATATTTCAATAAAGACGCACTCAACTAAGTAGTTGTTACAATATTTAAGTACCGTCTAATCAAAAGTATAATGAATTGATAAAGTCTGAAGAATGCTAGAGACCTACAACTCTCCTCCATCTCTACAATTCTCTTTCATTCGTATTACGATAACTTAAACATGTGTACGAGAATGATGGCAGTTGAATAGCGATCAATATTTATTGACAAGATCATTAGTATTCAAATCATGTGCGAAAATTATCATACGAAAATTAAAAAACAATTCAACCAAGCCATGTTCGAACAACAAATCAAACATAATGGTCGGTCGGGTCGGCTAGTTGTCGGTTGTTCGGTTTGGTTTACATGTTTTGCAAATGGACAATGAGGTAAAAAAATTGATTGAGATAGCAGTGGTGGTTGGATAAATAGTAATGAAAATAGTTTTGAAGTTAGTTTTAAAAAGTAAAATCCTAATCGGGATTTGTGGAATTTGTTGGGCTCCCATTTAAAAAAAAAAATTAGGAACTATTGCTGGAGTTACTTTATTTTAAACTTTGTCGATCAAATCTTATACAAATTATTATAACCTACTTTCTTGTATATCGAGTCAATACCGCAAAAAAAGCTTAAGCGAAAAAAGCATAATTTTTTCTATTTCATTAAAATGTTGTATGAAGATTGTCGTTTAAGATAATATTGTTTCTGCTATAAAATCGTAACGGAACCTTATGTGACCATGACATTTTAGGAGATGATGCAAGTGTTGTCAATAAAGTAATTCATTAAAAAAAAAAACGAAAATTCAATATGATGTCGCTTAAGCTGTTTTTGCGGTAATGACTCGCTATGGAGTTTTTTGAGTTATTGAACTTTTTTAAAGATAAAACACAACAAATTCAATGAAATGATAAAAATGTTGTTTTTATTAGCTCATAAATGACATGGCATTTAATGTTTAAAATTAATTTCTGGCGTAGTGCCTCCGCTACTACGCCTTATGAATACCATACTGGCAGTCAAATTTTGAAGCACTTTTTTAAACTCACCCGTCTTATTTCGCCAATAGTACGTCGAATGTTAATTTCTAAATTATGAATAGTTGCTGATTTATCAGCTAAGACCAGGGATTTGACGTACCTAAGGTGTCATTTTACACTTGAGATAATTTGATTTCCGAACGTTTGGCCCAAGAAAGTGTTGGTTTAACGCGCTGTATGGCATGTTAAGCCGTCTTGTTGGAAAAATTTCTCCTCTAAATGATTTGCAATGACATTAACAATAAAAAAATAACGAAGCATTTGCCGGTAGCGTTCACCATTACGGTAATGTTGTCAATGGTTTCGGGTTTTAAGACAAATAGGCCGGTTACGGCCTCGCCATGTTAAGTGCACCAAACATTGGTGATATCGGAAATGAAGTCTGAAGATTCTCATAAGGATTGTTCTCTCTACAAAAACTAAAATTATGCTTGTTTACGTGCCCGTTAAGACATAAATGCGCCTTGTCGCAAACGAAGGGCTAAAAGCTTGGCGCGAATTTTAAAAGATATGTCCATTATTTGTTAACGTTGTTCTGGTGTAAGTTTTTGCATGGTTATTTGCTAAACTTACTTTATACGTATAAGCTAGTTTTACATTTGCAGTCACAGTTTTACGTGTTAAAAAACACTCTTTATATATACCCTGCAAAAAATATTGGACTACCTGATACATTTTGATTAAATGGACTACTCCATGGACTGGTCCGATGTAATGCAAGCATGGACCATGTCATTGTTAAAAAGCGTTTGTAGTGAGACGGCATGTCTTCGTTTTTTAACGATATGTTTTCGTTTTTAAACGAAGTTAAAACTAATCCTCTTGTGTATACAATGGTGTAGTTTTAAGACTACCCTTTGTTAGTCCAAAGCTGGGTTATATGGTCTGCCCTAGGACATCGTAATGTAAATAGACCATGTTTTTTCCATACGTTTGGGTTACTTTTGGACTAGTCCAAGTCCCTTGTGGGCTACATTTAACACGCGTGTTTGGACTAGTCTTATTATTTGCAGGGTAAGTATGCCACGTTTTAGATACTTGGAACCGTTTTAATGTGTGTTAATTGACATATTTTAAAATACATATAGTGAGTTGGTCATTTAGGTAAGATTCTATACAAATCATATATATTCATAAAATTCGTATTAGTTTTAATTATGTCTCGGATTTCAAAAAGATCTGATCTAGAACGTATCTGTACTAAAGGAAGGTGTTATAAAATACTCAAGTTCGCGGGTGAAATTATTCATTGATAAGTGACAAAATATTGTAGACGAATTCCACTTCGTTGCTCCAAAAATTGAATGTATAGTTTTGTTTTGATATCGCGAAAGCAGAGAAAAGTAGAAAAATGGCTGTCCTGTAAAATTTGGTTTTTGCAACATACAATAACTTTGCGCAAAGGGGTCGATATGTTAGAAAATTCTTAGCCTCGACTGTTCTATCTCTCTTATGCTTTGCACATACATTTTTAGTTTCTTCAAAATCTTTGACGAAAAGTTCTAACCAATCTCCAAGTCAACCTCAAAATAGTTACTAATTCTTAGGAATTGTGTAATGAGTTAATCTCTCGCAATTTAAAGAAATTTTGAACTCCCCCCAAATTTCTCTCCATTACTGTATTTATTCAAAATTTTCCATTTAAGTTATCTACACACTCTAAAGCAACAATTTGACAACATACCGATACTTTTTTTTCAAACAAAACATTTTGATTGATCTGCATTCGATGGCGGCTGAAAAAATATGAAATGCGACAGCGTTTTGTAAGATCAAGAGACAATATCGACTAGAAGAATTTATTTATGATTGAACATCAATTTGTAATAATTATGACACACCTTAATTTTGCTGCTACACATGATGATATTTATCGCTGTTATTGTGGTTTTTAAAATGAAAAGCGTCTACAGAGAAATAACAAAAAGAAAGAAAAAAATAATGGCACAAGTTGTCACAGTGACAGAGTCTCAGACACCGTGACGAAGTCAAGAAAAACCTACACACACTTCAAACGCAATTTATGACAAATTGTTATCGATCAACAAATATTTATGTGAAATCTTTAAAACAATTTGAACATCATTATCATCATCTACAATTTCATTTCGATCGTATGGCGAGCAGCATAATTGCAACAGACAATTTGACGTTCTGACGCGTTGCTATCAAAGATTGAGTGACAATAGTTTGTGTCTGGAACATGGATATCGTAATAGATATTAGTTGTTAGAGAGGAATAGATTGGTTTTGATAGAGTTTGAGAGGGTGTGTATTGTCGATTGCCTTAAATTGGAAATTGAAAACAACATTTTTTTTATTAATAGTGCAGGCGTTGAGATGTAGACAAATACAAACACAAGCATTTAAAAAAAATTTCATTTTTATTTTAAGCTGAATCAGCATGAAGTGCAAATGATCGATGATCTAAGATCAACTGTCAGTTTAAAATGCATAAAAACATATATACAAATAAAAAAAAAGGCAAGTATTTGTGTAGACATTAAAAAAATGTTGAAAAAATCTCAGTAATGGAAAAATTAAAGACGCCTTAAGAGGCAGGTACTAGTTTATGGTGACACCAACTAGTTGATTCACTACTTAATCGATTGATTAAACTGAACTAATATTTTTACTTTTTTTTTTGGGATATATGTACCTACATATACGGCCATGTTCTGTAAATAGAAATGAAGTGGATTTAAAATGGAACAAATTTTTAAAACGATCCCGTTAAAAAAGTTGATAAAACTATTCTATTTTATTCCTGTATACTTTTACTTTTTGTATTATTTACCTTTACAAGAACAACTCTTATGGCCGTTATCTCAATGTGTCGACAAATTGCCTGTTACTGAATCTCGACATAAATTTATTAGACCAATAAATTGTCCGTTAACTATTTTGGGTTTCTCAATATACCGACAAAAAGCATTGTTTTCAGTTGGCAACACCTTTCAAAATACGTGTAAAAGTTGGGAGTCAGCTGATTGAATTTATCTGTACGTCAAATAAAAGGAAAATAAGTAATGTTAGCTTTGCGAAAGAATAGAAGCAAATGAGACATTGAGAAATCCAAATTTCTTTAATGTGCAGTTTTTCATTTGGAAAAAAGATAATCGCGTAATGAGAAAACGGCCATTAAAGTCTAAAGTCAATTTATAAAAAACTTTAAATCAAAATCTCGTTCGATTTCAATTCCAATTCGTTTCGATTTCTAGAACATGCCCGATATTTATGGTTATTAGACAAGTTTTCAATTTGGATCTAATGCCATCTAACTTCCGACAGAAACTGTAACTAATTCGTTAGTGTTAACAAGTTTTTGGGTTACAAGCTCCGATTTCTTTTCTATCTACTTGTAATACAATTTGGAATCGCTGACTTTTTATGGTACCAAAAAACTGAGTGCATTTTATATAAATTTTACTACACGTTTAATCACTTGTGTTGTGAAACAGCACATAAAAAACACGTATTTTTCGCCATATTCGAGAGGTTATAAATACGCGAAATTATAGTTATTTATAAACCCTGATATGACGTGGGAAAATCATACCGATTATCTTTAAAATAACTACGTAATCTTCTTCCTTCTTTGAGGTTTTCGCTAACTTTTTTTAAATTTTCATATTTTTTGTGATTTTTTTTTTATAATTTTGATTACATTTTTATATTTGCTTTAAGATTTATGTTATTAATACAACAGTAACGAACGACAAAGTTCGCGTAGCACGGCAAATTCGTCAGCAGGAATTCGTTGCGTAAATTAATCAAATTTGACCAGAATAGAAGCTACCATTTTCCCCCAAATCTCTGCCTCTCTCTGGGCATTTTTGTAGTCCTCACAAAAAAAAAAAAAATAACAACATTTATTAAATAATTAAAGAAAATTTTTTAAAATTTTTCGAATATAGTAAACAATTTTTATAATTAACATGTTTGTAAATTTTAATATTTACAAATTGATTCAGTTAATAAAAATTTGGAATCGAAAATGAAAAATTTTTTAAATATTTTGGAAAATCACTAAAAGGCCAAACTACAGGCAGATTATTAAGAAACTGCAGCAATCTTTATAGTTAGTTAATTTATTGTTTGAATTGTAAAGAGAATTTAGCGGGTCTTTCGTATATTTTAGTTTTTTTTTAATTCTGGTCTGTGGTGACAAGATTCCCATGCACGCAGATGCTAGAACATTATTGTGCATCCAGTCCTAAGTTTGAATAAGTATGCTGAAATAAATAATAATAGTGTTTGTAAACCAGATTTTTATATACATACTTCAATAAAAATGATGCAAAATGCAAAAAACTAATTATTTCAATTAAAAGATTAATTGTATTGACGAATATGAACATGATTTGTCGTAATTTTTTTTGTGTTAAATGACAGATTTTATAACCATCCGTTTTTAATTTTTGTTTATTTACATACCGTTAGCTGAAATGCAAAAAGGCGTAACTTACAAAAATTATAATTTTACAGGAGAAGAAGAAAATTTGTAAAATTAAAACTATAAACATGGCAAAAAAACGTGCATTGATAAGTCGTCCACGGAATTCTTCAAAGAATTTTCTAATAAAACCATTTCATTATATTTATAACGTTATATTATATTCTTGCAGAAATTGCCCCCTAACACCCCTTGAGGTCCTATTTTTAAAAAAACTGCATAGCTCATGTATGCATATAAATGTGGATCTATCTATGTTTTAAATTTTTTTAAAATCGGTTTGATAGATTCTGAGAGGCAGAAATTGCTCCTATCTCCTCTCGTGGTCCTACGATTCGGCCCATTTTCAATAGGATTGGTCCTTGTGCCAATTAGAATCTATAAGCCAAATTATCACCAAAATTGCAACCTGTACTTTGCGCTCAAGGTTACATGGACAGCCTGCCAGCCAGCCGGATTCTAAGTCGATCGGTATAGTTTAAGGTGGGTCAAGGACCCATATTTAAAGGTGTTACACTCATCAGCACAAATGCATAATACCCTCTCCACTAATGTGGTGTGGGTATAATAAAAGCAATTTTAAAGAAAAATTAACATTTTATTAACTAAAACACTTAAAAAATTCACGCTGTCCCAATTTATTCGTTGTTCGTCTGCTTATTAATTAAACTAAAGTTTAAATACAAACATATTTTACCCTAATACTACCAAAGCGATTGATGAGAAATGCTTGACCGTACAGATACCTTTATGTTTTGCAGAGATTTGCTAAGTTAGGGGATACGGGAAGGGTATATTTTTCAGCAGATTTAAAAAGGAATCAGTTAAAGGCTTTTGAAAAGAGACCAATATAATTCACAATGCTATAGAGTGCTAAAAATTTTTTTTTATTATTTTCCCATTTGTCTGTTGTACAGTATAGATTTTAACAGCAGCGCCAGAAAAAAGCATTTAAGACGCTTCAAAGTATGCTGATTTAAAAATAGTCATTTATTTTTCACTATTTGCAAATGAAATGAAAAATAATCCGTATTTCCTATTCTGGCTAAAATAAGTACATATAATCTTTACATAAGCACTCTGTATTAAAAACAAAAGAATTATGGCTCTTTATAGTAAAATGTAAAAATAAGTGTAAAAAACTGTTCACTTGCTGAAGTACAATTTGAAGTTTGTTTCGTAATGCAAGATGAAATAAAGTAATAACACAAACAACAGGGCACTGTAAATATCACGGCTCTATAATGTTGGGGTGTTCTTTTAAGAGCCAACAAAAAAAAAAAAGATATACAAAAGATATTCTACAAATATCACACTTTCCGGCAGCAGGCTCATTTAAAAAGAACAAGTAAACGAAAATGATCACTTGATCACTTTAATGTTTAACATGTTCAACATTGAATGGCTGGCTAACGAAGTTTGAAATTTGTTTAATTTTTCATTACATTTTATTATTATTGCCACTACATGACGAGATGAGACCATTAAGATCGAAAATAAACTAACAATGGAATTTTTATTTATTCTCCTCTTTTTCTGTTTTTTTTTTTTTTTTTATTGCAGGCCAAAACAAATGAACTCAGTCAGTAGCAGTCGGTAGTAGTTGCAGCAATTGAAGCGTAAAAGAACAAACAATTCACAAGTGAGGGCCAAGAACAAGAAAAAAAAGCTGTCTCAGACGGACAGACAGACACATAAATTTGAATAAGAAAAAAAAACACACACAAACTACCAACAATGACTAAAACAGAAATGACTGTGGAGAAGTCAGCACTTACAGATACAAATATTACAGCAGTGTACCAGCAGACTACAAAGCCCAAAAAGAAAAGACGAGACAAAAGTGATTTGGGCCCCGATTTTGTAGCGCCCGATGGCGGTTGGGGTTGGGTAGTGTGTTTTGCAGCTGGATTCAGCAATGTGAGTTAAATCATAAAAGCCATTACAAATTAATTTTGATTTTTCGTAATATTTCTTTCAGTTATCCTTATTTCCCGCCTTGCAACAGTATGGGCTCATCTACAGAGAACGTATGAAAAATCTGGGATTTGATGCCAAACAGACCACTACTATAGTGAATGTGGTCATGGCCATATCTTCATTAACAGGTCTAGTGAATGGTGCAATGTTTAGAAGATTTACTTTTAGACAGGTTGCCTTAGCGGGCAGTCTTTTAGGATTTGTGGGCATTTTTCTTTCCGCCTTTTGTGTGGAGTTTTGGCAATATGTGGTGTGTTTTTCCAGTATTTATGGTAAGTTTTTTAGGAGGCCCAGTTTTATTTGGAATTTCAGTTATTAATTTTGACTTTTTACAGGCATTGGTTTGGGCCTCTGCATGGCGGCATCCGCTTTAGCCGTTAATACCTATTTTAAAAACAAACGCCGTAAGGCTACCGGTTTTTCCTGGACCATAACCGGTTTAGGTCCCATTATATTTCCTCATTTTTCCACATTTTTGATGTATTATTATGGTGCCCAAGGTTCAATATTGGTTTACTCCGCACTCGCTCTTAATGCTTTCTTGTGTGCCTTAACACTACATCCTGTTTTACGCCATACAAAAAAACCTGTGGAGGAAAAAGTTGTGGAAACCAATGGCAATACTATACCCAATACTGTAGTTGCCGCCGAAAAAGATCAAAACGAGTTTGAATGCAAATATTGCCAATATCAACGGAAAGGCAAACGCAGCATATTCTCCTCGCAGTATCTGTTCAATGATGATGATCCCGAAAGGCCGGGTTATGAAATTACCGAACCAGCCACGCCCATGTTGGCTCGAGCTAATGATGGTTGGTATGGCTCTAAAATTTCTTTGGCTTCAGAGAAATGTTCTCGCTACAGACCTTCGAAAATTCTAAGACGTCAACATTCCAGACGTGATAATGGTGAAAATGGCCAGGAAGAAAATCTCGAAGAGGCTGCTCTTTATAAACCAAATTATTTTAATAGGGAAAAAGAAGATGTAGACCGTTATGCCAGTAAAACGAGTATATATTCAAAACCGGGGGCCGACGAGTTCCACTGTACATGTGCCGAAGAAAAGGCTTTGCTGCAGCAACTTACAGAGGAGGAGAAAAAAATGGAAGCAGCGAAGATTCAAGCTGCAATCGACGAAGATGAACGCATTAAAAGCAAGATGACTTTAACTCAAAAAATAGTAAAATTCTTTGATTTGGATTTGTTAAAGGATTTTACTTTTGTCAATCTTGCCATGGGCATGACTATAATGATGTTTGGTGAAATGAATTTCTCAGTATTGACGCCGTTTATTTTAAACAGTTTTGGCTATTCGGATAATCAAATTTCGTTGGCCATGTCTTTGTTGGGTGGCATGGATATTTCGGTAAGGTTTTTGGCTCCGTTCGCTTTAGAAAAGGTGAAACTGGACAATCGTGTTTTATTTGCCTTTGGTATTATTTCCATATCGATTGGTCGTCTGATTGTTACATTAACCGACTCGTTTAATGTGGTATTGGCTGTATTTGTGTTGATTGGCTTTGGCAAAGGATTCCGTACAATTTTCTCACCTCTAATCATGCCCAGTTATGTGCCATTGAATAGACTACCAGCAGCATCCGGTTTACAGTTGATTTTCAATTCAATATTTTCATTTGCCTTTGGGCCAATATTGGGTGAGTTAAGAAAAATGCGAATAAATCGATTAAGTTCATTAAAAAATAACTTTTTCCTTTTTAACCTCTATTGAATTAACTCTTTTAAACTCGTTTGTTTGTACAATAGAAATGGTTGATTAGTCCCAATCCATATTATGAAACATTTGCTGCGAAACATTTAAGTTTGTTGATAAAAGAGGAAAGACGAATGGAAAAGTGTTATTTGTTTCATGTACAAGCAGTTTTTGAAAATGACTCAATGCTGTTAAACAAAATTTTTATTCTATGGACACGAATGCTGTTTCAAAGGAGAATTAAAGAAAGTTTTTGCAGCAAATGTTTCATAATATGGATGAGGACTTATCGATCTACTTAATTTCGATAGAATTGTATGATTAATAATTCAAAAATGTTTTAAGCTTAGAAAATAAATTAATGATCTCTTCTTGTTGTCTTGATTTACAGGTCTAATTACCGATGTCTACAGCTATAAAATCACCATTCACTTTATCAATTTCCTCACCTGCATGGCGCTATTATTATGGTTAAGTGAATCGATGATTCGCAAAATGTTAAATAAAAAATCCAAGGGATTGCAAGGATAATAAAACTGCACTACAAACAATTTAACAAAAACCTCAAATAAAGCTTTAAAAGCGACTCACCTGTTTACTTAAATGATATAAAAACAAAAGAAAGGAAAAAAATGTGACCTCAGAGTCTTTCTTAATTTATTGTAATCTACTATTAATGTATAGCAAGGATATAAGGATATTTGAGCGGTTAAAAAAATATAATGGATTAAAGGCGAAAAATTCAAGAAAAAATTATGTGCAATAACCACTGCAAGGCGAATTTAACTACAGGCGGCAGCCAAACGACCATCACATTTTTAAATGTTAACCAGATTTATAAGATGCGTTGTATATTTTACGTTTACAAAATAACACAAGTTTCGGCATAAAAAAATAAAGTACAACTATCGTTAAAAATTTGGAGCCTTTTATAACGCTAATTTCTAAGTAAAAAAATACGATAGACGAACTAAAAAGATAATTTATTTTTGCTGATAAAATAACAAAACTAGCTATTAATCTAGTGCTACACTCATGCTCCTTTAAATAAAATGAGTGTTGAGCATGTGGCATTTTTTTCATTTACGGGGAACATCTTCAGAAAATAACACCTTGCACTTTTAAAACCGAACCAATTTTTTAGTAAAGAACATAAAGAAATGTAAAAGGCAGAATAAATGAAGAATATTACTAAGAAACGCCATTAGTTTTGTTAGAAATGGTTGACAATTAGAACCATAAACACCCCAACAAAGCTATACAAAAAACCTCTTTTGTTTATGTTGTTTTTGGGTTTGTTGTAGTATTGCCACCACCTGCAGTCTAATTCGCCTTGAATAATAGCAAATAAATAAATCGAGTTACAAAGTAGAAAATACTCTTATGACCAAGGCGAATTCAAACAGGTAAACTCATCTCGTCAGCCGTTCATTAGCTGTCTCCACGGCGAAATAAAAAAAACTCGTAAATGTCAAAATATAAAATTGTTTTGAGAAGAAGTTGATTGAAAAGTGCTAAAAATATTATTTTTAAATTAAAAAAATTTCAAAACTGCGAATAATTAAAGTGAATTTAATAATTTCTTTTATAAAAAAGTGATAATTTTAATTTGCAATAAAAAAATTTTGACAGCTATCAATTATATTGCAAAAACAAAATACATGGGGCTTTTTGTAGTTGTAGAGTTGCACTTACCTTTCAAAATTCGCCTTGCTTATGACATATCAACAAGTGAAAAATGGTAAAGGAAATTTAAATGAGTATTAAGAAAATTAAAAAAAAATAGTTTTGAAGTGAATTGTGGACAATTGCTATATTGTAGAAAAGTGCCAATAACGTTATTTGGTACTGATTTTTTTCTTTTTCACTTTTTAACCGCTTTTTAATAAACTTAATTATTTTATAGGTGTAGATAATTTATAAATTAATAAATTTTTAACGAAATGAGACTTAATTAAACAGTACTAAAAACAAAAACAAATTGTATAATAAATTTTAAATAAGGACACACACATACAAACATGCTTTTTAGAGCAAAATATTTTTATAGTTATGACAAATATTTTAATTGAAACAACAAAACAAATTTTTATAAATGTTAAGTTACTTTTAAGATTAAATTATATACAAATAAAACTATATTAGAAAATAAATGAATAAAAAAAATTTTACAATTTTATGGACTTTTTTTCTTACAAACCTTTTAAAAGTGGTGGGCAAATTCTTCATTTCTCGGCATGCGTACTTAAGGACTTTAGAAACTAGGCAGAAGCCTTGACAATGAAGCCATATGCTTGGAATATAATTATACAGATTGCACAGCATAATAACGTAGGACGTAGGCTGTTATAAACGCGCTTTTTTTTACCAACAATTCGGTCGAAAACTTATTTTATTTTAGTTTTAACATAATTTTGGAAATATGCATCCAAATTTATTAAAATTTTTGTTAATTTCTTCCTGTTTTTATTTGGTTTTTTAATATTAAATTTTAAAACTAAGAAACATATTTTCATATTATATTTTCGAATTTTCTTATGGTCAACAGGCGCACAGTACCTGAAAATCGTTTTCATCGGCCAAAAGTCTGGAATTTTTGAACTGATAGAGATAATTTTGCAAATTTTGCTGCAGAGAAGACATTTTGAACTTTCATACAGTTTTAATTATATAAAAATTGATTTAGAAGTTACTGAGAAATTTAAGGTCAAACTTGAACTTTTTATATTTTAGCATTTACTGTTTTAAGATCTAATTAATCTACATAACTGTCAAATTTCATTATGATATCTTTATTCAAGTCAGATTTATAAAATGTCTGGCAAGTGCACGGCCAAATAAATAAACTTCCAACATGCTTTATTTTTGTTTGCGGAAGCAATAAAGCAAGTTGTTTTTGTTTTCATTTTGTTTTTGCTTAACCTACTTACAACAAAAACTAATATTGGAAGAATTTCAACCAATTGTAGTGGGGAATGTAAAAAAAGATACGCTCACTGTGTATTGTTGTTGTTTTTGTTTAAGCTTTGATATTGTGACAAGTAAAGCTTTTGCTTATAATTCTTATACGCTTAACAGTTTTATTTGTTTAATATCTTTAGTTTTTCCAAAATCTTTGGATTAAGTTTTCTGACGAGCTGGCCTAAGTTACCAGTGAAATGCGCATAGGAATAGCTTATCCCTTCAACAATAAATTTCAGTCTTTTAATCAAGAATTAAAATTTGGAATTAAGCACGATAAACGAAATGTCTTAAATTAAGAATGTCAAAACTTAAAATTACTAGTTTTTAACTCATATTGAAAGCCCTTTTAATCATTTACTTTATAGAAATAATAATTTAAATGCTTAACATTCCATGAATCCGACATATAAGAAATATCATAATAAACTTTTGAAGTTATGTAGACTGAAGCATCCTCATTTTTGATTAAGAAATACCTCAATACCTCTCTTAAAAATATTATTTTTTTTACGAATTGGCAAAAGTGCCATTATTTACCACTCGATATTGATCAGAATTTTCCAGAAATCATTGAAATATTAGAAAACATTGTTGTTCTAATTTAATAAAATACTTATAAAAAAATATATAAGAATTAAAAAAAAAACAACATACCATTGCTTAAAGTCTGCTTTTATAAAAAATGTTATACCCACTATTGACAACAGTTTGATTATAATCCACCCAATTAAAAAATTAAAAAAATCAACCTAAAAAATCCGTTTTATCCGAATATTCTAAAGGCAAAGGAGATAAATTAACATTTAAGTATTTTTTGTAGGTCCGCTTTAGTCTTGGCGAATTTTTTAAAAACTTGAATATCCGAGGCTACCAATTTTAAAAGGACCACAAGTCACTCTCACGACCCTCTATGGACCCTGGTTCTTTCAAATCAACTCAAAAGCTGCCCGGCTTTGACAATTTCAAGAATTGCATCAGTTGCAGCATTATTTTTTAAAGCAATACGAACGTGTTATATTTCAGTAAAATCAAAAGAGCAAAAAAAATGTTTCGAGTAATTTCATTAAAATGAAAAAGTGTTCTACATACATTTCCGAACTGTTGCAAAAATATATATAATGGGTTAAAGAGAATGCTACTAAAATCTCTTTAACCCCTTTTGACCCTTACAAGTTTTATTTTCTATGAAATTCGAATTTAACTAAAATATAGAACCAGGGAAACACTTAATAACACATCCGGTATGGATGATACAGTGATGTAACGAACCATTTCTTAAAGACTACAATTCCACCAATATAGTAAAACAAATTTCGACCCATTATTGATAACAGTTTGCGAGAAATCATATTTAAGTTCTGATCAAATTAACAAAAAATTAAATTTTTTCTAAAACAACATAAAATATGTGTATGCTTGTAGAAGCAAGTTTTAAGCAATTTGACATTTGATTCTCCCACATGCCCTATCCAAAAAAAAGTCAAATTTTTCAAACAAACAAAATTGATTTAAGTAAAAAATTCTAACAAATAGAATCTGGGAATTTATTTCTCATGGTGAGTAACATTTATTATATAAGTGTTCATGTTATTCGAATGTGTATTCTAAATTATATTACAATCCTCAAAAGCTTTTATACTCATCAAAAAATTCTGATAGTGCATAGAAAATATTCCTGGAAAATATTGAAGGAATAAGACTATTAAAGTATAAAAGCTTTTGAGGATTGTAATTTGACTTAGAATACACATTCGAATAATATGAAAATTTATAGTAAAAAATTCTAGTAATTCAACACACCGATTTTTATAAAATTAGAACAGTAACGCTTTCTAATGTGTCAATGATTTTTTGGAAAATTCTGATCAATATCGAGTGGTAGGTAATTAGTAGTGTACAAAAATCAATTTCTTAAAAGCGTTTTTTCTGGGATTGCGAGTATTTTGGAGTATTTCTTAATAAAAAATGGGGTTCCCGTTTAGTCGACTGTTTTAAGATCCATCGGTCTACATACCTTCAAAATATCATTGAGATATCTCTATCTATATCGGATTCATGGAATGTCAAACATTCAAATTATTATTTCTATAGTGTAAATGATTAAAGGGCTTCGAATATGAGTAAAAAATAGTTATTTTAAGGTTTGACATTGTATAAATCTGACATCAATAAAGATATCATAATGAAATTTGGCATTTATGTAGATTAAGAAGTTCTTAAAACAGTGCACTTAAAAACACCCCCTTTTTTGAATAAAAAAATACCATAATTCTTAAACTCAATCAAAATACAAAAAAAAACATCAAAAGTTCAACTTTGACATTAAATTTCTTTATAACTCCTAAACCGATTTTAATAAAATGAAAACTGTAGCTAAGTTCAAGAAGTCGTCTTTCCAGAAAAAAAACGTTGTAAACTGGTCCCAATCGGTTCAAAATTACAGATTTTTGGCCGATGAAAAACGATTTTCAGCCACTGTGCGACGTATGACCTAGATACGCTTTTAAGTTTTCGCCAGCTATTGTGTGCCTTTGTATATACGTTTTAATTTGACAGCGTATTTGGTCAAACGCTACTACGTTCA
The DNA here is from genome assembly GCA_949318255.1 of Pollenia labialis. NCBI lineage: Eukaryota > Metazoa > Arthropoda > Insecta > Diptera > Polleniidae > Pollenia > Pollenia labialis. Next base: position 136,020,936 of record OX439142.1, read on the forward strand.
TACGGTTGTGTTCCTGCGGGAAATTTAATGGTTGTACAAACCCCTTGCCTTTGTTTGCAAGGGTGGATTCAGCCTTTAGTTTAGGTGTTCACATACTGAAAATCCATTTGGGACAGCCTCTAAGCCCAATTTATGATTTTAGAATACAACTTCACCTTGGTATTTGCTAAACTGCACAAACGTTTTCATCATGTTAAGCAGATTTTTGATTTTTTGGAAAATGTGTGTGGTTGTAAAAAGGAAAAATGTTGCTGCCATTATGAATCACGCCTTAAAATTTAAAACTGCTTTCCTACAAAACTAAAAGAAGGACCAGCACTTTATCCTTATTGCCACAGATATTAAGATATCGGTGAGATTGTATTCCTTATTTAAATTAAAATGTTCAATTGTTATAACTTTGCCAACCCTGTCGAAAATACCGCAGTATTGTTTCGACCCTGTTTGCAGACGCAATTTTACTTTGCCAAACTGTTTTTTTTTTTATTTTCTTTCAAAATTTCAATTAATCCTGCACACGAAAAACAAAACAACTTTCTAGAATATCAGAACAGTATGCATTCACTACCCTTTTTTCTCCCATCTAACTAATTTTGCTCGTGCAAATGGGGTCTGTATAATAAAATCTCCCTTATAGTTGACCCACAACAAGTGGTTGCAGTATTCTCGATTTTTATTATTATTTTTTTTATTTCTTAAAACTAATTTCAACCGACAAACTTGAACATGCGCACCAATATTAAATACTCATTAATAAGAGCACCACCAACAGTAAAAAAAACCATAATATTAAATTATTTGCTTCAGTATTATTATCGAAATAATAGCAAAAACTCTTTGAATTTTAGTAGTAGTCGGTGAAAAGGTTTATTAGTTTAAACATGTCACACTAGTGCTTCAGTTGGCTAAAATTTGTAATTTAAAATTTATTTTGTTAATTTCATTAGAAATTTTTTAATGCAAAAATATTAAATTAAATAAGAATGTTTTAAAATAAAAAGAAAATTAAGAAGAGTCTAAAAGATTATAAAAAAATTGTTATTTAAAATTAAATTATTTTTACATAATACTACTTAAAAAGAAAGAAAAATCGTAAAATATTTTTATCAAAACGAAAAATCAATTTCAATTTTGAATGAATACCAAACACAAACGTGGATAATAAAATTAAAACGTGTGATGTGAATTTACAACAAACTAAATATAGTTTTTTTGTTTTTTATATTGAAAATGGTAATTAATTACACACAAAAAACCAAATAATATTTTCGAAACAATAAAATTGTTCATCAAGACAAAAATCAACCTTGAACTTGACCATTGCAATGAAAAAAAATCAACAATTTTTAAGAAAAACTACGAAACACGCCAACAATTATATGAATTAAATTTATAAATAAAGCGAAAGAAAAATAGAGGGTGTTTTATAAATACATAAGTGTTGATATGAGAAAGGAAAAACAAAAATATAAGCAAATTCACAGCGTATTTGTCAAAAAACAATTACAACAACAATGACCATGCACATAAAGTGACGTAGATAATTGCATGTAAACAAACTGTATTTAAAATTACATGTAATCGAAAAACGACTTAAATACGTCCTACATGATTATTTACTGTTCATATTCTACACCACCAAAGGAGGGAACATTGGTGCAAAATGTGGACAATTTGTCAATTTGTGACACTATTGTCCCTGTTGTACTTTCTAATCTATGTTGATCAGGGACCAAAAATAATAGTTACTTTGAAATTTTAAAACAAAAAAAGCATATGGAAGTAAAAGTCGGAAAACTGATTTAAGAATACCATATTGATTCTTTGAACTAGTCAATGAAAAACTCTACACTAAAGGTATTATTCACGTCAAAAGTTGCACCCTTGCGAAAACGCAAAAGTGCAAAAACCTAACATTAACCACATAGACACAGTGTTCGAAAATAAACACTAAATATCGCTCCTTAGTGTTCGGTTCGGTAGATTTGTGGAAAACACAAACGCTAATAGTGTTTGTGTAGAAAGTCATTAAAAAAATAACGTTTCCCTGTTAGTCATCTTTCGAACACAAAAATAATACTGTTTTTATCCATGAATCAAATAAACACGTTTGCGCATTGCGCAGGTCCGTTATTTTCATGTGTGACGAAACAATAGACTTTGTGTGTGTGTGCATTTGTGTGTGTCTTACATTTCCTGCAAATAATTGGACCAGTCCAAACACGCGTGTAAAGAGAAGTCTACAAGGGAATAGGACTAGTCCAAAAGTACGATGTCCTGGGGCAGGACCATATAACCCATCTTTGGACTACAAAGGAGTAGTTTTAAAACTACTCCATTGTGGACACAAGAGGATTAGTTTTAACTTCGTTTAAAAACGAAAACATGTCGTTAAAAAACGAAGACATGTCGTCTAACTACAAACACTTTTTAACAATGACATGGTCCATGCTTGCATTACTTCGGACCAGTCTATGGAGTAGTCCATTTAATCAAATTGGATCAGGTGGTCCAATAATATTTGTAGGGATTTTTACAACAAACACGCATATATAGTCTATGATGACGTAGATGCGCAGTAGAATTTTTTTTTGTACGGCTGAGTGCGCAATCTTGTTTTTTTGATTCATGGTTTTTATCCAACTCAACAAAAGATGAGAACATTAAATTCCGTTCGGGTTTTTTTTAATCCACAAACTTCATTGTGTTCGGTTCGGTTCATTAATGCTCGTCCCATTTGGCTGGTAAAAAAACCAAAAATTTTTTACAAAAACAAAATACACATACCAAAAAAAAAAACAAAAAGCCAGCAAGATAATTTTACACGCTGTTGGTGCCCAGCGGGAAAACTCCGAAGACCTTCTTACTTTAGGCCTTTTTAAGGGCCTGCTAAAATTTTTTTGGATTCAACTACCGTTCTTATCTAATTGCTAAAAAAAATGCCTCATAGAAGGCCTCGGCTCTTTGGTATAAAAAACAAGATACACCTTCCAAACTTGCTTTTATGCACCAGCAAAATCAAAATAATTTTTTTTTGAACCCGTTACCATTCTTATGCACCTGATTAAGAAGCAAGAACGGAAAGCATACTTCGCAATGACAACGCGTGTAAAAAAGATATCAGTATTGAATGGAGCGAGCAGGCCTTGTACATTCAAAAGAAGGGGTACAGAGGCCTTCTAGAAGGCATCCGCTTCCGTAGTTTATTTCACCATTTAAAGAAGAAACTCCACACTTTTATTTTCAAATTAACTTAAAGTTTTTAATCCAAATTTTGATATTTTAATTAGGCTTAAGTTCATCAAATTTAATTTTCATTAAATTATTTTTATGAAGAAAGGAATTTTACAACATGAAATTAATTAAAATTTATTGATACTTTTTCATTCTTGACTGACCTGAGGCTCGAACCCAGGCGTTTTACGGATAGGTTACCCTAACATGTTTCAGTTGCAACTACTCAATCTCTTCAGAGGGGCTTGTCGTTTAACACTTTTCTTTAGGCCGTGTCAAATACAAGTTCTTCGCCTTACGTGACGTTTCTTACGTATACAGAAAAGCGTTAAGCAAAAGGTGTATGATACAATATAAGCTTTGACAACACTAACGCACTGCACTGTTTGTTAAAAACATAAATAAATATAAAATTATACCAGCAGATTGTAAAATCGCGCAAAAAATTTTACTTGTTTAACTTTTCTCGTCACTTTATTTTACTAACGAACTATTTCCAAAGTCTTGCAGTCACGCACAATCACGAAAGATTTTTTTAAAAAATTACTTTGATTATGAAACACGAAGCTTAAACTTAAGTCAAGTTTTATAAATATTTTTAACAAAAAGTTCTTTAAATTTAGACAAAAACTCACTCGAAGTCATGAACGCGACACGCAAATTTCGCTTCACGTGCACAAAATAAAAAAAGTCAAATAATCGACTTCTAAAAGGACAATGTTTAATGCACTAAAAAGTCCGAAACAAGTCTGAAAAATCAAAACTAATATACACTATTATTAAATTAAACACTACTTTGGTTTAACGAACTAGTTATATTGTGAGCTTAAAGCTTAAGTTAATTACCCTCATTAGGTTAAGCAAGCAGTTCCCATTTATTTTATCTTGGTTTAAATTTTTAAAATTGTCTTTCCGCTTGCTGAACTCAATGCGGCCGTATGGAAGATACGTACTGTTAAAGAAATTTACATGCATATCCAAAAAATTCGTGCGATAGACATAACCTTGCCATGACAGTTGGGTTAAACAAGTTGAAAATTAATACCAAAATGTTTTAAAGTAGCGAAAATTTTACGCAAATAAAGCTTTTAAGCCAAAGCTAAACGACGTCGTCGCAACACATTCTTAGAAAATGCCGAATTGACTTCGAAGTGATGTAGTCGTCGATTTGTTGTGACAACAACCTAAAATTGACGTCTAACTATGCAACGACTTACATAATATTGGTAATTATTAATCACAGGAGTTCCATTCCAAATCAGTACAGTAGACATTATCTGTAGAATTTGACGAATTATTTCTTTTTGTTGTCGCTAATGCCATGCTCGCTCGGTGCTTTGGATTACTTCGCTCTCAATTTTTATTACTTATTTGAATTACCATGTTCGCACGTCATTTTCCTAATCGGTTTTGACAGTTCTTCTTTTTTTTTATAAATTTTGTTTATTGCTAAATTGTTTGTTTGCGGTTATTTGTATTAAGATGGGAAGAAAAAGTTAGTAAAAAATATTATTTCAAAGAAATAATATTTACTCATTTCTTTTTTTTTTTGCTTCCATTCCTTTTTTGGATTCCATTAAATTATATAATATAAAATTACTTCCTTTACTTTTGTTTACTTTTCTTTGTTTATGTTATATTTTGTTTGTGTTTTTTAGTGCTTTGAAAGCACAGGGTAATACAAATTTAATAACGTACAAATGAGATAATCCGCTCTCAAAAATTTGTATGACGAATTATATAATTTGGATCATAATTAGGCTATGGATTACGAATGAGAGAGTGAATTACGTAAAAACGCTGTCGTGCGAACGTGGTATAATCGGAAATAAATCAAACCATACTTTTTAAATTGTTTGGGTTTGCAATGGGTTATTTAGTTTGAAAACGGTCACGGTACATTGTCAGAATGACGGCACCATGATGTCAATATGTCAACAGTATGTTGTCAAAACTTTTTTAATTGCAATAAAAGTATAAAAATAAATAATAAAACGTACGAAAATTGACTCGATAACCTAAAGAAAAAAAAAAATTGTTAATACAGTATGCCACGGATAATTACCTCGATAAAAATGCCAATATATTTGGCTAATTGGGCAAGCCTTTAAACGAATACGTTTAACTACCTCGTTGAGTATACGTTAAACAACTTCATTGAGGTAATTAAGTTCAGTGAGGTAATTAAACGTATTTATTTACTTGATACCCTTACATTTGATGTATGAAAGAAAGTTTAGGCATAGGAATTTTTAGGCGTGGTAAATTTTTCTTTCGATGAAAACTTAAAGTTGATTAATACGAACATTTGAAAGAAAAATTAGTCAACTCGATGGAGCTGTTTTCTGATTTTAGGTAAATCGAAAAAAGTGGGCGGGGCAAAATTTTCTTTCCGTAAAAACCTAAGTTGGACCATGGCGATCATTTTAAAGAACAAATCGTTCAAATCGGTCAAGCCGTTCTCAAGTTATGGATTTTGCCATGCCCCTCCGCCCCCAGACCGAAAATCAAAAATCAGGCTTCACAGTGTCACCCGCCTGAATAATCTGAAGATTCCCTGAAAATTTCATCAAAATCGGCCCAGCCGTTTTGGCGTCCATACGTTACATACACACATCCTATTTTATATATATAGAAGAAGAATATAGAAGATATAGAAAAATCGAAATGCCATATATCCGTAACACTGGGACGATTTCGTGCAAACTTTACTTAAACCATAAACGTACTCTTAAATTTTGGTTGAAATCGGTCGACCCGTTTCCCCAGTTAGTGGTGACATCAAAGTGTATACTTCTTTTTATATTTAAAGATTTTAATGTATAAATTGAAAGTGGAAATTTTTAAAAAACAAATAGACTTTAAAAGAAATTTGTATGCAGGCAATTTTAAAACGACAACAAAGTTAACTTTTAACCAGATAATTTAAAAAAAGTGTATTGTATTTTATGGTGTTTTCTTTTCTACAAAAAAATGTGCCTTTTTTTAAAAAAAAAATCAATTTGGTGTCTTTTTCTTAAAAATGTTGCTCCCGAGAAGGGTGGCTTGTTTTATTCCAAAAAACTCATGCTTTTCAAATTGCATTTTTTTTTATAAAAAGGCACATTTTTTGTAGAAAAGAAAACACCATAAGTAAACTTTGTGTATGTATGTATAAAGCAAAAGAAATTAAGTTAGAGTGCTATATCCGGCTGTGCCGAATCTTTAATTTCCTTCACCCAATGTTATCCTGCGGCTTAGATCACTCATCCACTGACGCACATTGTCAAACAATTTAAGTGACAAATCATGGAAAGAATAACAACAGAGGATAAACGTAGAGGGAATCATACTCTTTTCTCATATCGCAATCATTTATAGACCGGAGCACATGTAACAAAAATATCTAACCTAAACCCTATCATTTCTGGGCCATTCGGAAACCCCATTTCAACAAACAGACGGACAGAATAAATATTCTTTATAGGGTGTGACATCAATATTGTAGAAATTACAAACTGAATGACAAATTTATATATACCCTCATCACCTGTGGTGAAGGGCTTTAAAAAAAACGGATTGAAAAAGTTTATGAAAACAAAATTCTCTTTTAGCAAAAGTATTTTGAAATACGTAAAAAACAGCCGGCGCTAATAGAATGCAACAACAAAAATTTAATTAAGTTTTTTTTTTAAAAGAAAACCAGCAAAATAATAAAAATTCATTCAACACTGAACAAAATTTTTAAGTATTGCACTTAAAAAATGTATCAGTAAAATCATGAAACTGTGTCAGGGTATAACAGTACGTACTTGTATTATTTTAGTAGCAGACGTATAAAGTAAACTTTTCTTTATGAAATTATAAAAACAAACATTTAATAAAATCTAAGCAAAATCAATTGTATTGATAGATAATTGAAATATTATCAGTCATATCAAGAGCTTATAATTCCAATTGATATCAATCGCAAAGTAGAAAAAAAGGAAGAGAAGTGCAGACAGACAGTGATTGCTTTATCGATCTTTGGTTCGCATCAGATTGTATGGCTGCATATAGTGGAATTGTTACAACGAACATCATAATAAATATTCCACGACGTCGTCAGTTGTAGAATTTTAGCACAAGCTGTTAACACCGTTAACAGGTGTTAATTATAAGTGCAGTCAATCATTTGCTTTGAACGAAAATACAACGCGTTGTAATGTTCTTTTTTTTTTTAAAAATTTTGCTAACATTATTACAACTTAATTTTTTTGAACACATTCATACGTACTAAATATTGAATAATTTTGTGATTAAAGTTAGAAATGTAATAATACGTTTAAAAAAACTTGCCATGCAATCGGGATATTTTTTTGTTGCATCAACTATTGAAATGCCATCAATATTTTTTCCTTAATAAAATTTTATCACATTTAATTCACGTGATTTGTGAGTGATTAATTTTTTAATAAAAACACGGACATAAGAGTCCACAAATATTCAAATAGTGAAATCTTAAACCAAATAAAAATTAACGAAATTAAATTACTAATAATTTAAACGTTTAAATGTTGTTGGCAACAACTACAATAAAAAGTGCAAAGTGACTCATGGATTAAAAACAATCAGTGCCGAAATTATTTGAATATCAATTGCTGCGAAAACATATGGGAAAATTGGACGTCTATTTGTATATGGATTAGTTCTTATCAAAAATATAAGTTTGTTATAAAATTAATAAAAATTTTCCTGATGTACTTACAAATTCCCCTTGATCATGAAGAGGGTATTTACTCAACATTTTTATTTTTTTTACTTTTTGGTAATGAAACGATTGGGTTAAAAATATATTTTGATATGACTTTAATATTAAATTAAAACTTGTTTTGCTTCTACGGAAAATTAATAAATTTTGAGTAAATACCCTCTTTATGATCAAGTGCGATATGTAAATTTATAATTAAAATAAAAATGCTCACACCGGAGACGGTATTATGCGATTGTGCTGATGTTTTTAAGTGGCGGTTCACACACGTCAAGTCTTGAGCTTTAAGGAGAGATGAGAAAAGAGTGCCATTTCCTTTCCTCTCTCTCCGAAAAACTTGACGAGTCAAACTTGACGTGTATACGGACACAAACACCTTAAAACATTGCTACCTTTTAGTATACCGATCGACTAAGAATCACTTTTTGAATCGATCTAACAATGTCCATCCGTCCAGCTTATAACGGGCGTCTTTGTTGTAAACGAATGTGTTGTTTTGTTGATTAAAGTAACATACAACCTGTGTTCTGACTATGTTGGTACCTTCGTTAACTTTGGTCCAAACATATTTAATTGCAATATTAACTTTCCTTCCAAACTTTTTTGGAATCGGTGCACATTTGACCATATACAAATACTACTCCTGAATACTGCTTCTAATGTCATACCTTCCTTATATGTGTAAATACTATTGACATAAAAATATCTTTTACAACAGATTTTATGTTATGACAAAATATTGTGCAGAAAGGTCCTATATAAACCCCTTTCCTTAAATCACTTAATGCCCGTAATTTCAACAAACAGATATCTGGTCGTGTTCGCACCTTACAGTTATCTTTACCTCTGCGGTAAAACTAGTTTGGTAATTTCAACGTTAAATTTGCCAACGTGTTTTTTCCTTTAAATTTTCTTTAAATATATGGCAACATTCGGATTTGTATTAATTTTTTGAATTAACTGTCAAAAATCGATGGAGTAAAATACACTACAATTTAATCAGTAGATAAGACATACGTATTAAAATTATGAAAAATTCGTTACACCATAGATATCTATACACAGCTAGATATCTATTTGTAGAAATTACGGGCATAAGTCAAAAAAAATCTCATATAGATGAAGATATCTAAATAATATTCGGCGTAATAAACTTTGACATGAATATTAACCTCAATAATTTTTATTCCGGCGGCCCATTGTTAACAAATAGGGAATATTCTTAATTTTTTTTTTAATAATGTAATGTAGGGTATAATATGGTCGTGCTTGACTTTAATAATAGTTTTTTATATAAAATTTAACACGTCATATCAGCCATTAAACCATTTTTCAATATTATGTGATGAGGAGTAATTAATAAGTTCGTGATTTTTAAATTAAGCACAAGTTTTTGGATAAAAAAATTATTTTTTTTTTCAAAATTGTCTCCTTAGAGCTTTATATACTTTGTCCAACGTTTCTGCAATATTTTTTAATGAATTCCAAAAAATAAAATTTTTTAGTTCATCAAAATATGCATTTGCTTTCAATTAAATTTTTTCGTTGGAGTTGAGTTTAATCTCTTTCCGAAGAGCCATTTCCTCGGATTTGGAAACAAGAAATAGTCCCTTGGGGCTCAGTCTGTTAAAAAATGAGAGATGAGGAAGCCTAATTCATGGATTTTTGCCATGAAATGCTTAATGAGCATACAACATTGCCTTTTTTCCATTTGCTTTTCAGATCACAAGATAGCCTACTTTTAACGGCTGTTAAACACAAACCTTAGAAAGCAGCTTATTTAAACTATTAACTCTCAACAGGCAGCTATCAGTTGATAGGGATAGTGTTGCTCTTTCAGTTATGAGTAGTAAAATGCAAAAAGTCACGGACTTATTAACCTGCCCTCGTATTTACTGCTTACACTCTAAACGATGATAGCGATCGCGAAGCAAATAATAGAAAATATACTAACAAATATATGACGCCCCAGACGTAATAACTATTTTTATCCAAACTTTGTTAGATCTTACATAACGTTTGCTAGATCAAACATCATTTAACAGTTAAATTACTTTTATTGGAATTCCCTTTACAAATAAAGTGAAGTAAATCCATTACACTTGTTCAGAAAAAAGTATTTTAATGAGAAACTTATTGGTCATATTTTTCTTGCATTTTGTAGTCAAATGTTTGTTAAGTGTGAACGTTCCTTTAGAAAGCTGTCAAATTAAATAAAAGGAAGATAGAGGGTGGCAATTATTTTTCGCAGATGGATAGTTTAAAGAATTCACTTATTCATAAAAACATGTTTTTTTTTCTATTAATTGTAAACTCCAGGAAAATATTGATGTTGTCATAAATTACTTTGGGTGATCTTAAAACTGTAAGATTATATCCGCCCGTTGTGGGAAGTTCAACCTTAAGAATTTTTAAACAAACTGAAATAACATATTTTTGTATGATAAGGTTTCTTTTTTAAAATCGGTATATTTTTTAAAAATTACTATTTTAAATTTTGATATTTTAATTAGGCGAACCAGGCATTTAAAGATTGATATTTGACTATTGACTGCCAGCAGTCGTCGATGGCTGTGTGATTTAAAAATTATTCGATTAATTTTAAAATTTTATTCGTTTAATCGAATAAGTTAAAAATGCCAAATAACGATTAATCATTTAAACGAACAAAAATAAAACCCGATTAATTGAACACCCTAGTTTATATAGTAAAAATAATTTACAGAAAAAATTTTTTAACAAACGGAAAAATTGATCACAAAATTTTGTTTTGTTTAGTAAATTTTTAGTATTTCAAAACAAATTCAATAAAAAATTTAAAACTAAAAATTTATGTGACGTTTTTTTATTTAAATATGTATTTACTTAAACACAAATCTTTTCTTTAGAAAACCTTTGTATTTGTTGCTAAAAGTAAAATAAAAATTATACCCCCTCTGAATTTCTTACAAGTTAATACGAATGATTTATTACAATTTGAGTTCAAAATCGAAGTCGGCAAAATCCGCTTATTAATGGAATACTTAGACTTTGTCTACACCCATGTTTCCATACTTCTACACCATTTTTCATTGAAAATTAGAAAATTCCAAATGAAAATGAGAATTTCAATTTAAAATTGAGAAAACTCCAAATGAAATCGAGAATTTTAATTTAAAATTGAGAAAATTCCAAATGAAATTGAGAATTTCAATTTGAAGTTGAGAAAATTCCAATTGAAATTAAGAATATCAATTTGAAATTGGGAAAATTCCAAATGAAATTGAGAATTTTAATTTTAAATTAAGAAAATTCCAAATGAAATTGAGAAATTTTAATTTTTAATTGATAAAATTGTATTATGTATATAATTTTTATTATATTCATACAACAAACATACATATGTAACTACCATAAGGATCGGAAAAAATGAAAATAAATACAAATCGCAGTATTATTTAACAACAGGCATATCTTCCAGATCCAGAGAATATAAATGTTATCGATGCAGCTAATAAAGGAATGGACTGGGTCTAAATGACTTTATCTTGAATCAGGGATTATAAATGAACTTTTAAAATCGTTCTTTTTCAGCCCCAATAGTACTAAGTCAGTTTTTTATTTTTTTTTCAAAATAAAAATTAAATACAACAAAAATAAGGTAATTATTAGGCCCCGGCCTTTTATGCAGTAAAAATCGCGTTTTATGCGCATAAAAAATTCACTTAAAATAGAAAAATATGCGGGAAAAATTTTTAAAATATGAACTTAAAATTTTTTTTCAAAATTTATTAGTGATAAAAAAACGTAAAAATAACAAGAGAAAGCTAAATCAACATAAAAAACCAACAAAAAAAAATGCAGTGTCATAAACGTAAGAAGGGCACAATAACAACAAAAGTAGAAATAAAACACAAAAAATCAAGAAAACCCAAAAGTAAAACTATCATGTAAATTAAGTCACTCTTTAGATAAATATTTCCAATATTCCAATAGATCCAATATAAAATGAAGTAAGAACACAAATTTTTTTAAATATTCTTGGAGGAGCAAAGTTTACACCCTGCTTTTCAAAGGAAAATAAAACGGATGTAATATTTGTGTGATTAAATGCTGATGCAACTATCAGCATTTAATCACACACCTTTGTGGGATATTAATTTTCATTAATATTAATATATTAATTAATTTTCGCTGTTTTCGTAAAAACTCAAATTAAATATGCCAGCAGTTTGTTTTATTATCCACCTTTTTTTAGTTTTTCAAGGTTGATACGAATTTGTTAACAAAAGTTATCTTCCACAGCATACATCTTATTTATAGCAATATTAATTAACCTAATTTGCTTGCTCAAGGGATGAGATTTCCTTAATTTTACATAAGTACCCATAATTTAAAATTTTTGTATAGACACTGCAACAACATTGTTGAATCCTTCCACCACATCTTTGAATTGGTAACATTTTTCAGCATAAAACATAATTGCTTTTAACCACGTTTTTCACCTGGTTTTTATAGTGGAGGAAGACATAAATCTGGATTCTTCTCTTTATACTCGAATACGGCAACTTGCAAAAGTGCTTTACAAAATATTTTTTCCCAAAAGAAATCAAATAATTATCATCGAAGTTGAATCTTATTTCTTCTGCAACATGGTGCATGGAAAATTAAAGCAATTAAAACAAGCTTTGTTTTTCAAAATATGCAACAAAAATATGCAATATATGCAAAAATATGCATTGAAAGCATAATATGTACTAACAAATCGATGTCATTTTACTGCAAATGTCTTGATTCGCAAAGATATTTTGCAAATGGCAATCTCAGACTGACGATAGCAAATATGCATTTGCATAAGTATTCGGGCCTGGGTAATTATACATAAAAATAGGGTGGTAAAATTTTTTTCGCAGCAAAAGCACATCGCTATTCTTGTTCTAATCCAAGAAACTTTGCCAAAGAAACCATAGGTCAAAAATTAATTTCGAGCCCCGGATTTTGCAAAATATGTAGTTAGTTTTCTCAAATATTCAAGAATGGAGGCAAACAAATTGTATACACTTTTTAGAATTAACCGTCTTTTTTGTGGAAAATTGACGAATACTTCTCAAAATGCAATCTCGAATTTTAAACGAAAATAAAATATTTGAGCGATTTAAAAATATGTGCATACGAACATCTTTGGATTGCATTTCCAAATTTATTGTGTTTACAATTTTCAATATGTGTTGCAGAAACAGGAAAGGAGTAGAAAGTCTGAATATAATAAAATTTAGTTTAGCGCTTGTAAAATTTCCTTCAAAATTATTCGAAGTAAAATAGTAATTCTGTCGATTACTTCTTAACGTTACAACCATCTTGTTGACGAATATTTGAAAATATTATGAGTTCGTTCCAAAATAATCTTGAACTGAGAGGAATTCGTCTCTTTTACAACGTAGAACTTTTGCAGAAGTGGTTTCCTATATCTTTTAAAAAATTGTCAATATCATCAGAAAATGCACGCCTACATGCTACCTCTGATACTAAATTTGGAATGTGGCATAATCAATCGTTCAATGAACAAGTGCAAAAATCTATTCACAAGTTCAGTGTTTCGTGCAAATGGTCTTGCAAAAGAGCAAATGCAAAATATCATAGCTATTTTCTTAAATCCAACAACAAAAACTATAGTGTCCCTTAGATTTAATAAAAAAGCTACGACATTTTTGCATTTTCTCAAGATTATTTGCACCAAACACTTTACTCCGCTTATATTCATGCGACAGTAAATACGAGTTGCCATTTTATATCAATTATAAATAGAAACTGGGAATTATTTCCTTCTGAAGGTTACTTTATATTAAATTCTACATTTTTTATTTTTCGAATTTATTCTATGAGCTAAATTTCAGTTATGTATTTTATAAAGCTTTTTTGTAATAGTCATATTCCTTCAATTTTTCAGAAATGACTTTATAAAATTGGTTGGGTTCTTTCCGACTCGAATTGTAGTTGTAATATTTAGGTTTGAAAAATTTGGAAATAGTACCAAATGAGTCACGAGGGTACCAGCGTACTTTTCAGTTTTGAGTTGTACCAAAAAATGTACAATTGTACCAACTTTATCAACCCTGTCTTGAATATTTTTTATACAATTTACCATCGATGCATTACCCAATAAAATATAATACCTAACCAAAGATGAACGAACTTACCCTTCGTGGAATTGTCAAAAAAATCAATTCGCAGTTTAATAAAAAAGTTTCGATCACAACGATACTCTGCACGGTAAAATGTATTCCATAAGGGCTGTTCATATGCAACCATATCAATTAACTGTCAACTTAATAAGAAAAACGTGCAGCATATGTACGCAAAATTAACGATTTTGTCAGATCTGAAAAACAAGTGGTCTGGATAGACGAGACCAACTTTATCTTATTTTGTTGTAGGAAACATGGTTGGTCTCGAGTTGGACAGCACGCAGTTTCTATATCTTGTGGTCAAAACATGCACTAAATTGGTGCAATTAGGACATAAAGTGCTGTCAGCAGTGTCAGTGGGTCAGAAGTGTTTTTCGTAGATGGGAAGAGTTGGGGAATGAATTGTCAGAACTCGTATTGGTATGTGACAATGCTCCATGCCACAGTCGGCTACAAACTATTTTTGACAACTCTCCAGCTACGCTCCAGCGATTGCGCCCCTATTCACCGATGCTTTACCCCATTAAAATTCTTTGGTCAAAAATAAAAAGTACGGTGAAAACAAAAATTAATGTTCCGAACGTAATTCCCCCATGAAGGAGAACAGAGGCTTGCTTTGTTAGAACAGGAGATTGCACTGAAGCCATACAACATACTACAACGTTTAAACAATCTGCTCTGGATCTGCAAGACATGCCTGTTGACCAATAATACAGCGATTTGTATTTATTTTCATTTTTTTCGATCTCAATTTCATTTGGAATTTTTCAATTTCATTTGAATTTTTCTCAATTTCAAATTGAAATTTTCCAATTTAATATGGAATTTTCTCAATTTCAAATTGAAATTCTCAATTTCAAATTGAAATTCTCAATTTCATTTGGAATTTTCTCAATATCAAATTCAATTTCTCATTTTCAATTGGATTTTTCTCAATTTCAAATTTAAATTCTCAATTTCATTTGGAGTTTTCTTAATTTCATATGGAATTTTCTCATTTTCAATGAAAAATGGTGTAGTAAGTATGAAGTCTTTATGTGCTCCTAAGTAAATTTAGAACTAAAGCAATTACGTTAAATACATTTTTGTAATAAATTTTTGTGTATTAAATGGCATACGATCACGTACGTTATAGAAGACGTTTTAATTTGCTTAACACTGGACTGCGCGTGTGGTATTCATACGATACAAGTATTTATGTGTTAAATGCATTGCAATGACATGTTCTAAAGGGGCACTTAATAAATGTTCTTGTCACTGAAATTAACAGACTATTTTTTCATTATGTTTAAAGGCTTTTACAAAAAAGGGATTTGTTTTTTTCCAATAAAAAAAAATACAACTGAAAAAAGAAAAATAAGGCGAATGCATTTACACAACATGATGGGTTTGTCTACCTACACACAAGGAAATCCTAAAAGTTTTTGTTTAATTCAACGGAACGTCAGACAACATGATCATAGAGTTGTTAAATTTATTGCTCAATCGAAAACAGTTTTATAATACTGAACATAAACGCAAACATTTTTAAATGATCTCACTTGACAGGGATGGAAAAGAAGGGCAATAAAGAGAGAAGGTTTGTTTTTAGAATTCAGAGATTTCCATAGTGGCTAACGATTTTTTGACGATAAATCATAAGCAAAAAGGATTGAATTTAGAAAAAAAATATAAATTGACCACCCTGTTATTGAATACAATTATAACGATCGAAAAAAAAATATGAAAATCGATAATGAAGGAAAGTTTAAAACGGAGTTTGACTCATAAGAATTTTGAACCTAAGCCATTAATACACCAGAATCGAACTTTTTAATTGTTTTTTTTTAACAAGAAATGATGCGAAGAAAAAATTTTAATTGGAAGTTAACGGCTGCAGTCGCACGTTCTAATTTTGCTTTCGAGTTTTTTAAACTTACTGCTTGTCAAAATTTACAAAAATATAAAGCTGTGAAGTACTGCTTTTTAATTTTGGCAGAATATTATATTATTTGCAATAAAAGGAAAATACAAAAAAAAAATATGCCGCCAGAATATTTATAAAGACAAACGAAATATTTCCTCACTAATATTTTTTGTTAACAATTTTTTTGTCATGTTTAACAGTTTTATTAAGAAGACATCGAACCGTGACAAAAAAAAACTTGAAAAAAGTTTTAAATTAAAAAAAAAATTTAAAAAACAAAAAAAAAAAATTCAAAAGATTGATCAAATAGCTATCTAAACAACTTGGGACACATTTTGGTAACACCAATAGGTAATCAGTTACACGGATGAGAAATAGCACCTGTTTGGTAAAATTTTGACCCCCTCTAACTCAGAAACTTTTTGACTGATCTTGTTGAAAA
This sequence comes from Pollenia labialis, assembly GCA_949318255.1. Classification (NCBI taxonomy): domain Eukaryota; kingdom Metazoa; phylum Arthropoda; class Insecta; order Diptera; family Polleniidae; genus Pollenia; species Pollenia labialis. Next base: position 136,037,411 of record OX439142.1, read on the forward strand.
CTTGTGTCTAAACCACTATCCAATAAGACTAACCTTGGAATCGGAAGACATCGATTTAAAAATTGAGTCACTTTACATGAAATCCCCCATATATCAGAACAGTGATGCCAATAACAGGGAATTTTCCCTTTTTGTAGGGATTTGTTCTTTTATGGAAAATGTAGGGAATATTCAAAATATTATCTTATTTTCAATATGTTGTCTAAAAATACGTATATATTCAGCTTATTTCCATTTTTTAAATTAAAAGTTTTTATATAAAATAGCATTTTTAAACAGAAACCCTATACTTTGAGTCCTAACAGCCTGGCAATCTTCAACAATTGCCAAAACACATGCACCCGAATATTCGTCGCCCACCTTAATATATAATTAAGGGCCTACGAATATTCGCGTTCGCATTTGCGAACTAAAGACAGGGCTGGGTAGTATTTGAAATACATGTATTTAAAATACGTACATATTTGTATTTTAAATACATGACGTGGAAGTATTTTGTATTTTAAATACATTTCCAGCAAGTATTTTGTATTTTTTATTTAAAATACATAAAAATGGCAGTATTTTGTATTTTAAAAAGTTTACAAAATATATTGTGTCAGTTTATTGATGGTTGTTTGCAAGGCCCATTGAAAAGGTCTGCGCAAGAAGCCTGATGATCATTGTTTATGTTCTTTTTTGTTGTCAAAAGTTGTTTACATTTTGCTTACATGTGCACGTATACGTTTATGGTATGCCACACATACACGTTTTTTCTTTTTGCTTTGTATATGTGGTAGTAAATTTTTGACAACTAAAAAGAATCGTTTTTTGTTTTTGTACAAGTAAGCAGACCTGATAGATGGGCCTTGGTTGTTTGCATTTTGATCTACCAAAAACTAGAATCGCTAAAAAACGTAACTATCACAATATGGAAATATCAGAAGTAGAAGCGCCAGCAAAGACTACGATGAATGATGGTGAATCTAGGACATCAAGTTTGGAGTTGGAATTTGTCAGACATTATCAATCTTGACAGCTATCCAAATATAAAGAGAGAATTTATAGAATTTAATACAAGTTTGTGCTCATCAGGACCTGTAGAAAGATTATTTTCTTCAGCAGGTTTTATTTATTCACCAACGAGAAACTGTTTGTCTGATGCTTCATTCAAAAATCTGATATTTATGAAAGAAAACAATTGCTTGGTTAATTAGTTTTATCTAATGTATTTTTTGGCTTAAATAAAAATGACGTGGAAGTATTTTGTATTTTGGTCACGTATCCAGCAAGTATTTTGTACTTTGTATTTTAAATACAACAAACCATGTATTTTGCCCACCACTGACTATAGAAAGATCGAAGATCTAATGAACGAAATTTCTACACAGAAATTAATTTGAAAAAAAAACAATCACACCTTCTGAACCAAAAAAAAAACGATATTATTTCGAATTTTTAATGAAAACTTTGAAGGATAAGGATGGATATATTTTACTAAAGAATTTTTTTTTCTATTTTAGTTCAAGGGAACTGAAGAAAACATTTTTTAAAATTTTACAGAGCCTTCCCTTTTATTTGGGAATTTGTTCAATTCTCTAAGCAATTTAATAAAAAACTAGTTTTAAAAAAAATCGCGACTACAAGACTATAATTTTTATTAAGTTTTTTCCTTCTCCTGTAAAGTAAGGAAAATATCAGTTAGGGAACAATGAGAATCACTCGCCAATAAGTTAAGAATCGCAACGACAAAAATAATGTAAATGGGGACTTACTTTGGGACATTTTTCGTACTTTTAAAAAGTACTAAGAAACAATCAGCAAGATCCCTCTGCCGTCCCCATTAACATAGCACAATTAACAAATAAATGAATGAATGGGAATTGCTTAAATTTTTACGAAATTTTATATGATATTTTTTTTCGTTCTCTTACAGACATGAATTAAAGAATCATAAAGACTGACACACACAAAATCGTCTATAAACTGCAATTACGTTGCAATACAAATGAAAAAAAAACACTAAATATAAAATTTTATAACCAGACGTACCAAATTTACAGACTCCTTACGGACATCGCCAGCACTAAGGGGCAGCATAAAGAAGAGACAATAAAACTGCTACACAGAGTCAGTCAACGTTAATGGAGTCTTCTTCACGTAAAAAATATAAAAAGGAAAATCCCTATGCTTCCGTTTACAATGCCACTACCATCCCAATCAATGCCAACAAATGTAAGGAAAGAATTGTTGCAACAAAAACTAAGAAAACGCCGCGTCGTGATAAAAGTGATTTGGGAGAAAATTTTATAGCACCTGATGGTGGGTGGGCATGGCTTGTTTGTATAGCAGCCGGAGTTTCAAATGTAAGTCGAACACACGTAACTTAAAAGAGCGCATTGCTTAATGGAGAAGAATTTGTAGACGCCAAAGTGTTTAAGAAATACTGTCGGCAGTTTATTTGATTATTTAATCAAAAAGAAAAATTTTTTTATAGTTTTGTTTTGTTCTTCTCGTCTTTTTAGTTAACTATTTATCCTTGTATTCAACAATTTGGTTTTATATTTCGTGAACGTCTTATAAATTTGGGTCTGACAAATTCACAGATCACAACAATTATTAATACACATCCAGCCGTATCAGCATGTACCGGTAAGTGGAAGGAGAAGTATATTTTTGCAGTTTAAGCAAAATGTCATTGTTCTATACTATTTCCAAGGTACATTAACACAAGGTAGACTCAGTTGGGAGTGTAGACATGCTGCTCTATAAAAAGAACCGAGTAGTCAAAATTGTCTTCATATAAAACAATAATAATTTAACGCATACATGTACAAATTTTGGCTCATATACACGAAATTTGGCAATTGGGTTTTAACTGGGGTAAACAGCTGACAAACATATGGGCCAACGAGTCTACCTTGTGTAAATATACCTTGCTATATACATACATACATAATTAGAAACATTTTGAACAAATAAATATTTTTAATTTTTATGTATATTTTACATTTGATATTTGACCATTTACGATTGTTGGGGGATCTGGGTATGTAGATGGTGTAACTACAGAAGGTAGACTCCTTGCTACAACAAGACAAAAACAACAGGCAATTTGTTTTTGTATTTTCAACCGAGACTTCAAAAAAAAAAACAAGTAGGAAAGTATAGTCGGTCAAGCCCGACCATATAATACCCAACACCATAGTATTTAAAAACAAATTTTCGAGAGTGTATGGCTATAGGAATAGGGATCTATCTATGTTTTAAATTTTATTTAAATCGGTTTGATAGTTTCTGAGAGGCAGACATTGCCCCTATCTCCCTTCGTGAATAGGCTTGGGGCTTGTACCTAATTTATTATATTATCTCCAAAATAGCGACCTGTACTTTGCGCACAACGTTACATGGACAGCCAGCCAGCCAGCCGGACGGACATCGTTGGATCAACTCAGAAAGTGATTCTAAGTCGATCGGTATACTTTAAGGTGGACCAATATTTTTAGGTGTTACACACAACAGCACTAATACATAATATCCTCTCCACTATTGTGGTGTGGGTATTAAGAGCAACACTGTGCCTGTAGAAACACAAAATAAAGATACAAATTAAAAACAAAACAAAACAACACGTGAAGAAAAAGTTTTATAAGTTTTCATGTTATTAGTTAAATTTTTTTATTAGTCGTAAAAACCAGAAAATTAATACAGTATTTTTCGTTTAGCTGTATTTCATTCATACCTGTTAAATATCGATTACGATTAGTAATCAATTCGATTACTTTTTAAAAAGAATCATAATGATTATTTAACTCTATAAGAAAAAATTTCTGATTACTAATTGATTATGATTACAAGTAATCAAAAAATAATCAGAAGTACCGGCGATTACTGCAAAATAATCAAAAAGAATCAAAAGTAATCAAAAAGTAATCCAATTAGAATCAACGATTATTTTTGATTACTTTCAACAAATGTTTAATTGCACTAAAATTTTTTTTCGAAACAGAAACCTGTTAAAAATTTTCATAATCAATAAATTTATATATATTTATTTTAAAAATAACATAAACAACATTAACTACAGCACGTAATTCAAAATAGCTTAAGAAGTAATAACTTATTTATTAAACAAACAAAAAAAATACAATAATTTTACAACAATTTTTGGCAATTTAAAAAAAAACAAACAAAACAATTTTATTAACAAATGCCGAGCAACGATTATTGGCCGAATAATCAGACAGTGATTGTCGCCTTGGACTGTTGATGATCCCGGCAAAAGAAAACAGTCGTTCCACTGGAGCTGAAGACGTTAGGGGAGTATTAAAGTATATAAATGCTTCCTTTTAGCAAATCATATGCTTTATGGCGGATCATCGGTCAGGTTTTATATGGTCTTGTGGAGAAGGGCTTGTAGCAATTTCATCATCTGTAAAGTTAAGTCATTAAAAATCAAACAAAATTTATAATAATACACGCATTAGCTCAACTGATTTTAAAAAAAGAAACAATAAACAAACCAATTCTGAAGAATTAAATAGCAAAACTATAAAGGCCCAACCATAATATGCATAGTCTTGCTTAAACTACTGTCAAAAATGAACAAAAAAACAAAAATAAAATCAACAAACATTTGATTGCGTACGGAATGTGCGATCAGTTTCGCACTTTGCTTAAGCAAATGACAGTTTCATTATATTTAACAAAAAGTTTCCTTAAGTTCAATATGGTTTGCCTGATATGATTTACATGTATTCGTACATTTGCTTAAGCCAACTTAAGCATATTATGGTTGGGCCTTAAAGTAGAGTAAAAAATGAGAGAAAACATGCTAAAAATAACTTGGCACTCGCAAACAGGTTTCAATATATTTTATAACGCTTTTCTTTAAGGGATGTGTGAGATTTTTTCCATTTAGATTTAAAAGTTGATGTTGTTTGAAATGTTCTTATTTTTTGACTTTTAGTCGATTTTTTTAGTATTCATATTCATTTTGTGTTCACGACTGATCAATATATTAAGGTAAAGAAAAGCGTTTCTTAAAATTTTTTTTTTATTTATTTTATTACTTTTTAGTAACGAACAGCGTTTATTAATTAGCAGTAAGTAAGGAATTCATTAGAAGATTTTTTTAAAATTTTTTTTTAGCCAGGATGAAATCTAGGGGGGGGGCAGAATTTTTTTTTGTAAAATGCTTTTTTTTAACCGCCTTTTACTCAACGCAAATGGATGAAACTTGGCAGGCATTCATACTCCAGATTACAATACACGAATACATGGGCGTAGCCAGGACAAAATCTAGGGGGGGCAGAATTTTTTTTGTAAAATGCTTTTTTTAACCGCCTTTTACTCAATCCAAATGGATGAAATATTAAAAGTAAAAGGCGGTTAAAAAAAGCATTTAAACAAAAGTGTGCTCCCCCCTAGATTTCATCCTGGATACGCCCATGTTTTCGTGTTTTGTCATTGGGAGTATGAATGCCTGCAAAGTTTCATCCATTTGCTATGAGTAAAAGGCGGTTAAAAAACCATTTTACACAAAAAAAAATTCTGCCCCCCCCCCTACATTTCATCCTGGCTACGCCCATGTGTTCGTGTGTTGCCATCGGGAGTATGAATGCCTGCAAAGTTTCATCCATTTGCGTTGTTACAAGATTTGATTTTCCGAAGTGAAGCTAAAGAAAAGCATTCAAATAAATTTAATATTGTGATTTTTTTTTTTTCAATAAATGATATTTTTAATTTAAATTAAAAAAATTACCAAAGAACTTTGCCGTTTTTAACAATGTGTTAATTGATTTAATTAATTATAGCTTTTGAGACTTCCCAACAACAATTCTACAAGTTTAAATTATTTTATTTTAAACGAAAAAATAAATAGTTTAGCGTGCGATGTGCACTGCTACAGCCTAATCGGCTGATATGGAAATATATATTTTAACATCTGGATATATGTTGGACTGTCTGTGTTAGAATTTCAAAACGTGCGCGGCTCATTTGATTATTGAAATCTATACCATCTATTAGGAAATCTATTTATTCACAGTTGAGTGGAAGGTAAATTTGACAGCATATGTTTACAGATAGCAGCAGCAGAACGGTCCTTGGCTAGTGAGCGACGACTTTTATGATTATCCAGTTTATATTTTCTTTGGAATCCTTCACAAATAAATTTTACCAACTCTTCTGTAAACTGTTATCCGGAGAATGTTGTATGGAGAACGAGCCAAAGAATTCCATCTTTATGTATAGACCATTTTACACTTAACACATATTTGGCGTCCTCCTTATTCTGATTCAAAAAGCTTGACTTGCTCTTCAAATGGTGAAAACTCTTTCACAACCTTTTTGTCTTCATCATCATGGTCGGGCTTCGTTGTTTTCAACAAAAACTTATGCCTCTCTGAATCATATTCACAAGATATCGTTTTTCTGGCCATGTCAATGACTTTTTCGTTTCGGTCCTGCTCCCTAAAAGTATTTGTTTTTGCACAGACACGCTTTTGATATAACTTATTGTATATTAATTATATTACCATTATTATTAATGTAAATACTATTATAATAATAATAAATAATATTATTAATGTATTTTCAGCCAATCGGCTTTTTCCTCGATTTTTCGTTGATAATACGTATACACTACTTGCAAGTAATTACTTGCATGTCGAAACGTAGGGTAAACAAAATTTTTATATGAAAAACTGTTTTTTTTTATATATACAAATTTTTATGTAAACAAACATAAATTTATTTTGACATTTTGGGTTTAACTGAGGCTAACAGCTGGCAAACACCTGGGCCAACGAGTCTACCTTGTGTAGTTGTACCATGGGTATGAATAAATGTTAAAACCTGCAGAAGAGAAAAGAGAATATTTGTCTGCTTAAAATGTATTAAACTAAAAGAACGCCTGCTTTAACGACTGTGACTGCTGACAACTTTCATAAGCAAAGACACTGCTTGTGATTATGATTTTTTAACTTTTCAAAACTCAACTTTTGACTTGAGTTTGTTAAACATTGGATTATTTTTTGAGAAACAATTTAAAATGCTTGGTGGCGTTACGCGACAAAAAGGAGACTCCTAAAAAAGAAAACGATTTACGAATTTATATGGATTAATACATGGTGGGCAGGCTTGCCAGTTTATCACTTTTAGTGCCGCATTTAGCAAATTTTTTTCTGAAGTAGCACTAAGAATTTCGAAAAAGTGCTAAGTGCTTTTTTTAGATCCCAAAACCTCTTAAAAACTCACATAATCAATGCAAGTAAACTATTAATGCATATATAACTTTTTACAAATTTTTGCAAAAAGGAAAAATGGCACAGCATAGTCGAATAGACCATATTTTTTTTTTAATTCACATAAAAGTTTTCGCATCAAACGCTATTACCAATTCGCAATGCCAGCACTCAGTAATGCTCGGAAATTCAATTGCAATTATTTTCTATTTCTAAATTTGTATATGACGCTTAGAGCGAAGTTTGGTTTTCTGATCATACTATCAACAAAAATAATTTCACCATACTACAAAAATCATTGTCGGGCTTTAGAGAAGCAAATTAATGTTTTCTCAGACATTGGGACAAAACACCATCAGCTATTAAGAAAGTTCAGCGAGGGAACCTCATATCGGATAAAACCTCTGTTGGATAGACCTTTCTAAGAACTAGAATTAAAACAGAACTGTTATGTTCGGTTCTACGCATAATAGGAGGTGCAAAATTAGACAACGTTTGTTGCAACACTGTTAACATATCGGACGATATTGTAAAAAAATCGGTTCGTCTGAAAAGTACCAAAATGAGTTGGTATATGAGGAAGAATAAAATGGCATAATTTAAATTTTAAACAGGTGTAACAACTTTATTAAATGGCGATTTATTTTCTGAGAAAAATAAGTTACAGTATATTCATGTACCACTTTCTAATGTTACCTATAATCACTCGAAGTGTAACATATTGTGCATCTTCAATATAACAAAATTAGCTGATTTTATTTACAACTATTACACTTTTATCATTAATGTATTAGAGCGGTTTCTGCACGCTATTACGGTTTGGCAATAAATATTGACATCACAAATTGCTTAGAAAAATTAAAACGATTATAATATACATCGACTTTTTCAACACAGAAATGTAGAACATGTTACATTAATGCAACATAAGTATTTCTCAGAAAAGAAATCGTCACAAAATATTTTAAAATATAACATTATAATAAGTGTTTTTTTATAAACAAATTGAATATGTAAAAAAATATCAAATGTAAATTTTTCATTATATTCATAAAAATCCATGTTACAAAACTAGCACATTTATTTTTCACTGTTGAACAATTATGCACTTTGTTTTTGTCGATTTAGCACTTTTAATTTGAATTCTTCTGGCAAGCCTTATTATGGTGGGTCAACTTCGACTGACTGATTTATTACTTTTTTATTTTTAACTAGTTTTTTGTGAAAGTAAAAGGTACGTAGATATATTAAATTTGTTTGCGCTTAGTATGTATGAAACATGACATTCATGTAATGACGTCCATTCATATTGGCAGTAAATGGCTCTTTTTTAAACTTTTTGTTAACGTTTCGCTGCGTTTCTGGCGGTTTTCTGCGGAAAATTTGTAACTATTGTTTTTAATTCACATAACCCTTGACCAGTGACCACAATATCATAATAAAAAGGATCAAATTGTTATGGGTGAAAACAAGACATATCACTAAACTAGTAATTTGTGCGAATATTCTGCTTGATGTTTTGTAATTTTTTGAAATAAGCAGACGTCAAATCAATTAAAATTTTTCTATTGAAATACAGGCAGGTCGGTCCAAAAATGGCTGAGATTGTATAAGCAAAATACCACGACTACCTCTAGTTTTTTCCAAAAATCCCTTGTTGTTGTTGTATTTTTATTCCTTTTTTTCTGGAGAACGGCAAGAGCCCAAGTTTCCAAATTAGGTACAAACGTTTAGGTTATCAGTACACATCATCCCCCAAAATGTGGGCGGGATTGGACAAGTACTTCCCGTACAGAAAATATCAAAAATTTGTAAAAGCAAAATAGACTGAATATTTGGTCTGTCACATCCCTAGAGGGAAGCGAACTGACACTGAAGTAGTCCCGTGATAGGTCTTTGGTGGTAGGGACCGGTTCCAGTTCTAACACTTTATATGAATAAGACCTATCACTTTTACATGGGGTTGTCATTGGAGGGGGTCAATTGACACTATTTGACCAATCACAGACATATTCTCAATGAACCTGCTTAGTGTCAGTTACTAAAAAGTAGTATTATTTAAATACAATGTAGTATTATTTCAATAAAACTAGTCTAAGAATTAAATTTAAGAGCCAAATTTTAAAAATTACCAAAAAATGTGTCACATCAGCGCTGAAGACTGTTCTGTAATTCATTACTTTTTCTACCTTTTTGTTCTTTATAAACCAGTTAAGGGATTGGTTCTTCTTTCACTGGTCATGAGTAAGACTTTCACGCGTTAAATTACCATCACTAGTAAGCCGCAGAAAAATGCTCAACATTGAGTTTTTGTTTAATTTGCCTAATGGTAACGTTAGTTCTGAATTCCTGCTTAATAATGTTAAACTCAACGTTCCTCAGCGATCAACTCGCAATTACATACCATTATATTTTTAGGCCTTTCACACTAACTATGCAAATTCTGATCCTTTTCGGAGAGTATGTAATGATTTTAATGAAATGTATGATTTAGTTGACTTTTCTTTAAGTGCCAGCGTCATTAAAATTAGTATTCAATTGTTGTCACATCATGTCGACGACTACATTACTTCGACGTTAATTTGGTATTTTATAAGAATGTTGTGTCGACGTCGACTAGTTATCGAAAATTAAAAAATAAAAATCCCATGTACAATTATTATTGTTCTTTACTCACTTTTTAACGTTATGTTTGCTATTTTCCGACACATTTTCGTAACCGATTTTTAAAATAAAGTTTAGAGTTTGTTTCCAATGTTGAATATTTTCGCAAATTTTTTCGATAAGAGATATTTTTACTGTGAGTTTTCTGATTCTTTATAGCTTTAACGTTTATCAATAACTATAAGACTTTTCTATTCTGCCGCTGTTAGCAAATTTTTAATTGAACAATTTTCACCGAATTTTTGCCATTCCTTATAGTTTAAGGGACTTTCAATCAATTTTATGACTTGTTTGAAATATTGAAAATTTTCGCTAATATAAAATATGCATAAAATTATTTTTAGTCATTTCGCGGCATTTTGTTTTTTAGCCGATTTAGCGATTTCAAATCAATTAAAGGGTTTGTTTCCAATTTTGCAATTTTCGCGAATTTTAGCCATGTTTGCGATAGATGCGATTTTTTCCTATAAGTTTTCTGATTCTTTACAGCTTTAACGATTTTTAATAAATATTAGACTTTGCTATCATGTCGCTGTTAGGAATTTTTTTGTAAAAATTTTCGCTTATCTTGCAATTTTTACCAAAGTTTTTTATTTAAAATCTATTCAGTAATTACATATGTTTATATTTTATTTAAAAATTCTTTAACTTTCATTTGAGCCGTCGCAAAATTTCCTGTCGACTAAAACAGGGACAATGCTACTCGACGTCAACTTAAAAGCGCCTTAGAAAATGTCAATTGACTGTCCATAGCAATGAATTATTGCCAATAACGACACCGAAAATACCATTACCGTTCAGGTGCCGTCGACTTGTGTAAACGTCGACTTTCATAATAGGGGTGATTATCTTGTTTTTAAACACATAAACTAATAATATTGTTTGTAATTAAATTATAGTCTGTAGGGATTTAAATCCATAGACTTAAATAAATATATATATAAAACGATAAGAAATCTTTAGTAAAACATATTTTCTGAAAAATCGGTTCAGATACAAAAAAGTTATGAACCATAGATCTTCCCAAGTCCAAGTTTTATAACCCAAGTAAATGGTAAGTAAATTTCTTCTTAAACACGTCGGTATATAAAACTATAAAATCGGTTAAAATTTATGAACAAAATATTCCAAAATGAGCTAAAAAACATCAAAATTTGTACAGAAGCTTAAATTTTAGAGCTGTAGTGTGGCCAATAGATACGGCTTTTGGAAATATTTAGTAGAACATATTTTCTGAAAAACTCGATAAAATCGGTTTGAATACAAAAAAGTTATGACCAAAATCAAATTTTTTTGAAAAATACCCGAGTTCAAGTTGTATCCCCAAAATAAATGGTAAATTTCTTTTTAAAGACGTAGGTATATAAATCTTTCCAATCGGTTAAAAAAGTTATAACCAAAATACTGAAATCCCAAAAATTACTCTTTTTTTATAATCAAATTTGTCTTTTAACATATTTAATAGCACGCCAACATGTGCAAATAATTAAATGCAATTAACCGATTTACACTTTATATATAAATATACATAAACGTAAATATAAACTTCTGTTTTTTCACAACCATAGTGAAGGGTATATAAGATTCGGCATAGCCGAATCTAGCACTCTTACGTCATTTAAATAACTCGATCATCAAAAATTTCTGGCGGAAATCCATTGTGTTTTGCGGCTTGAGCTGTCGCTTCATTCTCCTAAAGCATATTTCAAGAATATTGAGAACTACGGGGTATGAAACATTTTCCAACATGGAGATTCCCAATCCAGTAGCACTTCGACGTGTAGACTCAGATGGATCAAGCTACGCCAGTGCCAACAGGTCGAACAACAGTTCTTTGTGGTTCATTACCAGCTGCACTATTGTTCATTAATTGGATAATTAAGCTTCTTCTTAAGTTTACTCTAAGAGCTGTTGCATAATTAAAATGCTGCCGATATGTCTTGGTGTTGTAGGAGTTGATCGTCAGGAAACATTATAAGATTTAACAGTTTTTACATTTTTTCTTCCAGTGAGTTTTTTTAAAACTTTAAAAATTATTTATTACCTGCAAATAAATTAAAAGTAAAAAGTTTTCAAAATAAAAAAAGTTATAACATATCAACTCAGTCCAAGTTTGCCAACCCTGTCCTTGTAACGAATAAATGTTGTGTTCAACATCAGAATATTGAGATCAGAATGTACTAATAAAGTGGGCTCACAAGCGCAGCTGTTTACAGTGATTTTCTTCGTGTGTGTCGTTTGGCGTAAATTTTTTTTGTTTATTTACATTTTTTATCTCAATTCTAGCAACCTGTTGCCTGATGCCTGTTGTTTTTTCTATTGTTTCATTGTTGTAGTACTAAGGCCATTTTGTTAATACATTTTGATCGAGATATTTTATTTATAACAAACTTTAACAAAATGCCATCTTTTTACAAATTTTAGGTCTTCTCAATGGACCCATGTTCAAACGTTTCACATTTCGTCAAGTGGCCCTGTTTGGATCAATATTAATATTTTTGGGCATTCTGCTAACAGCATTTTGTGAAACATTTTTAGGATACATCATCACATTTGCTCTTTTATTTGGTAAGTTATTAACTAACCGAAAATTCAACAATTATGCAAAACATTAAGCAACCCCTTTTAATATTGCAGGCTTTGGTGCTGGCATCACTGTCTCTGCCTCATCTTTAGCCGTTAATACTTATTTCAAAAACAAAAGAAGAAAAGCGGCTGGGTTTTCCTGGACTATAACAGGTTTTGGTCCCATAGTATTGCCGCATATAGTCACATTTCTAGTTGCGGTCTATGGCGTGCAGGGAACTGTATTCATATTTGCGGCGTTATCTTTACATACGTTTATGGCTGCTCTAATATTTGAACCGGTACAGTACCACATTCCAAAGCCTTCTAATGAAGATAACGGACCGGTCTCTGTATTAGTGGAACAACCACAATATTTATGTAAATACTGTGAAATGCAAAAGAAAAAAGAGACGGGTATATTCTCTTCACAGTATCTTTATCAAGATGATGATGAAAATAAACCAGGATTTGAGATTATTGAACCGGGTACACCCATGTTATCACGGGCCAATGATGGATTGTATGGTTCAAGACTTTCACTCTCTTCAAAAAAGCGATTACGTTTTCGTACCATATCGAGTTCAAAAGATATTGAGAATACCATACGCCCACATCGTTTAATAAGTGAAGATGAGGAACTGAAACAAAAGAGCAGTTTTAAGCCTAATAATTTTAATATTGAAAGAGATGAAACATTAAATAAAGGTAACCTAAACCACCGTTATGGCGGAAGCTCATTAAAATGTACCTGTGCCGAGGAGAGAGCGTTAATGGAACTTAATAAAATAGAAGCTTTTGATATGGAAAACGCAAGCAGTGACTCAAATGAAGACCTACAACTTACATTTTTCGAAAAGGTAGTGGCTTTTTTTGATTTAGACCTTTTACGGGATTTTTCATTTGTAAACCTGGTAGCTGGTTTAACCATTATAAATTTTGGTGAATTAAATTTTTCCATATTGACACCATTTATTTTAAATGATTTCGGTTTGGAAACGTCTCAAATTACTTTATCGATATCGGTGTTAGGTGGGCTTGATGTAACCACTCGTTTTTTGGTGCCATTTTTAACGGAAAAAATATCTTGGGATAACAGAGTATTCTTTCTAATAGGAGTAGTAGGAATTTCCATAGGACGCACAGTGGTGGCCTGTACACGCTCGTTTGCAGTGATAATCTCAACTTTTGCCGTTATTGGGGTTTTTAAAGGGGTGCGTACAATATTTTGGCCTTTAGTTATACCCAGTTGTGTGCCCTTAAAACGATTACCAGCTGCCTCGGGGTTGCAGTTGCTAATATCCGGTATATTTACTTTAGCAGCTGGGCCTTTTGTGGGTAAGTGCATAAGGAAATGCTGTTATTTATCAAATAATTCTAATAATTTCCTTCTGTCTAAAGGTTTGGTGCGTGATCGTTATAATTATGCCATTGCCTTACATTGTCTCAATATTATGACATTTTTAGCGGCTGCTTCTTGGATTCTAGAGGCTCTAATACGTCACTATTTACAGAAACCAAGTACATTAAGTGATGAAACAAGATGATGAAAATTAGATTTTTTCTATTTTTATTTTTTATACTTTCTACATTAAGAATGTACATATTATTTTTTTGTTTTTTTTTTTATTAGAATTTAGTGTTTATATACAAAAAAAGTATCTAATTATTTACATAAAATAAAATAAATTGTATAATTTCTCGTGGTTTGTCTTTTAATAACGAGGCGTTTTATAAATTGTATTGCATATTTTAGGGCCTTTTAATGAACGCTGCTATTATTAAAATATGTTGTATTCTTTAAAGTGTTGCCTATTTAAGCGATGTTATTAGCTGCCACACTTATACACTCACTCAGGGCTGCCAGATTTGACGATTAATCGTTATTTTGATGATATTTTGTTCCGATATTAGCAAAGTGCCGATTTGCTGATTTTTTTCTAAAAAGTGACGATTTTTTTCAGTCTCCAAAGTCTGAATATAACATTACATTTTCCAACAATTTCGTTTTTTAATCCTGGAATGTTTAACAGCCGTACCTTAAAAAGAACGGAAGGCGGATGCTATCTTTCGCTTAGCTTTTACGCTGATATCCGTAACCCTTGTGAACATAATAATATTAGCTCCTTGATGTCGAATATTAGGCATAATTTAAATATCATACAAAACTGGTACAAGGCAAATTATATTGAACTGAATGTAAAGAAGTCTAAAGCTATCACGTTCAATGCGTTTTTGCGATTTTAGTTAATAATGAAGAAAAAGAATACCATTGTTTCCTTAAAACACTTGGCATTGTTATTGATCAAAGCCTGACATTTGATTATAATCTTAACCAGATTTTCCAGATTATCATTTGGATTGCGAAAACTGTATTGCATTAGTTGTTCAATGTCACAGATTTTTTACGTTGCTGATTTGAAGATTTTGTGAAACTTGGAATAATGATGTTTTTTTATAAAGCGTTGAAATATAATTCACCTATTTATCTTTCAAATCGTTTTGAATTCGGAAGCTCGTCCAGATCACACCGCTAATATGCCCTCGTTTCAATACGGTAATAATGCAACGTTCTTTTATTGTAAGAGTTTGTAGAATCTGGAATAATATCTTACCCTATACTGATAGACACTTTGCTTATTCATTTAAAGAATTTAAAAAGAAACTTATTTCAGTTCTATAATTTGGTGGTGGTGAAATAAATTTTTATTTTTTTAGGAAGAGTTCATACCCATGATTGAGAGAGGAATAGTTTATAAGTATTTATATTCATTTTAAATAATAACACAGTTCAACACTTGATTTCGGGACTCAATTCTGATAATTGCTTATGAAAGTAGACCCAAAAAGAAGAACTTCTGCATCACTAGTTTGGTCATGGTATCTCAATAAATAATTTAAAAATTAATTTGAAGTTAGTAAGTATCGTATAGGGGAATTTGTCACGTTTTAAGCTCTTTTGTTTGTCATAACTCGAAAACCACTAGTCCGAAAAAGCTGAAAAAAATTTAAAAAAATTAAGAATTACAATTTCTTCAATTAGAAGGATTTTCTCCTTTATGGTATAACAAATACTGCCTTCGCTAACTAAAGCTTTTCTGCGAAATCGGCCTTCGTTCGAAAACAAGGCAGATTTTAAAAGCTTTACTTAGCGAAACCGGTACTTGTTATACCATAAAGGAAAAAAAACTTGCGCCCGCCCAAAGGCCATCTGTGCAGAAAAGCATTGGTTAGCGAAGCCGGTCTATGTTATACCAGAAAGGAGAAAATCCGAAGGCCGGCTGTGCAGATTAGCGAACCCGGTCTTCGTTATACCATAGAGTAGATAGAATCCATGGGCACTATGACACTGGACGTTATGACATGCCACCGTTTACACTATCCCTTTATAAATACCGTTTAAAATGTTTAACAATGTTAAGAAATTGCAAATAATTGAAAATTAAATAACTCCTACAAAAAATTAAAAAACTCCCACAGCTAATGAAATAACACCGAAAACCAAAATAAAATTAAATAACTCCCACGTTTATTTTTTCGGGGACTTATTTCATTTGGATTTTATTTTATTATGAAATAACTCCCAGGCAAAAAAAAATGAAATGAAACCGAGAGCTATTTTATAATGAAATTACTCCCACTTTTGCATGAAAAATTGTTGGGTCTAATTTAATTTTTACCTTGGGACCTGGGAGTTATTTCACGGAGCCGTTGTCATGGAGGAGTAAACATTCTGCAAAAGGGAAAATTATAGTGAAAAACTAATAATTTTTCCTTTTACAAAATGTTTGCAGCTTTAATTCCTAGAGCCTAGAAATTTAGGATTTTTTTTTTAAATCAGTGAAACAAAGCAATTTGTAAACCAAAACATCAAATGGGACATAAAACCATAATGGCTTTATGTCCCATTCCACTAAAATTGATATGAGACTTAAGGCCATATCAATATTATGGCTTTATATCCGTTTGAATTGAGACATAAAGCCATTATGGCTTTATGACACCCCACCGGCAGGTACTTATGAAATATGTTTTCGAAACGTTCCAAAACATGAGCACTCATAAATGTGGGTGCAATTTTGGTTAAAACAATAATGCAGGTAACTAACGGAAAACCCAATTAATTAAAAAAGGGCACTTTCCTACTTTCCTTTTAATTGTCCACTCACATTTATTAATGTTTATTACTTTGCTGCCGCAATCATAAAAATCAAATAACCTTTTGTTTACTACTTTTTTTAATTCTGAGAATCATAAAAAAGTCATCAATGTTTTTTCCAAAGAATTTTGCGGAAATCTCGAGCAAATATTTGAAATTCATTTCTTTTAATTAATTGTGAATAAAAGCGAAACACGTTCATCGATTTTCATGATTTATGTGTCATTTTGTTAGGTTATGCGACTTTTCGCGAAAGTAATAGGACTTGACACTTTTTTACCGTTTTGGTTTTTTATGAATTAAAAATAAAAAATTTAAATATTTGGGCAAAAAATATTTTTTTTCTTCACACATTTATTTATAACTGCGAAACTGTTGCTTATGTAGCGAAACGTTGTATGAACAGATTAAAGGAATTGTAATTGTAACAAATTCCCCTAAACAATACATGCTAACTTCAAATTAATTTTTAAATTATTTATTAAGGTACCATGACCAAACTTATGATGCAGAAGTTCTTCTTCAATCACCTGAAAAATGTTATACTTGTTATTTAATTCGATTGGGTATGTTTATAAATTGTGCATAAAAATTCACTTTCAAGTTTAAACTGAACATCACCTTCTGGGAAATACTTTAGAGATCTTAATTGCGTAACTGTTTTATTTTTTTTGGCTCGTCCTGGTTTAATGCCTTTAAGCCTATTAATGTCATCTTCCGGCCTTTTGTTTTTTTTTTTTATCAAATTAGCAAAATCTAACAAATTTTAAGGTTTGATTACAATTTTTTTCGCGATGTTTTCCTGTAAGTAAGCTTTCTGATTCTTTACAGTTTTAGCGATGTTAAATCAATATTATACTTTTTTATTGTGCCACTGTTGGCGAACGTTTATGGGAATTTCCGCTATTTTAGTAATTCTTACCGAATTTTTGACATTCCTTGTAGTTTAAGCGACTTTGATTATTTAATTATTTAAAATGTTTGATTATATCGCGACTTTTTGCTATTTTTGCAATAGATGTGATTTTTCTAGATGTGGTTTTAATAGCAGGTATTGTATAAAAAAAGAAAAAACTAAATGGTTTTTTTCTCTGAAATTTTTGTCAGAGATGTAGCCTTCGGCGAACAGCATCATTAAATGATTTTTTAGAAATTGGTTCATTATATAATATATAATATATGCCATCGATTTGCATTCGACTTAACCTAACTTTCGCCTCAAGGCTGGTAGTGTAATAACAATAACTTTTTTTTTTTTTTTATATGAAAAAGAGGCTGACTTCTGGCTTCCTTAACGAAAGTGTA
This sequence comes from Pollenia labialis, assembly GCA_949318255.1. NCBI lineage: Eukaryota > Metazoa > Arthropoda > Insecta > Diptera > Polleniidae > Pollenia > Pollenia labialis. The sequence goes on from OX439142.1 coordinate 136,055,330, forward strand.
GATGAGGCTCCTCAGAAGCTTGAATAATTTATAATGGCTTAATAAAGATTCAGAGGTCAAATTACTTGTACAAAGTAGCTTCAATGTTGAAGGGTTAACTCTAAATAAACCAAAAATGATTTTAAATTAAATTAAAAGAACAACGTTACTTGTTTATCGTTATCAAAAAGTGCGTGTGGAAAATCAAGAGATAAGCTAGTAGCTCTGGCAATTGAAAAAGAAATTTGTGTATCAAATTGTTTAAAATTTTCGACTGAAATAATAGTTCTTAAAAAGTGATTTAAACGAAAACAACTCTTGTCGTTGCGCGTAAAAAGAAACGAAAAATAAAAATACAAAATGAACTATTGGCTCATCATAATTTCGACAGTATTTTCTGCCCTCTTTGTTTATTTAAAATTAAAATACACTTATTGGGAAAGGAAAGGTGTTAAGCAGTTACAAACCAATTCAATATGGGGTAACATACCCAAACTAACCACTTTGCATCACAGTGAATTTATGCAGGAATTATACGATACCTTTAAGGGGAAAGCGAAATTAGCCGGCACTTATATTTTCACAAAACCCGTTGCAGTTATTTTGGATTTGGACTTAGTGAAAACAGTGCTAATCAAGGATTTCTCAAAATTTGTAGATCGCTTTGAATTCCACAATCCCAATGATATATTAACTCAACATTTATTCAGTGCAAATGGAGATGTATGGCGCAATTTGAGAACGAAATTAACCCCTACATTCACTTCGGGTAAAATGAAGTATATGTTCCCCACAATGGTTCAAGTGGCTCAGGAATTTGCCAAATCTTTCGAGTATGAACTCGGCAATTCAAAAACGCAATGTGTGGAAATGCACGATATGAACGCAAGATTTACGACCGACGTACTTGGCACTTGTGTTTTTGGGGTTAAGTGCAACAGTTTAAAGGATCCCAATGTAGAATTTCGACGAATGGGCAGACGTATGTTTGGCGAAGTTGGTTTCTCAATAAAATATCGTTTGTTTATTTTGTTTTATTGTAGAGCCTTAAGATTTTTGGGCATTAAACGTTTTGACAAGGACATAGAACAATTCTTTCTGCGCATAGCAAAAGATACAGTCTTGGAAAGAGAAAGACTGAATATAAAACGTAATGACTTTATGGATATTTTAATTGAACTGAAAAATAAAACGGATGCAAATGGAAAACCGTTGTTGTCACAGGATCTGTTAGCTGCTCAATTGTTTATCTTCTTTGCTGCTGGTTTTGAAAACTCTTCTAGTAACATGAGTTTTGGTTTATATGAATTGGCTAAACACCCTGAAAAGCAGGAAAAATTAAGAAAGGAAATATTGGAGACTCTAAAGAAGCATGACAATGAATTAACCTATGAGGCCATGGTTGAAATGTTTTATTTAGATCAAGTAGTATCAGGTAAGAACACATATTTTCTATTTTAAGAATAAAAGTCTAGGCTTTATTTTCTGTCTCATTTCTTAGAAACCCTCCGCCTTTATCCCGCCTTAGCCTTTTTACAACGCATTTGTAACGAAGACTATAAAGTCCCCGACACAGATGTTGTTATAGAAAAGGGCACCTGGGTTTATGTTCCTGCCAAAGCCATCCATTATGATCCCGCTTATTACGAAAATCCTACAGAATTCCAACCTGAAAGATTCCATCCTTCTGAGGTACAGAAGCGACACCCTCAATCATTCTTGGGTTTTGGTGATGGCCCCCGCAATTGTATTGCCTTACGTTTTGGTCGTATGCAAGCTCGTGTTGGCTTAATTACACTGTTATCGAAGTATAGATTTTCCATATCGGACAAGACCCCCGACAAAGTGGAAATTTCCAAATATAATTTAGTTATGATACCAGCCAAGGGTGTCTTTTTAAAAGCAGAGAAGTTGTGAGTTGTGTTTCTAGTTAAGAAAAATAATTTTATTTAATAAGATAACGAAGTTCCTAAGTATTAAAAAATAAACAAAACCGGATTTTCTTTAACAAAAAAAAAACATTTTATTTAACAAAGACTAATAGTAAATAAGCTTTCGACAAAAACGCTTTTGCTTAAAAAAAACACATTTTTTTTTTTATAAAAGCATTATTTGCAAATAATATTTGTGGGTTTCACTCTTGGTTGTAAAATACCATTGTTGACCTTGTTTATCTTATTAATGGAGTCAACGTTCTAGCATTCACAACACTGCAACAACAAAATGTATTAAGATTTGATTTACTACGCCGTAGTTGAAAAATTACACAATAATCTATAGTAAACACGCGTGTTTTATCTATTAGACTAAAGCACTTGACGACACTCTATCTGTCTCTTTATCTCACTCAACAGATTCATTAATTTACAAAAAATACGAAAAAGAAACTCGCATAAAATTGTATTAAATAAAACTGCAGATTAATAATTGTAAGAGTGATCTGGGAAATGTGGAGCATGGTGTTCCTCAAGGTAGTTTGTTGGGGCCTCTATTATTTACAATTTATGTAAATGACATAATGAATATTGAACTTACTGGAAGGATATTTATGTATGCGGATGATATTTCTTTGTTTTATCCCTTTAAAAATACAGCGGTGGTAAAAGCATATATATATGGAAAGGGATTCTGCATTAATATTTGAAAACGCAAGATTGAATAAATTGGTCATAAATTCATCAAAAACTAAATTAATGAGATTTCAACCATATCGAGGTAGTGATTTTGGGAATTTTAGTATTTTTGTTGACGGGGAGCAAATTTTCGAATCTCTGTCTATTAAGTATTTGGGAGTTTTTCTCCAAAGCAATTTGTCTTGGAGCTTACATACACAAAGATTGAAGGCTAGAGTAAGTGCTGTAATAGGAATACTCAGGGGTGTCATGGAAATCGAAAACGTAAAACGAAAGAATTTGGCAGTTCTTTTTATTAAACTTTTAATCTAATTTTTACAATTTTTGTTAAAGAATTCTGTTTAATAGAGCATTATTTATATAATAATTTTCATAAAATGTTTGTTATTACAGAAACCTTATTGAAAAACGACTCTTAAAATTCTTTCGTTTTACGTTTTCGATTTCCATGACACCCCTGACTATATAAATTTAGATATAAATTTAATGAAAAAACCAAACTATTACTTTATCAAGCATTAGTCCAAAGTCAACTAAATTACTTAGTGATAATTTACGGTTGTAAAAACAGTACAGAGTTAAAAGCTTTGCAAAGGCCGCAAAATAGAGCACTTAAAATTGTTTTTAGTTTGCCGATAAGGTATTCATTCCACCATGTCTTTGTATAAAGGTAAAGCTAAAAATATTTTGCCAATAAACGGATTATATAAATTGAAACTACTACTCTTTGTATTTAAATCACTGCATAACATTGGACATACTACAATAAAATTTCAGCGAAATCAATTTTCGTTTAATACAAGAAATAGTTCAAATTTAAGAACAACAAGATGTAGACTAGAAACCACAAAACAAAGAGTTGAATATATCGGCAGTTTAATGTTCAATAACTTGCCTGAAAGTTTAAAAAATATTAATGTTATTTCAAATTTTATATCTTTTTTGAAAGAATTTTTACAGAGCAATCTTGAAATGCTATTGATTTAATTTATTTTTTACTTCATTTTGTAAATAGTAAATTTATTACATACAAAAACATATTAACTATAATTATTTGCAACTCGTCTCAAAAATGTCCCAAGGACGCTGAGACAATTGAATTTATGAATATTAAATAAGTAATAAATAAATAAAAAAATATAAAAAAAAAAAAATAAAAAAAACTGTGTTGTACACTTAACACAAAGGGTTAATCCCGCTATTAACTTTTGTTCATTGTAAAGTAATTTTTTCAAAAAATTTACTTTTTTTATTAAGGAGTAAAAAAATTAGTATGTGGTTATTTTATTGAACTGTTCATGGCTTTTAATCCAGATTTTAATACATTTTATGGCCATTTTCTCAATGTGCCGACCAATTGTCTGTTACTTAATGTCAACAAAAATTTATTAGACCGATAAACTGTCTGTTAACAATTTTGGGTTTCTCAATAAGCCGACAAAAACATTGTTTTAAGTTGGCAGCACCTCTCAAAATACATGTAAAAGTTGATAGTCAGCTGATTGAATTTATCTGCGCAGAAAAAATGTTTGCAAAACATTATTCAATTAAATAATTAATTTATATTTATCTATTTGCTTATATATATTTAGCTGGTGAGGCCTAACTCCATTTTTGAAAATAAAAATTTTTTATATCATTTTTCCCGACGTTTCGTGAATTTTATGTTCACTTCTTCAGGGTATTCGGCTAGTAATATTAAATAAAAAACCTTAAACATTTAATAATACAATAACTATTAATGTAACGAACATACAGTGAAAATAATCAATTTTTAATTACATTAATAAATTTTAAAAAATATAAAAATCAACGATAGCGGCGTCATCTACTGTTTTTTAAAACAACTCTATAACAGGCGCTTAAATTGTCAGTATCTTCTGACAATCAATTAATTTTTTGTTTGCTGCAATTAATTTTTTTAATCAAAATCCATAAAATTAAATGTTTGTGTATATGTGGTGTATTTTTTAGTTTATGCAATTAATTTTTTAATTGACTAAATTTGTGTCCCATGACTCGAAAATACAAATCCGTTAGTTAATTGATATGATCAATACCTTTGCAGGGGCAAAATTAGTTAAATATTTTATTGTCTGAACGAATTGTTTAATTAAAGTTGATTTTCTATTTTTTCTGTGTGTACGGCAAATAAAAGGAACATAAATAATTGGAAGATGAGTGCTGGTTAGATTTGCTACAGAATAGAAGCAAATTAGACATTGAGAAAACCAAACTTATTTAATGTGCAGTTTTTCGTTTGGAAAAATGATAATCGTATAATGAGAAAACGCCATTAATCAGGCTTAAGTTCATCAAATTTAATTTTCATTAAATTATTTTTATGAAGTTTTATTAATTTTTTATTTTATGAAAATTTACTGATACATTTTTATTATTGACTGCTCTCGGAATCGAACCCGGTAATCACACTATTTCTTCGGAGCGGTTTGCCGTTGACGATGGCTGGCAGTCAATAGTCACACATCAATCTTTACAAATGTTTAATTATTTGCTGTCAATGATTATCTATTTTAATTGATTTACATGTTCTTCCTTACTTTTTTATTATTCGAGTAACTTTTATTAAAGTGTTTCTTCTTATCAAAGAGGCACGTTTTCCCTAAAACAAAACCCACTATATCACTCAACACAAACTCTATTTCCCTAAAAAGTGACTTTTTCACTGATAAGTAACTTTTTCACTAACAAATTAAAAATTTACTTTTTAACTAAAATTTCACATCCTGTTCATCGATTTCGAATAAATATTTCATTCGTTTTAGTTACATATTAAATAATTGGGTTGTTCACGAATGACTGGCTATCAGGTTATATGGTTATTAAGCTATATTCAGAACAACAAAATACATTTATTTAATTTTTTTTTTAATATTAGTTTTGTTCACGGAAGACAGATTATCGGGTTATAGATTTATGTAGTTATATTAACAGGTTCAAAGTATATGTAGAAAAATTAAGCAAATGTATATTGTTTTTGTTAATATAACTAAATTACCACATAACCTGACAGCCAGCTTCCCGCGAACAACCCAATTTTGTTGCTGTTAATATAACTACATAAACATATAATCTGGTAAATCGCCTCTCGAGAACAAGCCAAATAACAAATTTTAAAATATTGTTTTAAAATAAATTTTTTTCGTTACTTTTATCACTAAAATCACTTTTTAGCATTTAACGAGTTTTCACCAGTTCATACGATTCTTGACATGAAAGTTTCGTTACATTATCTTTACCCATGTCTTAAACGATTCCCACAACGATTGAAGAAGCGTGTTTCGCTGTGTTATGGAAGAATCTCACTCGTATTACAGTTTTTTTTTTTGACGATTTTTCGAAAAGATAAAGACGATTTTTTTATTTTTTCTCAGGAAACTTACGATTTTCTCACAAATTGTTCTGGCAGCCCTGCACTCACTTTAATTCCTGATAAGATTTTTGAAATTTCCTTTACAATACCGTATTAAATAGAAGCTGAAATAAAAAAAACAATCATTCTAAACGTATTAATTAGGATAACTTAAGCTATAAGTTCCTAAATAGAGAAGCCTTAGTTAGCGAAGCCAGTGTTCGTTATATCACAAAGAATAAAATCCTTGCGCCCGATCGAAGGCCGTCTATAACGTCAATCTTTAGTACGTAAAGCCTTTGTGTTATTTTTTGGGGATAAAATTCATTATAAATTTTGAGGTAATTTTTCATAATGAAGACTTACCACAAATTTAGGGTTATATTTCATTTTATTTTAACAGTTTTTAATTTTTATTTTTTTGGGGTAATTATTCATTAAAAAAATGGGGTCATATTGAATTATGAAAAATAGCCCCAAATTTGGGGTAAATTTTCATTTAATTTTAGGGGTCATATTTCGTACCACAGTTATATTCAGTTATTGAAATTTATTTTAGTTGTTATAAAAATGTAATACATACTAAAAGAAGAAAATAATTATTTTTAACACCAGCACAATTTTTTAAAAACTGTCATCAATACAATAATAAAAACTACGAACTGCAGTCTGATAAAAAATTAGTTAAAGTTTTCCTACTCAAGTACAAACATTCAGTCGATAGTAATAACGATAGTATCGATAGTGAAATCTGAACTATCGATAAATATCAATAGTTGGAACTATCGATAATATCCCAGCAATACCAGAAAGGCACAGGATAGGCAATAATGAAATAAATTTTTTTGAAGTATGTCTTCGTCTTAAATTCAAATTAAGGTTAATTTTAAGCAACCCCATTTAGACTGCAAAATTTCAAAAGTTTTTTTGGTTCAAACTATCACATGATTTCAAAGATTTAAACACAAAAAGTCCAATGGGTAAATATGTGTACTTTTTGTAAGCCTGGTTTAAGGGGTAAAAAGGAGGATTTTGGGGACTTTTTAATAAAATTTTTTTAATTTTATGCTTAAAATATCACCAAGGACATAGATATAAAAAAAGCTTAACTTAAAAAACCAAGGCAGGGTAAAAATTCATACTTTTGGCACATTCTGTAAACACGATTGTTTTATTTTCAAAACAATGTTCTTTAACATAAAGACAACAAACAAATAAAGTACATTTGAAGGACAAAACAGAGTGAAAATATTTACTCTGGGTAGTTTTTGCTAACAAGTTCTTATTTAAAATTATTTTGCACGACCTGGAAAGCAATGTTTTTAAACATAATGACAGCAAGCACAATAATCGCATTTAAGTGGCAAAACAGGGTAACAATTTTAACATTTGGTACTTTTTGTAAATTTTTTTGATATCTATGTTCTTTAACACAAAAGGCAGAAAACAAGTAAAGTACATTTGAGGGACAAAACAGGGTTACATACAATTCGTACTTTGGGGTAGTTTTTGTAAAAATGTGTTTGTTCAAAATGATTTTGCGCAAAGCTTAAATATAACGGCACCAAACAAATAAAGTTTGCTGTGGGGAAATTTAGGTAAAAATGGTACATTTGTCCTTGTTGTTAACACGGTTTTTTTTAAAGGTTAAAAACAAATAATGTGTATTAATGTGCAATAGGCGAGTTAAGGAACACAATGAGGAAAACGGCGTATATTTATTATTATCTGTTTTAAATAATACCACCTGAAAAATATAGTTTAACCAATTTAAAGGGCCAAATACACTTGTCAAATGCTTGTCAAGCCGGCGAATTCAATATGTACGTGTGCTTCATGAATCAAAGAAACAAGATTGCGCATTGCGCAGGTCCGTTATTTTTGTATATAGCGAAACAATAGACTTTGTGTGTGTGCATTTGTGTGTGTCTTACATTTTTTACAACAAAAACTCATATTTAGTCTATGATGACGTTTTTTTTTGTACGGCTGAGTGCGCAATCTTGTTTTTTTGATTCATGCATGTGCTTAACGTAATATTCGCCGTCATATCTAAATTTTTTGATTTTTCATCAAGCGTTGTCGTTGTCACACATACAAACACATTTTCACTTATACTACCACAATGCTTGATGAGTACTTTGATCAGTGTATTTGGGCTTTAAGGCACAAATAGAAGTAACAAATTGTTTATTATGTGTTCATTTATTCAAATTCGCTTTTATTTTATCTGTTGGATGCTTTAAAAAGTTGTTAGTCTTACGAATTTTTATACAAAAAACATTTTTGTTGATGTTTTTAAAATTTTGTATTATAATTTTGGTTTATTTTATTACACAGTGCAACACGAAAAAAATAACCATAACCATAAAGGACCAAAAAAAAAAGACCCGTGTCTCCCAGTTTTGCCGAAAGTCATGCACTTTTTGTTTAAGGGCCCTTAAAGATTTAGGGTCTCGATGTCATTTTTGTAAAAAAGTGATAATTTTCTCCGGCTCATATCTTGCAAACCGTTCGGAATTTTGATTAACCCTCTGAGACAAAGTTGTAGCTCTTGCCATAAGGAACAAAAATTGTGAACATATAAAATCAAAAAACTTAATTTTCAAGATCGAAATCGCAAAAAACTTTAAAAAAATCGATTTTTTTTTACCTTTTTCCCCCTGTTTAGGTCCATAGGTAGCAAACCGTTCAAAATTCCAGGAATCAATCATCTAGAAAAATATACCAAAGATCCCTAAGAGTCTAGAGCCTATTAACTTCCTAGGAATGATTCTTAACACCGTTTAGGTAGCCGCAAAAGTGAAAAGTCTCACGAAAATTCAATCCAAAACCTGTTTCTCGAACTTTTTATTGGTTTCTGAGATAAAAGCATTTATTTTGCTATGAACTATTCAGGTAGTTCAGGTATTGTTTTGCTGTACACGCCACTATTTGTTGATTGCACCAAATTGTTCATACAAATCCGTTCAAAATAAATTTCACTCTTACATTAACCCCATTTCTAAAAGAAAAAAAGCGTAAGCAAAATAAAAGCACAAGTAATGGAAGCTGCCGCAACAAAAATTCTACAGCGACGATTTAGCAAAAATATCACCACCACCACATAAACTTATTATATACAAAAAATAAAATAAATTGCATTGAAAATATACAAAATGTCACCCAATATACGGCAGCAAATATACGACCTCTAACATGCAGCAAAAAAGGGCTCTTCGCAAAATGACCCCAGGAAATATGGCCCAAAAAGAAAATGAAGAACGACCCCAAAAATTTACATGAGACACGCAACACGAAATTGAGGGCAATTTTTTTTTTGTTTTGGATCACAATTTTTCATTTACTAATAAAAAAAAAGCAAATTTTAAGAAATGAAATGAACATTTTTACACAAATTTCATGTAAAAGTTTTTAGGGATAGTATTAAAAACACGAATTCTTATACTAATTTTCTTTAAAAATAGTTTTGTTGGAGGTGACCATATTTCAACATGATTTTGCTCTGGGTGCAGTGTTCGTTATACCATAGAGAAGAAAATCCTTTCACCCGGCCGAGGCCGGCTATAAAGTGAAACTTTAGTAAGCAAAGCCAGTGTTTGTTATACCATATAGGAAAAAATCCTTGCGCATGGCCGGAAGCCCAACCATGCTATCAATCGTACGATTTTTAAAACCAAAAAAGTATAATTATTCGGATTTTGAAATCGAGATTTTTAATTTGGAATTTTAAGTATCGGGCATATTAAACCCAATCCAAAATTTTCAATATAATTTTCTTTGTAATTTTTTTTTGGGTTAAATTTCATATAAATTTTTAGCTGATTTTTCATTATTTAGGGTCATATTTTATTTTATTTTTAGGGTTATTTTTAATTTTATTTTTTTTGAGTAATTTTTCATTAAAGAAATGGGGTCATTGCATTATGAAAAATAGCCCCAAATTTTGGGTAAATTTTCATTTATTTTTTAGGGCCATATTTCTCAGCGCCCACAAAAAGGTATATATTAAAAATAAATTAAGAAAAGAGGCGTATGTGGCACAAAATAATATTTTTATGCAAAATATAAAATTAAAGAAATAATTGTCGTGAATGAGATCCAAACTGAAAATTAAAGATGATATAACATTGTTTTGATGTTTCTCATATTCGTTCCAGTCCAGTAATAATAAAAAATTTAAATTTTTTTGAAAAACATTAATTAATAAAATCAATTTTTATAAATAAACACTATCATCCATATTTGTATTGCTCGTATTTTACATAAGGGCTAAAAAATTTGGCGTTTCATGTTCATAAAAAAAGGTCTGAATCTCGCTCGAAAAAGACAAAGCTGGCATCACTACTTAAATGTTCCCGCTTAAAAGTCTTCCCCGCTTAAATGCGGTAATATGAAGAGAAGAATTTTATGTACCTTAGAAAATTTTTCAAATAAAACAAATTTTTAAAAAAAAAAAATTTCGGAACTTAAATGTGGTAGCAATACAATAAGAACGAAGTAAGCAATGATTTTTATACAGTTTTGTCATTCCAACAGGTTCTTTTTTTTGAATCCTATTAAATGTATTTGAATCATGTTCACAATTTTAAAAATAAAGTGTTACTTGAAACGGCATTAAAGGTAAGTTCTTACAGAGTATATTATTTTTTTTTGTAAATTAATTTTTATTCAACGAATTTATTTAATTTTTTTGATATGCTGTTTACGAGTTTTCTAAATAAAGCATTTTCGCTTTTATCCGGGATTGTGTAAATACGGCAGCTTTTTATGTTATCTATCGTCGCCCTTTACGTAAAATATCGTAATTATTATATAAAACCAGTCTTCATGGTTTTTGAGATCTCATTTAAGCTAGGTTTAGTTCATCTGAAAACAGATGTGTGCCGTCATTACCAAGAATGTATTCAAAATTTTTTCGCAACAGCTTAGTTTTGCTTAAAATGTTGGTCCTTTAATTAAATAATTTATTAATAAAAAAATCACATTTCGTCGGAAAAATCCGAGTTTTTAGGCTACGACCAACTAAGTTTCAACTTATTCCACATTTTAAAAACTTGGCCTAGAAAGAATAAAACAGATATGGGCTTTTGCAAAAGTATGTAGTTTCTTAATTTTATTTTAAAATTGACATTCGTGGGGTCAATTCGTTAAAAACAGCACCATTTAACATGTGCAAATAAGCGGAGATTAATTACTCTACTAAAAGAAAAAAATACATCACACCTTTTCCTTAAAATTATTTTTTCATGCGTCTTTTATTAACGATTAAGGTATTTTTTATGAACTTTTGATTTAAAATGCTTAGAATTTGATTTGCACATATTTCATTTACATGCATTTCCAAAGCACTCGGTTTTATCTCAAAACCTTCAATAAATCACATTGTTTCTTTTTAATTTACGATAATGCTCAATGTTTTTTATTTATTTTACCTAAAGTGACAAGTAGAATTATTTTAAATAAAAAAACATTCGTTTATTTTACGCCTTGCATTTTAATTATAAAAAAAATTGGCCACTGCAAATTTATACTCTATTTTCATAATGATACAATTTGAAAATCAATTCACAAAATACATCAGATTATCTAGTTTAAAAATCTTAATTTTTACACAACACTTCTCGATTATCTCCTCAACATCTAAATTACTCAATTTGCAACCAAAAAAATCAAAAGTAACAACAAAGTCTAATTAGACGCGTTTATTCGTAATCAGTGAAAGTAGTAAATGGTTGAAACGCGTAATCAGTTTGACAAAAAGTACTCAATGCAACAAGACAAAACAAAAGTTGCATAAAACGCAAATTTGTTTAAATAAATTATCTACACAATTTATTTAACCAACAAAATATTAAAAAAAAAAAAAAAATTAAACAAATGGCAAATAATACAGTACAGAAAAAAGTTTGAACAACATTCAAAATTCATGAAGTTCTATTAAAATGCAAAACTTTAACGCAGCCTTCAATTGAACCAAGCGTTCATGTGTTGGATTCGATACAAATTTTTGAATGCAGTCCAAACACGTCTGCAAATAATCGTCTTTAAAGGAAACATCAAGAGAAAAAAAACGTTTAAAAACTTGTTAATGTTATACCCTTCAATACAGGTTGATATAGGGTATGAATAAAATGCCATCCCGTTTGAAGTTTGCACGATATTGATTTAAGTCCCTCTTAAGTATGTATATATATATTATGGCTGCTTACATGTTACATATTTATTAGAGGTACCTATGGCGAATATAGGTTAAGCGAATGCGAATAATCAAATAAATTTTGCGAATACACAGAAAAAAATTATGCACCAGTAAAAGCATTAATCAAAAATAAAATCAAGTGAATTAAACGTTTAGTTAAGTAAATTAAACGTTTAATTGATATTATTAATTTGTTTACTGGTGCAAATTAATATTGTCAATTCAACGTTAAACACATTTGATTAAACGTTTAATTCACTTGATTAAACGTGTAATTCACTGGATTAAATTTTTAATTAAAACTGATTTTATTTTTGAAATATTTCGTTAATTTTGAGACACCCTTTTGTTGAATTTGGCAAATTCTTATAACAACAAACAAAAACAAAAACGCGTTTAGCCAGCTTAAATCGATAATCAAAAAATTATGATTGAAACAAAGATAGCAATCTCCATTGGAGGAGATTGCCACTTTAGTTGTGCTCTCATACTAAAACCATAAATTTTTGCGGATTTTGTGAAAAATTGTAACTTTTTTATTTTTGATATTTTTGTAAGGAAAAATTTAACTGAATGAAAAAAAAACATTTGATCATAAATAATCATGTTTATTTATTCTTAATGCTTGCTTGAAGTAACATCCTAGTCTTTTCGATGTTTGGCGCATCCCAATTGCTCTCCCTCAGGGGGACTTGGGCACAATAAGTTTTCTCTTTATATGATATTTGTTGGCTTTAAAAATCATCGAAAACGCCCTATTATTTTACCTAGGGGCAATACAAATATGATGCCGGAATAAGGATGTTTACACGACAATGCCCCTACAATATGAGCTGAAAAATAACTTGATTTTCAATATTCGTATTATGGTTAAAGGTGTATAAGATTCGACACAGCCGAATAAAGCACATTTACTTGTTTTTTTAATTATTTGTTATGCCCCATATACGTTTCAATTCAATTGTCCACTGAGTCTTTCAACTGAATTGATTCTTGGCCACACACTTCATCAACTGAATTGCAAGATTTAAAAATTTTTTTTAAAAAGAAAACTATAAACATTAATATTATCAAAGTTATTTTCGGGAATACAAAATTTATTATCAATACGATTTCCGTATGACGTGCTAATCAAGAGACTCGAGCTCACACATTACAATCGAATTGAAAGACTTAGTAGTCAACTTGAAAAAATCAAAATCTTTTGATTTTTCTTCAGCCAACTCGACAACCGTCGAACTAATCAATTGACAAAGCCATACACGCTTTGATTTAGACAACAACCCACTAAGTTGACAATTGAATTGAATCGTGTATGGGCTGCTTTTAAACTTTTTACACGTAACCAAAAATGAGAGGATGTTTAAATTATTATTTACATTTGGGATTTTGGTATTAAACGTGATAACAATGTCAAGTGCGTGGTAATTTAATTTTTTTAATTTTTAATAAACAAAATAAAAAAAGTTATTACTTGTACTGCTTGTGCCCCCAACCGCTAGTCACTGGCTAAAATGGGATCAACTTTTCTCAAATGAAATCATAAAAACGCTGACTGTAATTACTGTAAAAAGATACCAAACAATCTTTTGGTTTGGGTTAATAGAAAAAAAATATAAATACATACTTATGTTTGTGTCTACTTTTATTCGAAATAATCACAAAAGCAGCAGGTTTACAAAAATGAATTTTACTATCTAAATACAGAGTTAAAATGTCTAGTGCCCAACGCTGGCCTCATTTATATTCCTGGTGTGTAATTTTAAAGTTCAGAGAAAAAATAAAAAAAACAAATTATTCATTTGTATTTTGCTCTGAATATTGTTACTTAATAGTACCGCTTAACTTTTTACTTTGGGTGTTTAGTATTTTTGTCACCTTCCTTTTATTTGGATTTGTGCTCTCCGAACGTTCATAATTTTTAAGCACCCAAAATATAGTTTTACACAATGTTTACATTTATTTTATTTTCCATTTGATAAATGTTTTTTGCCGGCTATCAAATTCAAATTATGCAATTTTACTTAAAAATTTCTGGGGCAATGGAATAAATTTAATTCTTTAATTATTTTTTTTATCTGCTTAAAATGTTCGATTATAAACTGTATCCAGAAACTTTCAAATTCTAAAGTTAAATAGAAATGTGACCAACCCCCAATTTCACCAAGTTCAGTTATAATTAACTATCAGTTGTAACTGTCAAAAGATATGGTTAACTGGAACTTAAAGTAATAGTTAGTTTTAACTGAACTTGGTGAAATTGGGGGTAAATAAGTTTTGTTCGATTAGGTAAATTCTATTAGGTACAAATTCTCGAAAAACTTAAAAAGTATGTTAATTGTTTACTAGTTTAGGTTTGGTTTGATTCAATATAAAACAACAATAATATAAAGAAATACACCTAAAAAGTATAACGTGAAAGGAAAGACTTACATTTTATGGCATTTAATATACGAAATGATACCATTTGCGTTTAAAAAGCAAACACCACAAACAAAACATTTGGCCATAATTTCATGTTCCAATGTATGTTTCTTACTTTGAACTTGTTATAAAATTTTTGCAGAAATAAACTTTCTGTTTTTTTTGCTTTATTTTATTTTATTGTTATTAAAAGCAATTTTCAGCACACAAATAGTTGCACAAAACGTATAGAATTTGTTTCTTGAATTAATTTTCTAATTTCAGCTTGTTCAGCTGTGATTAACTATTGCCTAAGCTGCCAATTTACAATAGGGGCAGTTATAATGATCGTCAATTATAACTGAACTTGGTGAAATTAGCCATTAATCTAGAAACTCAATAAACATTAATCTATAAAAGCAAAGCTTGGTTAGTTTTTATTTCACAACTAGCGAACCCCCTGCACACCTCGTAGTACAAAAAATAAAATAAGAAATCAGTTCGAATTCATTTAAATCAGTGATAAATTGTTTGTATTGTAATGCTCTGTGGTACACCACATTTCTTGTTTTTCTATTTTTGGTGTAAATATACAAAACCGATGGTTTGGCAACGCGCGAACAGGCTACATACAACTGTCCATCTGAGAAAACTGGATATCCTAAATTCACTCCACAAATTCCTAATGATTGGTCTAGCGCCTTGTTAATAGTAAATGCAAACGCAAACCGAACAGGAAACTGAAGTCGTTTGAATTCGTATAAATAAATAAATAAAAACATCTTCGCCTTAGAATTTTCAAGTTAAAATAATAGCTTCAATTACATAGTTAAGCCATCAACCTTTAAATATCAAGTCTTGTGCCATTACACAAACGTGGTTGATTTATATTGCGGAGCATAGTAATAGTGACTCCAACTTTCCATTAGAGATTATGCGGAGGCAATCCTGGTAAGTGAAACGAATTTAAAAATTCTGTTGGATAATTCATAACATCTTCTACATTGGCAACAGAATCCACAGACTTGTACGAAACCAATTCGCCAGGAACCTTTGATTGTGTAGCCATATTTAATTCACTAAGATCTTTGTTCTTTGACGCTAAAATTGAAAACCACAGTAATAAGCCTTATAATTTTTCAAAAAGAAATCATGATATTTTATTTAAGTTACGCAACGAATTATAATACTGTGATAGAGACCATGTAAAGCCCACTCCTGAAATATTCGAACTCCCGTTGGAGGGTATTAAAAATAAGGCACAGCAGAATATAACATTCTTAATTGTTTTAATTTTAAATTGGAACTTTTTTTTAATTTAAAAATTTGATTTTACGTTTTTACTGAATCCGTTTTTGAACATTTATTTATTAAGGCGTTTCTTCTGCAATGTTTTTTAAATTTTTGCTTTAATTTATTTTTAAAGATATTTTTTTATTTTTAGCTTTTCTATTTAGCGTCTTTTTCTGATATTTTAAGAGGTTTTATCAATATCTTTATTATTATTATTAAGTGATTTTACGCCAATTAACTATAAATGCCCGAAATAGGAAACAAGCATTTTTTTTAAATTAATAAAATACATTGAAAAATGAAAACTATAGACTGGATAAGGTCAAGAAGTCTAGACTTACTTTTTTGATAAATGTCCAAGAATTCTTTAGAAAAACGATTTATTCCAATTTTGTAATATTACAAATATTTTTTTTATTTTTTCCGATTTAAACGTTTAACTGTCGTGTTCATAAAAAAAATTTTATTGAATAAAGGTTTACATAACAAATTTTCTATGCAAATTTATCTAAATGGACTTTTGTTTAACTTTAAAATCGTTAATGAATACGGGGGTTGGTTTTAAAATTTAATTCTTTTTATAAAAATATTAAATTTAAATAACAAATATTAAATTTAAAATATACTTTTAGTGCCAGTTTTTTGCTTGGTATTTAAACATTATTTTTTTTTGAGTTCGATTTAAATACAAAATTTCATTTCCATTGCTTTGTTAAATGATACTTTGAAGAAGCCTACGTTGCTCATTTGAAGTCTATTTAAGTTGTGTGTGTATTAACATGAAAAGGTGGCCTTAATATTACAAAACAACAGTTTGAGAACATCTTGAAAATAATGACCCCTTTAACAGTATAAAAATTAAAAAGCTGACATGCGATGTTTGTAGGCGAAAAAGTAAAGTTGAGAGAGTCAATCTCCCCAATGAACTTCGTCTGTCTGCCTTTCTGAAATGTAAAATGGGTCCTAATTTGGTGTCCTCAAACAAAAAATAAAATAAAAAGACTTTAAAAAAAACGTATCTTATTTAATTAAGAAAAATAGCACCTAAAAACTTAATCTGTATTTTAAAACAACTTAAATTTAAATGCAAAAAGTTAACTTAATAAGTATGCCAATGCAAAGTAAAAAACTGGCCATTTGTGTTTAACTTCAACGACACAATATTCTCTAAATCATTTCTTTATTTGCAAATCGATTACAAAACTGTCGTCAATTCGATGTAAAAATAGTGTCCAGAAAAAGCTTGCATTTGATAAATTCATTATTTCAAAATAAAATTTATGACTTAATTTCAAAACTTGGACCATAAATTTTCTGCATATTATTACTTATGAACAGGGAAACCAAAAATATGCAATTGCATATTTTTCCTTGTGCGTATAATGAAGGCAGAAACAATATATTTATCCATTTTAGTGCTTTTTATGAATTTTGTCATCGATTTGTTAGTGCATATATTTGCATATTTTAACGTTTGGAGCGTTTTTTGCATTAATTAGTGAAAATACCCTTTTTGCAAAATTTTTCAAGTTTTTAGCGAATATTTTGCGTTTTTGAGGCATATTTTGGCTTTTCTGTTTAAAATTTCACCATCTACATTAAATTTTTATTCGAAAATTGTACGACAGAGCAGGTTGTCGTTAAAGATAAATGTTGTTTTAAACTTTAAAATTGTATATTTAAGCAAGAAAGAAGTAAAAATCAATTTTATACGTCTTTGGCGATGTGTGTAATACATAGAAATCTGAACCAATCTTTTCGTATACCGATCAACTCAGAATCACTTTTTAAAGTGGTCGAACGATGTCCATCCGTCCGTCTGGCTAGTGCAATTGCAAATCTTGTAGATAATTTGATCAAATTCGGTAAATACATTTTTATTGAACTAAGGACGAAGTCTATGTAAATTTCAAGAATCGGTTTACAATTTCACATATTCCTCATAAAAACTTCTTTCCAAATTAGACTCTGTGTCCATAAAAATAAAAATTATGTTGGTATTTAGACTAATGCCCAATTTTCAGGATAGTATTTAAATCTATATTAACCCTGTAGGAAGTCAAACACATTTATAAGTAATTTTAAACTGGTTTTTTTATAACCACATCTAGTTGATTAAGTGACTATTTTCCTTGTCGACGACTCATTATTTTAACATAGGCAGTAGTCAATTGACCATCTTTGCATGACTTTTAAACTGACTACTAACTACTTATTGTTCAACCTATTTGTTGTTAATTAATAGTATAGTCGGTTTATAATAAATTATTTAAATTTGAAATAATTTTTTTCAAAAAAATATGTGTTCCTATGAACAAACATGCATATTTTTATATAGAAATTAATATTTAAGAACATTTTGCATCAAATTGCTTTAAATGATAATGTATAATAGTGCTGAAATAAATGCGGTACATAATTTCTAGTACATAAACAGAATGTTTTAATTTTTAATTATTTTAATAAATTTGAATATATTTTTTTCATTTGACTTCATGGCATGCTTGTTTTACTTATTTTGTTTTATTTGTGCCTCTATGCAATATGTTTGGTTGATATCTGCATGAGATTTAAACCAATTTGTAGTCATTTGAAAAATAGTTAATTTATAGTTAGTGTTTTCTGCAACTGACTATTTAATTTACTACAGGGAAGTTAATTTTCATATTAACTTAAATCGTATTTATATACAGATTGATTTTTTGAGTTTAATTTAAAAAGTGTAATTAAATTAAGGTAAAAGTATGGCGGTATAAAAAAGTTTATTTATTTGCAAGGCCGTCTCAAAAAACAGCTGAATGTTATTGCTTTGCTTTGTTGTTATATTGTTGTCATATTGAGGCCACTAAGCATTCCAATGGGAACTTAAGTTGAATTTAAATGTACCACATCGGTGAATTAAGTTTTATTTAAGTGTTTAGTGAAGAAGAGAATTTTGTATTTAAAACGATTTTAAACATAAACTTGTTTTAATATCAATCCTGAAAATATGCCATAAATTCGCTGCAAAAATATTTTATTGCGAATTAAATTCTTTTAGAATCGGTTTTCATTTTCTCAAAGATCACATAATACATATCCATATAAATAGCTTTAACTTTCCTTTTCAATGTTAACATTAATAAACAATTAAGCGACCGCCACTAAAATCCTTTAAAAGCAAACAATCTCATATGGATGTTAATATCTAGAGAATATTCGGCACAAATAACTCTTATATGAATTTTAACCTCTAAACATAACTCTGTTTTTTTGAGCCGATGACGGCCTATCGTTTTCAAATAGAGTTTAGGCTTTACCGATTATAATTAAAGGATTGTTTTTATTAAATGGGACTGTTTTTAAATTGTTGAATATTTTGTTCTCAAATTAGAAATTTTTGAATTTTTTGGGGTCTATTTTTACAATTTTCAGGGCATATTTTCAAGTTTTAACTGCATATGTAATGCGCATAGAACGGCTCTTTTAGAGCATATTTCTGGTTTCCCTGCTTATGAATGTGTAAATAAATGATTGAATGAATGAATGAATAATTGTAATGGTGTTTTTTTATGATTTATATATTTAAGAAAAACTCTTTGATTTATCACTCATAGTTAGCTGTAAGTTGACAAATTTTTACATTAAAAATCATAAAAAATACAGTATAACAGTTATGAAAGTATTACAAACTGTTACAGAAATTGCTAACAAAAAAACAATAACCATCCGACGGATACTGTTATAAAGAAATGTATACTCTCTTTAGTTTTCCTCTTCGGAATCTAATCTGCTCTCATTGTAATTACAACAATTGTTGTTTTTAATTTACCTGTGATAAACTTGCACATTGTTGTTCAAGCTGTTTTGTTTGGTTTGATTTTGTTGTCTTTTAGTTGTTGGTTTGTTTGGATGGTCGCGATAGTTTGGCAGCAGCAAGTAGTTACCTGTAACAAATCAGGCGAATACTTCAGTGCAAATGCGCATGCGCGCATGAACGGTTGATATATTTGTTATTTGTGTTAAAGAAAAAGATTTCCCAGAAAGTCAAACGAAAAATTGTTTTAAATATATTAATAATAAAAAAAATATACTTTATTGTTTTTTTAATATTTATAAGCATTTAAAGATTTAAAAAAAGGCAAAAAACACCAAAAAATTTTGCTAAAAATTTAAGTGATTTTTTTTTAATATAAAAAAAAATAATTATTAATATTTCCAAGTGAACACAACTTCATTAGTGCGTGTTTAGTGCAATTTTTCCATTTGCATTGCTGACAATTTTATGAGTGGATTATATTTCTAACAAAATGGTAAGCTGCTATAAAATGTTAAAAATAAAAGGATTTATTTATTTTATCTTAATTTGAAGAGTATTCGGTGTCTGCTAATGATTAATAACCTGAGTTTGTGGAAATTCCACTATTTTGTTTAGACAGATCGTGGAAAATCCAAGAAACCCTGTGGAGATTAGTTTATGATGTTAAAATAACAAGAAAATATTGAAGATTTTTTTCACTTTATTGTGTTAAAATGAATAAAATTAAGCAAGGTCATACAGATCAAATCCTTTAGAATATTAAAGAAAAATGTACACTGAAAGCACATGTTTTAAGTGATTACTATTTAAAAAAAAATGTTGAAAAAAACAAGGACATAAGACCGGATTATCAAAATTATCTTTAAAAATGTTTTCATTAAAAATTAGTGCAAAAAACACTTAAAAAAAAAATAAAAAAAAATTCGAAATACCGATTACTACTGATTCAAACTGACAATATTTAGTACATTGATATTTCTAACAAGGCGAATTCATACCAGGTGGTCTTATTTTGAAAACGTTTACAACACTGTAAAATATTTTAAAGTTGTGTCAAAAAAATTCAAACAAATATTTCATTTTGTTTTTAATTTTATATTGTGTGTTTTGAAATGTAATAACTTAAAAAAAATTTAAATTTCACAATTTTATGTGAAAATTATAGAATTTAGTAGAGATTCCCTAGAATCACCAGAACGGTATACCATTTTGACACAGGGTTAGTTATCAGCTGTTGCTTATGTAGCAAGATAAGGTCACCTGGTTTTTTAATTTAAAATTAAAAAGTCTACTGCACTCTAAAGAAAAATCAATCCATCCGTACTCAAATCAATCCGAAGCGGTATTAATAGTACGGTGAGTACGGATTTTTCTTGAATCAAGTAGAGAAAGATTGATTCAAGTACGGATTCACAATCACAAAATACTTAAATTATCCATGAGAGATTGATTTAAGTAAAATGAGATTGATTTAAGTAAAACTTAGCGAAGGGGTTTGAATTCGTTATAACTTTTTATTTAAGAAATAATAAGTAATATTTTTTTTTTTATAAATGGGGATTTTTTTTAGTTTAGTTATGAAAAATAATATCTCGCAAGTGGTTGCCATTTTCTGCTTCGCAAATTCGTGCTCTTTAACACATATTCTACAACCATTCGCAAAACTTCAGTTGTTATGTTGTTTATTTCGTCGCGTATATTGCTTTTTAATTGCTGGATGGTTCTAGGCTTATTAATGTAGACTTTTCCTTTCAAATA
This sequence comes from Pollenia labialis, assembly GCA_949318255.1. NCBI lineage: Eukaryota > Metazoa > Arthropoda > Insecta > Diptera > Polleniidae > Pollenia > Pollenia labialis. The sequence continues at coordinate 136,076,770 of OX439142.1, forward strand.
ACTTCAAAGAAAACAGTCTGGGGCGGTTAAATCCGGTGAACGCGGGGGGCCAATAAAAATCACTTGTACGCGAAATAATTCGTTCACCAAAGATGTCGTGGATTTGAAAAATAAAGCTCAACAATTTGAGCACGTTGTTCAATTGAGTACTGTTTAATTTTAATATCCTCAAGTCTTCTTTACAGACTGTTTTCTTTGGGGTTATTTGAAAGGAAAAGCAATTAAAAAGCAATATACGTGAAGAAATAAACAACATAACACCTGAAGTTTGGCGAAAGGTTATGGAAAATGTGTGAATTTGCGAAGCAGAAAATGGCTACCACTTGCGAGATATTATTTTTCATAACTAAACTAAAAATATTCCCCATTTATATACTGTATTAAAATAAATTACTAATAATTTCTTCCATAAAAAGTTATAACGAATTCAAACCTCTTCGTTAATTTTGGGCCACCCTGTACAAATGTGTGAGTAGCTAATTTAAATACTTATTTCTTCGAAAATATTGAACAGATTTTAATAAAATATATATTGTGCTCTTCTGTAAGTAAATTTCTTTCGAATGGTGTTTGAGTTCCAAATATTTAAGTTCTTACATACACATGTATAAAAAAAGAGAAACGTTCAAAACTCACAATCACGTCATTTCAAAAACCGTTAAATCAAAATCTTCTGATTTATCAGCCAATGCAATGTTGTTGTTGTTTGTATTGAAAATTTTAGTATTTAAAAATATGAAATAAATTTGTCACAACAATCTGAATTATCTTTGAAGTGTGTATTTATTCTAAGAAGAGCTTCTTAGAACTCATATTGCATTCTGTTGCGAATTTTGGTTTTTGTTTTATTCATTATAAAAAAGACTCGTTTAACACAAGCGTTACTTGTTGGTACAGAAGGCCTTTTTAAAACTATTTCAGCAAGCTCTTGAAATGTTTCCAGCCACTAGCATCTTGGTATAAAAAACTATGGACCAAAAAAGACTTAATATTGCACCCACATCTTAACCAAATCGGTCTTGCCATTGCACAAATGACATTTTTCTACACTAATCTTTGTATACGTTTTTTGGATTATTGGTATTCAACACAGGCTTTTAACAACGGAATTTTTTCAATGTTACCACCAGCAAGAAAAAAATATGAGTTGATAATACATGAATTTGAATATACATGAAAAATATACATTAAATAACAACAATTATTATAATGCATATATTATCACCAAAAATCCCCAGCGAAAAAGTGCGTTTTCCCCAAAAATGCTCTGGGAATTTTCACGAAATTTTTATCCCCAATAAAAAAAAAATGCCCTACTTGGGGATAAATCCCAAAACTGAAAACGTAGTATACTCAACACTTATATTTTAAAACGTTTATTAGCGGACTCAAAAAAAAAGCGTAAATGCACCATTTGCTTGTATTTTTTGCTTTTAGTTGGTTTTAACAATTGTGTCATTTTTATACATGATTTTTTAGGAATTGTCTGGAACTCTTTTCAAAATCCAGATTAGTGACTTTTTCAAATTTGACTTTGACATGCCTAGAGAGCAACGAACACACAGATGGCAATGCAAGTGCATGATTTGACTCAAGGCGAACTCATTTTTCAGGTGGTGTTAAAAGCTCAGCTGTGCTACTTTGTAAGCTACTGGGGTAACCTTATAAATTTTACCATCATCTGACTGAACTAGTACGCCTACCCCTTGTTTAAAAGCTGAAGCTATCTAATCTAAGGCCTGGAACACAATAAAGAAGTTGTAGTAGTAGCTGAAACTGACGAATGCTTTGTAGCGCGACAAAGTTAAAAAATTTGAATTTTTTACTTCAACTTCAACTGCAACAATTACTACAACTACGTATTCTGTTGACATTACTTTGAAACTTCCGTTTTTAACTTTTGACAGCTTGCAGCGCTATTCGTAACGTTGTACTACAGCGAACAGGGAGAGCAGCAAGCCAAACTTTATGCATTTGATTAAAGCCACCACAAAAAGTGAAGGGTTTGCTGTCACTTCCAAAAAATCTCCTAAAATTGGATATTAATATAGTGTCGGACATAAAGTTTATGCCGAATACTAAATTTTGTGATATCCAAGTTAAAGGAGATTTTTGAAAGTGAAAAGTTATTTAAACCTTTAAATCCTGCCACAATGTGTTATGGACGCACTTGATCGACAATTATAATTATTTTTAGGTGCTTTTAACCCTTATCTTACCGACATGAAATATTGTTAATGCTACAAAAATTTGTCTCTCAGACACATGCGTGAAAATGTAAAAAAAGCTTTATATGATGTTTCCAGGTGACAAACAATTGATTGCGTAAAAAAATTATATGAAAATACCTCAGTTTTTTGAGTTTGTCACCTTTTTTTACTACAAAAGGGACCGCTATAAGGACCCAAGTGAGCCGTCGTCGAAATGGCTGCCCATTGAACCTAACCTAGAAACAGCACATAAATAAATTAAAAACAAGTAAATTTAGAGAAAAATTGTTGTTCAAGACATTGTTTACATGCAAAAGTTTCTATACAGCTATGACAGCATTGTTATACATCGCATCTTTTACGTGTATTTATTGCACAATTATTTTCATTTGGTGAAGCTTCTTCCTAAAGATATTCCTGCATGATCTTATTTATTTATTTATTTATAGCATTAGAAAATAATTACAAATTATAGACTAATGAATAACGATGCCATGGCTACAAGGCCTTAGGCTCCACCTGCATGATCTTTTTTTTTGGTTAAACAGTATAAAACACATCGCACTGGTTCCTCTAAAGAGAGTCAACTCAAAATTTTAGCACATTTGAAAGATACCTTGTTAATTAAAATTTTTCACTTGTTACTTTTTGCAAGAAATCGATGTACAGTGGTCAATTCTACGCGCTGTAAAAACTCTTATATCAATTTCTCTAGTATTTTCCAACAAAAATACAATAGTATACCCCTTTGTAGTACCTATAAGAGTATTTATAAAAAGAAAACAGCTTTTTTGTCTCTACTGAAAATTAATTAGTTTTGAATTTACCCCCTTAAGAGGAACCAGTGCGATATGTATGTAAAATAAAAGTCAAGCAGTTTTCGGTACTACATTGAATTAAACATCAAAATGTGTCTCACAGACACATGTTGGTTAGATTAGGGTTAATTGAATAATAATTTTTAAGACAACGGCTTTTTACGGAACTTGGCTGCAATTTAAAACGAACATTTTAAACTTGAATTCAGTAAACTTTAGGAAATTATGATTTTTTTATTTTAAAGACTTTTTCTGTTTGACAATATGTATTATTAAAATCATAACTAAATATGTTAATTAATACTTTGCAAATTATTGCTATTTTCGCTTGAAATTTCCCATACCAACACTCTACTAGCAGGCTTTTATAGTCATCTGCTCCAAATAACCACAATAATTACAGGCAAAAATCTTGAAAAAAAACACACACACAAAAGCAAAACATCAGTCGCGACTTAATGAATGATTATGATGATGAGGAAGTTGAAACTCCTCATCGCAGCCGTCAACATTTTTGTTACAGTTAGAGAAGACTTCATGAAAAAGTTTTAAAACTAAAAATAAAAAAAAAATCATCGAGAAAATATAAAACTTTTGAAGCGTATACTTAAAAATTTTCGCACTTTTTCATTTTATTACACGTTTTAGTTAAAATAAAAAAAAGTAAAAATAAAAACAAAAGAAATATAAAATAAAATTTGAACAATAACAAAAAGAAAAACAAAATCTTATAATTTATGTAACATTACGATTTTAATTGTTGTCCAAGAAGTAACAAAAAAATTATTTAACATGTTTTACACTTTTTTCTTTATTTTTAATACATTTTTTTTTTGTGTTAAAGATGATAAAGATGATGATGATCATTGTCTGATTTTTATTATAATATTTGTAATAACTAAAATACAAAAATTTATGAGTTTTTCTTAGTTAAGTCCACAAAACTTAAGACATTTGTACTCGCAAGCATCGTAAAATAGATAAATGAAAAACAAAAACATTAAAATCACTGAACCATGATCGTAAAAATGGTTTTGTGTGTAATTCAAACTTTTTCTGACTTTACAATTGCAATTTACATATTTTAAAATTTAAATATTCGTCCATTTATTTACTGCAGTCACTCACTCAGTCAGTCATTTAGAGAGCTTTTCATTTATTTAGTCATTTATTCATTCAAACATGTAATTAAATTTGCGGCGTCTCTGATTAAATTATGATGAGAAGAGGCCTTAATTCTCTTGATTATGACCATTGAGCATTTTCATTTGAAATTTAAGATTAAATGTGTCAATTATGACACATCTTATTTTCTCGCAATTGTGATACGGTGCGTGAGGGCAATAGTAAAGTTATAATCTATTTTGGTTTTTATTTAATGAAGTTGAAAAAGAACACAATGGGACAAAATAGAAAAAATGTACTGGCTGGCCAGTGATGTTATACGTAGTGAAAAATCCCAATTCGTAGTGTATTTTCTTTAAAAAGAATTGCCGTAGGAAAAAGGGAGAGACATTTTAAAAACATTTAAATGTAGGGACTTTTGAGTAAGTCGCCAACTTTTTCGATTTGTGATAGCATTATAATAAAATTGTGGATACGGCAACATTACAAATTGTTTAATTTCGTTGAGTCGTCGTTTGCCGTCATTAGAGCTTTGATTTAAACGTAAATTTGTGAAAATCTCTTTTAAAACAAAAAAAGATTTTTTGAACTTATTTTTCCTAAGCAAGAAAAAAATAAATTGTTAAAGATGGGCATCGAAAGGTCTTGTATTAAAGTCATCAAAATGAAAAAATTAATGAAAATTTAATTTCCCCCCTGTAGACGAAATTATGCTAGGAAAACAACTGGGACGAACGACGAATTTTTGGCTGCGAATATTCGTCGCCAAAAATAAAAAATATTTGTGTATATGAAAATGCACACAATCAGGGCGAACGACGAAAATTCGCCAGACGTTGCACACTTTAAATAGATTTAATTCTAATTCTTACGCCGGCGAACGACGAACAAATCAGTACTGGGTAGTCATATTGTTTCAAAATGGTAAGTGTTTTAGTAAATAAAGTTACTTTTTACTTTTGAAATTGTAAAATTTTAACTGAATATCTTATAAAATACAAATTGAAAAAAAATTAGCAATAAAAAAGTATTTTAGTTAAGTTGTTCTTAATGTTTTATTTGTGAAATATATTTTGTTCATATTTCTTATTTATACAAAATATTTTACTTCCATTTTTGTTTTTTCGTCGTTATAGTGTTTCATACGCCGAATTTCTTCCGAATAATTCGTCGTGCTGTACGAAATTCGTCGATCGTCCCAGTTGTGTTCTATCTATGTTTTAAATTTCATTAAAATCGGTTTGAGTGGCAGAAATTGCCCCTATCTCCCCTCGTGGTCCTATTTAAAAATGCATACATTTTGTTTCCATATAGATATGGTTCTATCTATATTTTAAATTTCATTAAAATCGGTTTGATAGTCTCTGAGAGAAAGAAATTTCCCCCTATCTTCCCTCGTAGTCCTATGATTCGGCCCATTTTCAATAGGCTTGGTCCTTGTGCCAATAAGAACCTATGACCCAAATTTTATCAAATTATCTCCAAAAGTGCGACCTGTACTTTGCGCACAAAGTTAAATGGCGGCTAGCCTGCCAGCCAGCCGAACGGACATCGTTAGTTCGACCAAGAAAGTGATTCTGAGTAGATCGGTATACTTTAAGGTGGGCCTAGGACCACTATTTTAAGGCGTTACACACATCAGCACAAATGCATAATACCCTCTCCACTATTGTGGTGTGGGTATAAAAACAAATGAAATTTTTAAATAAGCAAAACTATTCTCTAACAAATCGATGCCATTTCTCAGAAAAACTTGTGCTTCGGATAAATATCTTATTCACTTGATGTTTAAACCTTCGAAGAAAAACATGAATTTGCATTAAATTCCACACCCTATTTATTATGTTCTAGCTTAATAAAACATGCAAAGTAGCAATACACCTTCAGCCCGTTGTAAAGAAACAGACCAGAGTCTTTGGCGGGAATCGAACCTGCAATCCTCGCACTGGTGGAGTAACTAGCTCACTATCAACTATATCCTAAAATGTTTTTAACAAATTTTTTTGTGTTCCTAAATGATAATTACCATTAATTGAAAAAGTTCACAGACTAATTTAAGCACTTAGGTATGTATATGATGGAAATCGATTTAAAACCGATAATATCGTTTTCAGAATCTCGAAAAAATTAATTTTAACGTATTTCTGCTTATTTCCAGACTATATTCTTCAAAATTTTATATTCACCCCTATTATAAAAGTCGACGGCACCTGAATAGTAATGGTATTTTCTGAGTTGTTATTGACAATAATCGATTACTATTGACATTTTCTAAGGCGCTTTTAAGTCGATGTCGAGTAGTATTGTCACTGTTTTAGTCGACAGGAAATTTTGCGACGACTCAAATGAAAGTTAAAGAAATTTTAAATGAAATGTAAACAAATGTATTTACTGAATACGTTTTAAATAAAAAAAAAGCAAATTTAAAAGAAGTTATGGGCACAAATATTATTAGTAAATTTAACGCGAAAATTTGGAAAAGTTTGCTAAATAGCGAAAATTCGCAAACATTTTTAATTTATCAAAAGCCACAAAATTCACTAAAAGTCCCCAAAACTATAAGGAATGGCAAAACTTTAGTTAAAATTGCAATAGTAGCGGAAATTTGCAAAAAATTCCTAACAGCGACATGATAGCAAAGTCTAATATTTATTAAAAAACTTATAGGAAAAAATAATTTCTATCGCAAACATGGCTTAATTTCGCGAAAATTTCAAACTTGGAAACAAACCCTAAAATTGATAAAATCGACTAAATAAACAAAATGTCGCGAAATAACAAAAACATTTTTATTCAAAAATAGCAAAAATTCGCGAAAAATTTTAATATTTCAAACAAGCCATAAAATTGATTAACAGTCCCTTAAACTATAAGGAATGGCTAAAATTCGGTGAAAATTGCCCAATTAACGGAAATTTGCTAACAGCGCCATGATAGAAAAGTCTTATATTTATTAATAAACGTTTAATCAGAAAACTTACAGAAAAAATATCTCTTATCGAGGACATGGCAAAAATTCGCGAAAATATTCAAAATTGGAAACAAACTCTAAACATTATTTAAAAAAGCTAAATCGGTTACAAAAATATGACGGAAAATAGCATAAATAACGTTAAAAAGTGAGTAAAGAACAAAAATAATTGGAGATGTGATTTTTTTTCTTTTAATTTTCGATAGCTAGTCGACGTCGACACAACATTCTTATAAAATACCAAAAGAACTTCGAAGGGATGTAGTCGTCGACTTGATGTGACAACAATTTCAAATTAATGTCGACGACGACTTACATAATAGGGGTGATTAAATAGTTAATTTAACTGGATTTTGTACCAAACATTAAAAATATAATTCAAAAAGGGATTTTAAAACGTTCGAAATTCATCACACCTTTAAAAATCGATCGGTTTAAAATCGATTAATTTTCATCACATATCTGATTATATAATTTATGTTAATTGGATTTCATTGTCATTTAATCGTTATTTAACTAAATGATTCGATTACAAATGTATGTCTATTTGTTACGTCATTGATTCAACTTTATGAACTAAGTAATTAGGAATTTATAATTTTAAACCCGTATCCGCGGTGCGTCTTTCACATATTTTGCGGCAATACTCTTTTTTTTTAGTACAAAAGAAAAATTAAATATTTACTAAAGTGCTCCAGTGCTTTTTTTAAAGCATTACATTACATTTCTTCGCTTGACTTTTTGTTTTAGTATTTTTTTTTTTAGTCGGCATAAATTAGATGTTTATCGACATGTGTCAATATAAAACATTTTTGTTTAACTTTTCTTCAGTTCAAAAACTATAAATGGAAAAAAGGAACAAAACGTTTTATTACAATCGTAATTGAGGTAGTAAACATTGTTTATATTTGTTGTGGATTAGTGTTTTTGTTTTTTTGCTTTTTTTTTGTCAACTCGAAACTTTTAGTTTTTGAGTTGAAATCCCTGTGTGTGTTGGGAATTTTAACGCTTTTTTATAGCCAAACAATGGAGTGTTACATGTTTCGGTTGTAAATTTGTTGTTAGTTGCCAAGATTTATAAAAAGTCAATGACTATTTAATGGTAGATACTTATTTCATAATACTTAGTATTTATATTGCGTTTAACACAGTGTGACAGGTAAAATGCACTTTCCAAATGACGTACCGCAGGCCGTAGGTCTGATTGAGTAAATACTTTTCTTACTCTCAGAATATCCAATTCATTCTAAACATCCAAAGGTACACGTATAAAAAAAACATTTATCAATATAGTCACCTCCAGCAAAACTATTCCTGATGGTGGACTATTTTAATCATTATATGGTTGTCACCGTCAATAATATAGTTAAATTAACCATAATGTGTTTTAAAATAACTTTGTTGCTGGTGGCCATATTGAACAATATTTTTTTTAATATTAACCATCATATCTAAATTTTTTTAATTTTCAATCCAGCATCGTCTGTGTCACACATAGAAAAACATTTTCATTAATGAGTATTTATGAGTAGTGCTGGGATACTATTGATTTTTTTAAAATTCACTATCGATTTATCGATATTACTATCGACTGAATGTTTGTACTTGAGTAGGAAAATTTTAACTAATTTTTCATCAGTTCGTTGTTTTTAGCACTTTATTTAAAGTATATAATCTTATATTTTTTAGGTATGTAAGAGACTTGTAAGTATGTACGCACTTTATTTTAGATGACAGTTTTTGAAAAATTGTGCTGCTGTTAGTTAAAAATTATTTTTTTCCAGTATTAAACTTTTATAACAATTAAAACTACTTCCAAATACTGAATAAAAACAAAAAAAACATTAACTATTTGGTGTCAGGCAGTTTCTTGTGTTATTTAATATTTGATTGGCAGCTGAAAAGCCATTTCTGAAGGAACCGAAGAATAAGAGTCTATAAGATATATTATTGTTACTTTATATAATTTTCTAAATTGATTTTAATTCTCCACCCAAGATCGGTCTAAAGGACTTTTTCTCTTATGTCCTTTATAGGCCAAATACACTTGTCAAATGCTTGTCATGCAGGCGAATTCACTCGTGCACGTGTACTGGAAGTAAATTTTTGGATTTTTCCAACCAGCATCGTCGGTGTCACACATACACCTACAAACACATTTTTACTAATACAATGCTTGACGAGTATTTTGATAAGCGTATTTGGGCCTTATGCCACTATTGCATTTGCATTTTTGTTCCAGAAACTCTCCACACACCAATGTTTACCAAAAATTGTGAAAATTTGCAAATAGTTTAAACTTTCAAACTTTTATTTTAAATTTTAAAAATTTGGCTATCGCAAAGTTTAAAGTGTAAAAATGAAGGAGTTTCTGCGTTTTTATACAGGTGGTATTGATTTTATTGATTGATAAACATTACAAAAACATTTGACATATCTGTTATTATATATTTCGATATAATCGAAAAAGGGGCTCGACATGTTTTCAAAGCTGTATTATAAATAATATTATCGATATTGATATTTTTCCTTTCGATATTTTCGATATTTTAAGGCTATCGATAGTATAGATAGTTTCCAGCGCTGTTGATGAGTATTTTGATAAGTGTGTTTGGCCCCTCAGAAAGCCGATCGAACGTTTTTACACTTGTACTTTTCTATTTCCAACTGTCAAACACCACACCTAAAAATTTCCTATAAATGATGTTGCACAACTTATGTTAGTGCCGGTTCACACACGTCAAGTTTGGCTTGTATGTAACAAAACAATAGCAGTGTTACAACCACAACGTGTCAAGTTAACAAACATATTTTTTATTAGCACAAGTGTTGAAGCTTTTAATTATTTATATTTGTTATATTATTTTTAAATACCAAAACGATTGTACCGGTATAATACCGGTATTAAGGGAAACGGTATGCGTATACCGGTATTTTACGCATAAAACTAATTTCGGTATCGTTATCAATAACGGTATTCAATTTAAACGGTATTGGTATTGGTATCGGTATCGGTTGCCAACCTTAATAATAAAAGATGATAATTTCAACAACAAAAATAAATAAAATTATTAAATTAAAAGAACAGAAGGTACTTTATTTCGAAACCAGATCTAAAAAAAAATAATAAATGGTAATAAAAATACGTATCAGTCTTTTTGGAGTAGTTTAGCTTGTTAAAACTTATATTTGCGCTTTACTTATACGTTTGATACATGTTATGCACATCGGTTTATTACAATTCAAACCAGGGATGATAAATGAAATTTTGAAAATGGTACTTAATTAAGTAAAAAAATTTTAATTTTTCGACCCAAATTGTACTTAAACCCAAAAATATATTTTTTAATTTTTTAATTATAAGAAATACAAAAAATTTACGTATTTACATACATTAAAATTCACATGTATCCATTTATTTTATATACTTTTTGAAAAGTCCAAAAGTCCTACGGCCCTTTTCTTGGATAAAAATCCCTACAAATGCTGGTATTACAAATATTTATTTTTCATATAACAAAAAAAAATTATGTAACTAATAAAAGTTTCAGACGAACACATTTTAGCTTATTTGTTTAAAGATGGTAGTGAAACAGGATAAAAAAAAAGTTCAACATAGAAACAAGTAACAAAGATATTGTCCTTGAAAGTAAATATCTTTTGGATTTGGTATCCCGCTAAAAGCCTTTTTACCGCGTTTGGCCGTTATTCAAAAATTCAAGCTAAAAAGTTATCGTCTGAATCCCATATAAAAGTATTTATATAGTTCACACCATGTTCTTAAATACACATAGAAAGTTAAACTAAAAACTTACAATAATCAGGTATAATAAGAAATGATTATTTTTTAAGCAGATCAAAGTCCGATTGATATAGGAAACTAGTTTTTTGATTTCAACATATCTATACTTTAATTAAGAAGAGGCGACAAAACATCTTAAGCCGAGATAAGATAGCAAAAAAAGTTAAAAAAAACAGTGAAAAATGATTTATATTAAAAAAAAACACGGTGAAAAAACATCTTTATAAAATAATAAAATAAACCATTTCGTTTATAATACAAAATTTTAAAAACGTGAACAAAAATGTTTTTGAAAGAAAATTCCTATGATTAGCAACATTTTTCAATTTGACTTAAGATATTTTGTCAAAATGCCACAGATATATTTTTATTCAGTTTGAGAATTAAACTTGATAAAAGAAAAGAATATATAAACAAGCTTATGTATAATCTTAGAACAACAAAAAAATGTGGGAAAGGTCCTACAAAATTTAGAAAAAGTCCTACATTTCTTATAGATCTAAAACTATATCTAAGCTTTTTTATATATGGGTAGTTCCATGCCAAATCGACCAAGAGTGGGACCTGCACATGATTTTCTACGGCAGTCAAAATACAAACATATACAGGTCACGCGCAGTAAAAAGTTTCAACTTTTTTCGGTTCAAAACATCAAAATTTTTTTCACATCAAATCAAAGAGAAAAATAAAAGAAAAAAAAATTACATGCAGCCATCGTTGCGGATATACCAACGAATAAAAACACAATGCGTTCTGACCGAGTACAAGCATCTCCGTACTAGTCCCCTTTCTTCTTTCTCATCCCTCCACAAAACACAACAGTTGAACATCAAAAGTTAAAACCTATGAAAGCAGACATATTTGCTAACCGCAGCATGATAGCAAAGTCTAATATTTAAAAAAAATCGTGAAAGCTATCGCGAAAAATTGCAACCTTTTTAACAAACCCTAAAATTTAAAATTCAAATTTAAAATATATACAAAATGCGAAAAATAACAAAAAAAAAAAAATTTCCAAAAAATAAGTGAAAAGTCAAAAACTGCTAAATTAGCGGAAATTCGGAAATTTTGGGTTAGTTAGAGCCTTTTGCGTTTTAGGTTACGATATATTTGTGATTAGATGGATAAAGAACATTTTAAACTGAAAACAACATTTTTATTTTTATTTGTTAAAAATGTTATCACACATAAAAACAAAAGTGGATTCGTTTTACTTTCACCAACCCCTTACTATTCTAATTGAAAACGAATAAAAAGATGTGGATGTGGAATACAGGACACCAAAAATGCTGAAGTAATCCACTTTAGAGTGGATTCAGATTCAAGAACACACCCGATAGTGTAATAACAGAAACAACAACGAAGATGGAATTAGCTTTACAGATTGTTATATAAAAAACAAATGAAAAAACTTAAAAGAGAATGTTAAATTTACCACCCCTTCAGTAGTGAAAGCTTTTAAATACAGTCGGAGTACAGATCGTTACCGCACCATAATCAATGATTGTTTTGTTTAAAAAAAATATAGATGACATTGATCCGGGCGTGATGTGGTTTTGGGAGGAAAGTTCTACGTGCCATTCGGCGACTGCAATCATCGCCTTATCAAAATTTAATTTCGAGAAATTTTATTTAATGAAAAAATTATTTTCACAGATGTAAACAACAACATACTTCTTCTATGCAAATTCAAATTATTTTAGAAAATAGGGTGCTCCGATAGGCTAGTTGGTATACGGAAAGAATTTAATACTAAATATGGCTTGTTTCTCGTCCAATCCAAAACTTGCTTTTTCTAAATACAGTGGACTCCCGATAATTTGTAATAGCAAGGGAGCGGCTATTTATTTTTTTGCTTTAGCGGGGTTAAAATAAAATAAATACGAATTAACGGGGGTTCTCAATTTATTTACTAAAACGATAAAAAAAACATAAAAAAATCTTAAGATCTTAAGAAAATAAAAATAGCGGTAAACAAAAAATCATTCTTTCCATGTTTCTGTTGTTTTTATTACGATTTATAAGTGGTAGTTAGCAAACAATTACAATTTATAAGAGGTAAAGAATATTTTACTTGAAAAAAATATTACGAAATAGCGAGGGGACCAAAATGTATGGATATTTTACGATTGAACGAGATTTTTTCAAGGGACCCACAGTTTATTACGAATTATCAGGGTACGAATTTTCGGGATTTGACTGTATATGTTTGGCTTAATTTAAGCAAAATGTTTCTTTATTTAAGAAAATTTTACTAAATACGAACAAAATTAGTTAAAATCAAGATATTATTTTTAGATTTTGGATTTTCTTGCTTTACGAAAGGAAATTGATTACTTTAGAAAATAAACGTGTAGTTGAGCTGCCTACAACAGGCTAAAGGATTTCGTTACTATTGCTCGGTAACTAAAGCTAGAATATAATTTAATAAATAAATAAATGTTCAGAAAATACATTGAAATCAAAACAATGTTATTTTAAAAATTAGCGAAAAAAAATTAACATTTGCTAATTTATAAACTTTCTTAATAATTTCTTGCCAAAATTTACTTGGAAATTGTAAAGCATTGGAATTTCTTTGCAATAAATTATGCAATTAAATTCATTAAAAGTGTGTATCAATCAATCATTAAGACTAATAAAACCATCTCTCGGACAACTCACACTTAATCAATTACAAAATGCATGCGCAGCACGCGTGCAATTCAAAAAAAAAAACAAACACCTTAAATCAAATACAAAACATAAACATTTTTTAATAAAACGATTTTTATTAATATTAACAAAAACTATAATTAAACAGGAGAAAATAATAAGGAAAAATTAAAAAATCGCTTAAAATAACTGACTGACAGACAATAAATGGAAACCGGGAAATCAAAACAAAAATTGTTTAATTGTCACAGAAAAAAAACATAAATAAAAAAAAGAAGACATTTAGGTCGATCCTACCAAAAATAATTTAAATAATTATCTAATCAAATGCACGTACAAAGTTTACAAGAAAACCGAAAAAGTGTTAGTTAAAATTAGTGGTTAATTTTTCTTTTTAAAATTGTCTACTTTGTACATGTAACCGACCTGTGTACGACTGTAATAAATAAATTAAATACATAATAAACTTTTACTTTTATTTAAATTGTTCACATATCCCGAGTTCAAAGCATCATCTTCTTTTTTCATTTACTGGTATTCATTTATGAAAACCGGCAACAAAGAAAATAATATTAAAACGATTTAAAAAAAACGCCCATTAGCAATAATAAAAATATCATACAACAACATACCTTGAATATTTCATACAACTACTCCAACTTAGTATGTAAAAATATCATCATAATTTTCAAAACGTTTCAAATGTGGTTTAAAGAGACGACAACGATAATAACGTCCAAAAAAAAAAAAACAAAAATAGCACGATAAAACTACAAAAACAAATGTTTAAAAAAGTTTTTAAATTGCCAAGATAATCCAACAATTAAAGAAACTTGCGCCAAAGATTATTTAAAAGCGAACATCACCAACCGACGGAGCCATTCAACCTCTAACCGCATCACGTTTGTCGTTTGCCGTTGCTGTTTGTCGTTGTGAGTTTGACATTTTTCTCAATGTGGTGAGTTAAGGAAGTGGATGCTGCTTCTTTTATGCCGGAAAATCTTAATTAAATTAAACATAAGAGTAAGAGAATATTGAAAGTTTATTTCAATTCATTTGTGGTTAAAAATGCGAAAGTGGTCACATTTTAATTTAATTAAAAGTTACTTAATTTTTCTTTTGATGATTAGCTAAAATGTTGCCATTATTTGAAACCTCTTATATTTCCTTTGAAATAATATAAATATTTTATTGAATAGTCAATTTTGTATCCATGGTTAAATCATACAGGTGGAAGCACTTAGGCAGCAAATAAAACAAAAGTGAAAATTTGTATCCGAATGCGTCAAAAATTATTTAAAACAAAAATAAAATTGTGGCAATGAACGTGATGAAATAAATAAAATTTTAGCTAACTTTTATTACATTATGGCCAGTATATTCTTTAATTTTTATCAAAATATTAAAAAACTTTAACAAAATGCAATTTGTGTAAACGTAAACAAAACTTTGAAAGAACGCTAGAAAAACAATGCTAGAGCAAAATGCACACGAAACATTAAAGATACGCTTAAATTTAAAATTTTTAAAATCACTGATCTAAAAATTTGGAAAAAATAATTGACTGCAGAAACAAAGCATGTTTATTAACTAATCTGTGTGTACTGAATTCGAATCTGGCATACAAATTGGACTATCACATCTTGTTCATATTTTATCGTTTGCTGGCAATACTGAAAAACAGTCAATACTGACACTACAATTTCACAATTATTAATTTGACAGAAGCCCACATTCATTATAAAGGGCATAATAAACCACACAAATGGCTTGGCAAACAGGTCAACATTTTACGTTTGTGCAAATATTTTGTGCTGTTAATTAGGGTGTTTGCTGTTTGGACAAACATTTGTAGAAATATTAAAAATTTTTAATATTTGGCAGACATATTGGATATTTGTCAAACTTTTTGTGGCGTCTAATTCTAAATGTATTAAGCGAAAACTTTGCAGAGTGAAACCGTTGAAAAAAAAGCATTTCAATAATTTTAAATAATAAATTAAATTTTTTTTAGTTGCTCGTTGTTTTAATCACTTTCTACCTTAAATTCTTTGCCTTTATTTTATATTTCTTCTTCGTTTTAAAAGTAACAGAATTGCCGCAGCACTATCGGCGTCTGCATTCATTGAAATCAAAACAAAAATGAAAAATTTATGTTTGTGGGGAGTATACTTGTATATACACACATTGCTTCCGTTTTGTGTTTGCCAAGCATTTTGTGTGGTTTATTATGCCCTTTAATCTTCATAATAGTAGCGTTTAAGCATACCAGGGAGATTGTGTGTTTTTGATTCAATTTTTTTAGCTTTGTGTGTGTTGAATATTTGGTTGGAAAAAAAGGATATGCAATATCAGAATCATTAAAATATGCATATATATCAGGTTACACGCACCTTTATACACTCTTTTAAGTTACAATGTAACAAAATAATAGCAACGTTTTATGCTATGTTCATACGACGATAGAAACCACTGGTTTCGCTCTCTGAAACTAGATTGCCAAACATGCTGTTCATACGATTTATTCCTGTTTCATTTCGACATTTTTTTTGTGTTGTTAGTGTGATTTTTTTAAATAGATAAAAAAATAAATAAAACTTAAGAATATATTATTTAATACTTTTATTAATATTATTATATTATAATTATAACCTTTATTTTATTAAAAATCAATTTTTATTTTGTTTTTTCTTTGTTTTGATTTTATTTTTGAGAGCTAGTTCAGATAAACTAACAATAACTGTTATCAAAATTGGAGATGATAGTACATTTTTCCTGTTTCGCAGCCTGTTTCAAAATGAAACGACCTGTTTCGCTCTCTAAATTTTGTATGGGAAAACAAGTCGTTTCAATCATGTTTGGGGCGCGAAACAGGAATAAGATAGCGAAACACGAATATTGCTGTCCGTGTGAACATGGTATTACACCAGGGATTTCCAAAATTTTTTTGGTTGTGTATTAGTGAGTACCAGAGAGTAAGCAAATTGAGAGAATGCATTTATTTACAGCCGAAATAAAATGTTAGTAATATACATATTTTATAAGTTGTATAACACAAAGGTACAAAATTAAAAATTTTTTGTGTTGATAAAAAATTTGTAGCAATTCTTTACCAATTCAATGTCGCTGATTTTAAAACTACACTTTTTTTTATTCGGAAGCTTTTTGACTCTAAATCAGTTTCAAATATCTTTTCAAGCAATTGTAAAAAATTAAAGATTTTTATGTTTTAAAAATTCATAAAAAATAAATATTGTACGCAAATCGCAGCTGATAGAAAAAAAGTGCAGTTTTAAAATGAGCGACATTGAATTGGTAAAGAACTGCTACAAATTTTCTAGCAACACAAAAAATGTTTAATTTTTTTCTCTTGTGTTATACAAGTTATTAAATAAAATCTTCTAAATTTATACTTTTATGGCAGTTTCGTAATAGTAGATTGCTTTTCAAATGGGATGAACTTAATTCATTACGTTCCAAGCAACGAAATAAATTTTAAATCCGAAAAAATTTGTTCACATAAGTAAGTAGTGCCGAATAAAGAGAGGCACCTCAATGAATTTTTTTTCGTTCAGGATAGAACTCGCCATCCAAATCTTTCCAGAACTCTACAATATTAGTTTCGTCTGGGACATTTACTTCGCTTCGTAGTATGATTAGTTCTGATTGAATATTAAATTCGTATTTGCTTACATCGCAACGAAAAGGGTTTTCGAAAAGATCTAATAGCGGTTGTAAAATTACAATATCTTGAAACCTGTCTTGAAAAGTGTTTCAAATATTTCGGCATATTCATATCCTTTGTCGATTTCGAGATTTCTGTAAACAAGTGAAGTTTTTGGAAAGTTGGAAAAATCACCACTTTTAATTTGGGAAAAAATTAGAAAAAGTTTTGTTTTAAAATTGTGAATGATTTTTGACAAGTCGCATATATTGCGTTCCTTTCCTTGCAATTCCAAATTAAGTTCATTTAACATACTTGTCGTATCTGCCAAAAAAGCTAAGTCTAAAATAAAATTATTGTCTTTTAAACACTGGACTAAAACTTTTTCTATTTTCTCAGGTTCTAGAAACTGAAGAACTTCTTCTCTTAAATCATAAAGTCTATTCAGGCAATCACCACGACTTAGAATTTTATTTATTATATCCTCTGCTGTCTTCATAGCTGGGGTATCATTTATGAATTTCGATGCAAGAGCGGTCTGATGAATTATGCAGTGAAAATTATGAACTGCAAATTCGTGTTTTTTTAATTGGCCTATAAGTCCATTATATTTGCCCAACATTACATTGGCTCCATTTGTGCAGACTCCAGCAAATTTACGTTAAATAGTTACCATAAATTGGTAAGGTTAAAGGCAGAATTATTCTTTACTTTCTGTTTCTGTTCTGTTCCGTGCCGTTCTGTTTCAAAATTGTAAAAGTTAATTTTTCTGTAGCAACTAATTAGCCATTTATGACAAATTTATTGTTTTATTTCAATAACTTTTATGCACATAAATTTGAAGAAATAAAATTTAATTAATGTATTTTTATTTATTTTGCGGTCACTTACAATTACTTTACAAGTTTTTGATTTTATCAAACTGAACCGCAACAGAACAGAACAACTAATCAATTTCACAGGTTTTTTAATAACAAAAACAAATCAGCTGGTTCGTAACAGAACAGAAAGTAAAGACTTACTGAGCCTTAACTCTTTGGGCTCGGTCAAATAATTGTAGCATAAAAAAGAAAGCAATAAAAATAGTGCGAAACAATAAAGTTTCATTAATACATCAATAAAACACATCTTCTTACCCAAACATTTTACCTACTGTCACATTTGCTTTTATGTGTAGAGGTTATTTGCACATAAATTGTAGCAAAACAAGACTTTTTTACTTGTTTTTTAAATATTTCTACTGTTTTCAAAGAAAGAAAAAACCTACTGATGCGATTGGTACAGAAACCAAAATATTTTTACAAGCAAAATACCAACAAATTCGTTTGGCTATTTTTTTCTTAATAATTTCTGAATTTAGGTACGTCTTTTTAAAGAAAGCAAAAGGGACCCTTTTACAGGTATCAAAGAATTTTTTTCACAAACAAAACACATATCGTTAGCTTAAACGTTGCAGTAATGTTATTGTTAAAAAAAGTTACTTAATAAAATTTACGTTAGCTTTGCTGTTAAATATTTTCAACAATTTAAATGATGTTAAAATTAAATAGAAATTTTATATTACTCTGCATTTAAGTCTTAAAATTTAGACTCTAAATATTGCACGCAAGGCATTGGATGTTACTAAAAGCATTTTTGACCGCACAATATTTTTGAGTGTAAGCTGAAACAAAATAATATAGCATCCGCTAAACATGTACACTTGTCGAAGTCACACCGACGACTGAATTGAAGAGCATAAAAATATGTGTTTGTAGTGGTTTGCACAATTGTGCAAAGAAATGGAAACCCCTGTATTACACTCAACATTAATGTGTATTTAGCGTGTTAAATATTGAATGCAAAGCTTGTACTAAGAAGCGATATTCACCGCTGTTGTAGCAATTTTCAACATTAAATTTTCTTTGAATTCCAATAAGCGTTAACAACACTGATTTTCAATAATTAGAGTCAGCTGTCGTTAAAAATTTTACGCCAAAAAAAAAATAGTTTTTAAATAGAAGTAAAACAAAAAGTTTTTATATCCATCACAACATAATCAAAAATCACAAATCAACACAACCCAGCGGGAAAACTCGGAAGACCTATTTACTTCAGGCCTTTTTAAAGGCGGTCAAAATTTGATAAGCCCATTTCAATCTGGTTTCAGAAGTGGTTACAACACAACGGGCTTAGTACTGGATATATCTGAGAATATTTCTTTATGGGCTGGAGGTTTTTTCGGGAAAATCCCAACATAATTTTACGAAACTTAAACTTGTTTTAATCGTGTAGTTAGATAAATTTGTCGTCTAGGGTATAGAGAACACATATCTGGTCATGTGCTTACAGTATTGGGTTCTGATTTCCAGAGTTTTCTTAATTTACGTTTGATGATTCAATTTTATAAGATAGTAAAGTATGGAAAACCTTTGTATCTTTTTGAAAAGTTTAGTTTTGGTAGATCGTCTAGAACCAATAGGCTTATTTGTCCAAATCATTCTACATTGTATATGACAAGGTCCTTCCTAGTTGATATAGAACAACTGCATTCCAAATAATGAGAGGAAGTTTACTAAATCTATTAAGGAATTTAAGAAGACCGTTAAGCAATATTTGTAATTTTTGTATAAGCTGTTACTAATTCAGCAAAGAACTTAACTTAACTTCAATAGTTTTGCAAAAAGGGGAGAAATATATAAATACTGGAAGTTGTGTTTTAAGAATTAGTAAATTAATTTAGTTTATAAAATTTCTAATGTATAGCCATAGTGTATCTCCAGATTTATTAGGCCTTATAGGCTTGTAATCAACTTAAATTTTTAAATTAAATACAATTTTTTTTTCAATTACTGTTCTTATCTAACTGCTAACTGCGGCTCTTTGGTATAAAAGATAAGATACACCTTCCACGCTCGCTTCTATGAGAAGGGAGTAGAGAAGGAGGAACATTTTTGTATTGTTTTATCAATATAATTATTATTTTTCGCAATGAAAACGTGTTTAAAAAAAAATATGTGTATGGAATAGAGCGAGCAGGCCTTGTACATCCAAAATAAGGGGTACAGAGGCCTTCTAGAAGGCAACCATACTCCTTCTTTTTCCCGCTGGGAAATTGTACGCAAGCACAAGAAAAAGTTACTAAAAAAATACTTGCTTGCATAAAAGAGTACTTAACGCAAATGCAAAAAAGGGTATTATCTCACACTCAATTATA
Source organism: Pollenia labialis (assembly GCA_949318255.1). NCBI lineage: Eukaryota > Metazoa > Arthropoda > Insecta > Diptera > Polleniidae > Pollenia > Pollenia labialis. The sequence continues at coordinate 136,097,211 of OX439142.1, forward strand.
ACTTGGGGTTAAGCTGGAGGCCCATAGAATGCGTTTTCGCCTCCACGCAGTGCATGCTTTTCTTACCTTACTTGCGGTCTACGTTTCAAGTTACATGCAAGGCTTTTTATGCAGCAGCAGCACAAGTAAAAATAAAATTTAATTTGTCAAAATCAGCTGATTGGTTCGAACGCTTTTACAAAAGTAGAAAATAAACCAACTTTTCGCCTCAAGGCATCTACGCTTTTGTGCATGTTACTATTACTACGTATAACTAAACAGATTCTACTTTTTTGACAGCTGCGTATGCAGCGAAAAAGCGAGGTGTGGACCTCCAGCTTAAGAAATGGAACAAATTTGCCATTTATTTTTGCAACATGTTTTGGAAGGAAAACGACAACTTTTCAAATGTTTGCATAAATTTTTAGAATAGAACAAAATCCCGCGCATGTGGTAGCATACATGGAACATTACTGACAGAAAAGCAAACGCCATTAAACTTTTTCTAATACTTTTGTTTACACTATTAAGGCCCAACCAGAACATTAATGAGGTCGCTTAAGTCAATTTAAGTAGCTGTGCGAATACATAGAAAACATATATGGCAAGCTACAATGTACTTAATGATGCTTTTTGTCCAGTTTCGTCAAATGTCATTTGCTTAAGCAAAGTGCCAAACTGAACGCACATTCCGTACATTTGATAGACTTTTCGTTAATTTTTGACAGTTGCTTAAGCTAATACATGCATGTTCTGGTTGGGCATTTATACTTTGTATCAATACATGTCAAAAACTCAAGTAATATGTAAAAGTCTGATAGTGTGATTTCATCTGTGATGAAAATGACAAGAATTAGTCTGGGATCACACTATGAAAGTTTTCTTTCAGAAAGTCTGAGCTTATGGGTGAGAGAGGAGAAAATAAAAGCATGTTCTCTTCCCCTCTCACCAATAAACTCAGACTTTCTGAAAGAAAACTTTCATAGTGTGATCCCAGACTTATGAAACCAAATTTGACATCCCATGCGACTTCATCGTTTTTTGAAAAATTTCTAAAGGCTAGATTACACTATCTCACAAACCTTACGTATTCCATAATACTTTGTGAGATAGAAATATAAAGGGCTAATTCCATGTCAAAACGACCAAGAGTGGGACACGACCCCTTCCGATTGTAATGAAATTTGGTGAGAAGGTTCCTTTTATCTTATAAGGAACATATTTGAACGAAAAAAAATTTTAAAATTTTTTTTTCAAAAGTTACGTCATATTCAAAATGTCATAATTTCGCAGATTTAGCCGAATGTGTTGAGCTTATTTCTTCAATATCTCGAAAACTACTTGACATACGAAGATGATTTAAATGTCATTTTAAAGAGAATACTTGGGACTACAAAACATATACTGAAAAGATATAATTTTTTTGAAAAATGTAATATCTGCAAAATATTAAATTTTAAAAACAGACTAAGTCAAAAACATATTTTTTTATTTGGCTGATTTTTTTTTATATAATACCCCAAACTGTTCTTAAAAAATCCTGAAACTTTGAAGGAGGTGTTTTTTTTCTTTTCTAAGATATGATTTTTTTTTCTTTCGCAACCTTTGAAAAAATAATCTTAAAATAGAATTTTAATATTGTAATTTTGAGCAATAAGTACACTGTGCTAGTTGCAAAAAACAGACCAGCCGCGCACCTTGCATTTTGCCCTAATTGGGGCACGCTGAATCCAGTGGGACTTGCCGTTTTTTTAGATTGGCTCTTATTTTCACGAATTACCGTTATTTTGAAAATGTAAGAGTTTGCACAGCATAATTTTGCGTAACTCAAAAACGGTTTAGTTTATTGAAATAACTAAAAAAAACCGAAATTTGGCAATAAATAATAAAGTGGGGTTGGTCATACAGTTGACCCATCTAGGAGCATCCTACGCGCCACCATGCAAATATTGCGGTTTAATAAAATTCTTTAATTTGGCCCCTGCAGCGCGCGTGAATTGAAGAAATATATATGACTGCTGTGGGCAAACGGTTATAATTTAGATTTTTACTGTACAGTTATGACGAATCAATGAACACAGCATTAACATTTTTATTTTGTTTGGAACACAACAGTATTTTTTTACAATTGTAAAATATCATTTAGAACATTATGCCTTAATAGCACACACCTTGTGAATCCCCCAAATACGTTTTTTAATCATTTTAGTTTTCAATCGTTTTCTTTAAGATTTTAATTATTCATAAATAAATTAATTTAAATAAATTATTTACCATTGAAATTGGATTAATTGAAATATCAAAAGATTTTTATTTTAATATAAAATATATGAATATAAATTCATCTATAGTCACAATTAATGTAAATTCAATTGGACTTCAATAATTCGGATTATTTCTATTTAAAATTGATTAAGCAAATTGCGTTTGTAGGAATCAAATTTAAAGTGAATTATATAAAATGATAAAAAAAATAAGTAAACATTCTACAAATTTACTTGGAATACAATCGTAAATGGGGATTGATTGCATGTCAATTAAATTGTTAATTTTTTATACTTCTGTTTTGTTGTTTGATAAGACCGTTTCTTCAAGTTAAGAAAAACAATTTAAATATAAATTATAAATTTATTTATAAAATGATTGGGGATTTTGTGTCAAATTGTTTGCATTTGCTATACTTTTGTACTTGTCAAATTCATAAAATTATAGCATATACAACCAATATGACTCAATAGAATACAATCACCCCTATTATGTAAGTCGTCGTCGACGTCGACATTAATTTGAAATTGTTGTCACATCAAGTCGACGACTACATCACTTCGACGTTCATTTGGTATTTTATAAGAATGTTGTGTCGACGTCGACTAGTTATCGAAAATTAAAAGAAAAAAAATCACATCTCCAATTATTTTTGTTCTTTACTCACTTTTTAACGTTAATTATGCTATTTTCCGTCATATTTTTGTAACCGATTTAGCTTTTTAGAGTTTGTTTCCAATTTTGAATATTTTCGCGAATATTTGCCATGTCTTCGATAAGAGATATTTTTTCTGTAAGTTTTCTGATTTAAAGTTTATTAATAAATATAAATATAATGGCGCTGTTAGCAAATTTTTGCGAATTTCCGTTAATTGTGCAATTTTCAACGAATTTTAACCATTCCTTATAGTTTAAGGGACTTTTAATCAATTTTATGGATTGTTTGAAATATTAAAATTTTTCGCGAATTTTCGCTATTTTTGCATAAAAATGTTTTTGTTATTTTGCGACATTTTGTTTATTTAGTCGATTTAGGGATTTCAAATCAATTTTAGGGTTTGTTTCCAAGTTTGAAATTTTCGCGAATTTAAGCCATGTTTGCGATAGAAATTATTTTTTCCTATAAGTTTTCTGATTCTTTACAGCTTTAACGATTTTTAATAAATATCAGACTTTGCTATCATGTCGCTGTTAGGATTTTTTTTTTGCAAATTTCCGCTACAATTGCAATTTTTACCAAAGTTTTGCCATTCCTTATAGTTTTGGGGACTTTTAGTGAATTTGGTGGCTTTTGATAAATTAAAAATGTTTGCGAATTTTCGCTATTTAGCAAACTTTTCCGAATTTTCGTGTTAAATTTACTAATAAAATTTGTGCCCATAACTTCTTTTAAATTTGCTTTTTTTATTTAAAACGTATTCAGTAAATACAGTGCAATCTCCCTTAACGGACACTTCCCATAAGCGGACACCCCCATTAAACGGACATTGTTGCTAGGTCCCGGCAGCGCTCCCTAAGAAAAGCATTGCAGTCGCTTTCCCTTGAACGGACGCTTCTCATGAGCGGACGCGGACATCCGCTAGATAAAAAAAAATTCTCTTGGACGGACACTTAGCTTATTTTTTTCCCGAATTTTTCATGTCATAATTTACAAATAAGCCTGCCAAGACTCTTTTAATTTGTTCGCTCTATCAACAGGGCACGGTTTATCATATTTACTACATCACAAAACATAGTTAAATGTGGGTATGTTAAATATGTATAGTACTCATAAAACATTTTAAACTTTTATTACATATAGAACAAGGCCCATCTATCAGGTCTGCTTACTTGTACAAAAACAAAAAACGATTCTTTTTAGTTGTCAATAAATTACTACCTCATATACAAAGCAAAAGAAAAAAACGTGTATGTGTGGCATACCATAAACGAAAACAAACGTATACATGCACATGTAAGCAACTTTTGACAACTAAAAAGAACATAAACATTGATCATCAGGCTTCTTGCGCAGACCTTTTCAATGGGCCTTGATATAGAACTACATTTAATGATTTTTTGTTATTAAACCCAATTGAATTGTTTATTTTTTATATTTTTTTTTATAAAAGTATGTATCTTTAAATAAAAACAAACAATATAAGGCAAAGTTTTGTTGATTTAAATTTATAGTTTTCTTCTGGCCGGACAGCCCCCTTGTGCGGACACATTTCAACGGTCCCTTCGGTGTCCGCTCATGGGAGATTCCACTGTACATTTGTTTACATTTCATTTAAAATTTCTTCAACTTTCATTTGAAACGTCGCAAAATTTCCTGTCGACTAAAACAGAGACAATACTACTTGACATCGACTTAAAAGCGCCTTAGAAAATGTCAATAGTAATCGATTATTGTCAATAACGACTCAGAAAATACCATTACTGTTCAGGTGCCGTCGACTAGTGTCGACGTCGACTTTCATAATAGAGGTGATTGTGAATTGCCTAAACGACAACAAACAAAAAAATTGAATTAAACCGTGCAAAATCCCGAAGTTATGAGAAATACAGGTGCATATAATTCTAAAGAGCTTTCATGAAATATTACTTCGATGTAAGAACAAAAATTCCGTAAATTCTGGACATTTGGGTCCTTACAAATACCACAAAAATTAATATGGATATAAAATTGGAGATTTTGCTAATTCACAGCAGTTTTGATACCCGAACCGTTTTCAGGTCATATGAGTAATCCAAATCGCAATGGAGGGCTTATTTCAGAGTCCAAGATTTAAGACTTGTATGGGAACAGTTGAAAATTTTGTTGGTTTTTGTTTAGAAAGTTATAATGGGAAAGGAATTGAACACAATTGGCACCCAAGGCGCCATTTCTATTCCTTTTGGTTGTAAAATGTGATATTTTTTTTCTCAGATTTCTAGAATTCTTGGGGCCTCACCTAGTAGTATGAAGACAAAAGGAAATTATACCTTCTAATAGAAACCATCGCGGACGCATATCCGAACTTTTAAGTGTTTGTTTAGTAGGCATTACAGAAATAAGAGTAATCAATTCAACAATTTATTTGCAACTGCCCTGCTTTGCAGATGATACCAAGAAAAGGGCTTCATTAAGAACATTGACATTCTTAAGGGGCTTTGTAATCTCTTCTAGCCGGTGTTTGTGATTCCGAAACTCCATTGGAATAACTTTCAGGTTTACCTCTGTTCACGTACCGGGCCACTCGTATCACTCGTTTAACAGTATTCAATCTATAATTTAGCCTTAGAAAATAAAATTTCAGTAAAAATTTACTGATATTAATTGGATTTAAGAATTATATTTAAATGAAGTTTAAAAAGTCTACCGACCCCCTTAAAAACATCCAAAGACAATTTTGTTCGTTTAATTGGAATTACATATTTGCAACTCACAATTAAATGCGTATAGAGAGTACAAGCAACTAGAAGAAGAAAAAAACACATTTGATTGGTTTGTTTTCGCATTTACCGCATAATTTTGGATTTATTTACAACAACTTCTGCTTACAACATCAGAAGAAAAATGTTTTATCGAAAACAAAGGCGGTTTGAACCAAGCTCAAGATGGTAGTTGGCGGTGGTAATTTAATTTTTTATTGTACCTTCAAGTTCACATGGGTCCGTTATTGTTGTTGTTGCTGTTGCTGTTGTGAAAAGTTCGTAATTATGCACAAAAAAATTTTCACTTTTACCTTTTGCAGTCGTTGTTGACGTTTTGTTGTATTTTTTCCATTTCTGTTTGTTACACTCAGACTAGATGGGGACTTCTACATCTCGTTGGAGTTGGAGCGGGTATTCGTGTAATGACTTTTAAACTAAAAACAAACAATGACACCTAGAGATGCCTTCAAATCATGCGATGTCACCCAACGGTGTCATTCACAACAATAACTATGTAATTTTAATCACCAACGCTTGTCTCTGCTACCCAACGAAAAACCTTCCATCCCAAGCAGCCCTCCAAATTTGAAGAGCAAAAGATAGCATTCATACCAGAGCAATTGCATTTTCGTCATCATCATCATCATTGTCATCATCATCATACTAACTCGTACAAATACATCTTCTGATTAGGTTACCAAGGTGTTGGAAATTTCTCATTTCGTGTCTTCTTTTCTTGTGTGTTTCTTGTTTTTGTATATTTTAGTGGCATTTTCTTTACACTTAAGATTTTCATGCTTGAATTTGATTTTTTTGTAGTGTGGAACTACACACTTACACCCCCAAAAAAAAACCGTATTATTAAAATTTAATTTCGATTGTGGGAACTTTTGTTTCAGTTACAAATACATGCGCACAGCCAGCCAGACAGACAGACAGACAGATGGACGGACTGACAACAAATGTTGCAAGCGTATTGTATTTTATTCGTGTAGAAGATAAAGCAATGTGCTGCAATTGTCTTCTTGTTAAAAAAAAAACTGCTACTACATCTACAAATACAATAACAACTCATTAAAAGAGACAAAAAGTTGTTGTTTAAATAACAAAATTTTAATTAAAATCGCAATTAAAGAAATGTTCAATTGTGAAATAAATCATAATTTTTCATTAAAAAGCTAATTTAATCCTGTTTTCTCATTTTATTGCGAAAGCTATTAAAATGGTTTGAATTATTATTTTAAGAGTGGTTAATGCTCTTGGGAACATGGTTGATTTAGTTTTTATCTTATCTTGATTGTTAGAGGTGAAGGTTAAGCAAACATTTTGTGCCGAAAGTAATTTACTTTTTTTAAAATAAATAATTCTAACCAGGGTACACTTAACGCATCCGTCTAGCCAATCTTTTTTTATACCCTTCACCGAAGGTAGAAAGGGTATATATAACTTTGTCATTCCGTTTGTAATTTCTACAATATGGATCCTACACCCAATAAAGTATATGTATATATTCTGGGTTGCCAATACACACCATTCTACAAAATGTGGGCGGGATTGGAGAAGTGGGCGTGGTACCTCCCATACAAAAAAAATTAAAAATTGTATAAAAACCAAAATTTTAGGGCTGCCATATGTCCTATGGATATGACTTATATACCAAAATCTCGGAATTTCTAGTAGAACATATTTTATAAAAAACTCGGAAAAATCGGTTCAGATACAAAAAAGTAATGACCAAAATTAAATTTTTTTTTTTAAATACCCTCTTTCGGGAACAATAGATCTCCCCGAGTCCAAGCTTTATACCTCCAGTAAATGGCAAATTTCTTCTTAAACACGTCGGTATATAAATCTGTCAAATCGGTTAAAAAAAGGCTGAGTTATGAGCAAAAAACCACGACTACCTCTAATTTTTCCCAAAAATCCCTTGTGGTTGTTGTAATTTAATTACTTTTTGCTGTATATCTGGGGAACGGCAAAAGCCCAAGTTTCCAAATTAGGTACACACATTTAGGTTGCCAATACACACCATCCTACAAAATGTGGGCGGGATTAGAGAAGTGGGCGTGGTACCTCCCGTACAAAAAAAATTAAAAATTGTATAAAAACCTAAATTTTAGGGCTGCTATACGTCCTATGGATATGACTTATATACCAAAATCTCGGAAATTTCTAGTAGAACATATTTTATAAAAAACTCGGAAAAATCGGTTCAGATACAAAAAAGTTATGACCAAAATTAAATTTTTTTTTTTAAATACCCTCTTTCGGGAACAATAGATCTCCCCGAGTCCAAGCTTTATACCTCCAGTAAATGGCAAATTTCTTCTTAAACACGTCGGTATATAAATCTGTCAAATCGGTTAAAAAATGGCAGAGTTACAACCGAAATACTGAATTAACTTTGTTAAAATATATGTATACAAGTATATATAAATGTTTATATATAAATATAACTTAAGTAAATGGTAAAATTCTTCCTTAACACGTCGGTATATAAAAATATCAAATCGGTTAGACAATGGGTAATTTATGAGCAAAATACTCACAAAATGGGCTAAAAACATCAAAATTTGTATAAAAACCTAAATTTTAGGGCTGCCATATGTCCTATGTATATGACTTATATACCAAAATGTCGGAAATTTGTATGATTTATAACCGAAATACTGGGGTCTAATCACCGCATACGATATCGAGCAAAATTCATCGAAATTATTTATTTTGGTATCTTGAAACTCGATATCGAATGAAATGTATTGAATTTGAAATAATAGCATTCGACATCGAGTAACTCGACATTACATTTATCGAGTTTTCATTCGATACGCCAGTGTCTATCGTATGCAAAAAAATTCAATAGTTTATTGGATACGATAGTGATTAGACCCCTGAATTCCCGAAAATTACTCTTTTTATACCCTTCACGGAAGGTAAAAAAGGTATATATAACTGTAATTTCTACAATATTGATCCTACACTACATAAAGTATATATATTTTGGGCCCTTATGAAAAGCAAAGTTCAAAACCAGTTGTCTCTTATTTAAAAAAAAAATTTACCAGTTTTATTTAGTTTTTGTCTAATTGCTATGTATTTTGCTCGCAAAATGGTGAAGGGTATATAAGATTCGGCACAGCCGAATATAGCACTCTTACTTGTTTTATATGAGCTTAGTAACTTTGACTTCGTTATTAAATATGTATTAAGTTAAGTTTTATACACAATATTTAAAAACCATTAAATTCAGTTATTTAAATAGTCTTATTTAATTATAATTAGTAGTGTGGCTATTTTGTTAAACTATTTTTGGTTTTTAATCCAAATTTTAATATTTTAATAAGCCTAAAGTTTATCAAATTTAATTCATTAAATTATTTTTATGAAGAAAGGAATTTTACAACATGAAAATTAATTAAAATTGTTATTGATAATTTTTCATTCTTGCCTGCAGCTGGGCTCGAACCCAGGCTTTTACGGACAGGTTACCTTTACATGTTTCGATTGCAACCACTCAATCTCTCCAGAGGGATTTGCTGTTTAACACTCACAGCCATCGACGACTGCTGGCAGTCAATAGTAAAACATCTATCTTTAAACCAAATTGTATTTATCTTTTGGTAGATCGAAATTTGCTTTTGAATGATTATCTATTTGAATTGATTTTACATGTTTTCGTTACTTCTCTTTTTTTAAGATAAATGTTTGTCAGCAATTCTAAATGGAGGGCTCAGAGCTGAACCGAACCAAGTCATACAATATATCACGTATAAGTCTTTGAAATCTGGTGCGAAAATCTCCGCAAAATTTTACGCAATCCACTTCTGTAATGGCGTAAATCAAAAATAGTTTCGTTCGTAAGGTAACGGTAATAAACCCAAGTCAGTGGCTCCAGTAATTAATGGCAATTTACTTACTCAAACTCAATATATTTTCGAATTTTCTTTTTTGACTTGGTTCGCGTCAGCTCTGAGCCCTCCACACAGAAAAAATTATTTTTCGAATTCAAACAAAAAATTTGTAGTATCAAAACATTTTTTGTTTGAAATCGGTCCTACAAACAAATTCGCATATTTAAACAATTTATTTGCATTTTGTTTACTAAAAAAAAACACTGATTTTTTCAAACAAATAATTTACAGAATCAAACAAAAAGTTTACTGAAATTCATATAAATTTCAAACAAATAATTTTGCTGAATCAAACAAAAATTTTTTGCACAAGCAATGACGCGCACCCAAGCTATCACTGAAGGAGAAGATGAAGGCAGGAGCAGAGCGGCGGCTGGCTTTGAGACACATGTTTTGTTGGAATTATTTTTGAACGAAGTCTTGTTTATACACACAATGTTTTTCTTCTTCACTCACTGTTGCTGTATCCTTTCCTTGGCTAAAGAAGAAGAAATGTAACAAACAACGGCAGCAGACCGACTCGATATGTTTTTCGTCATCATTTTATTTTTGTATTTGATGTACATAGGTATTTAAGTAAACAGTTTTCAAAAATTGAATACGGGATTTTGTTTTTCATTCTTTTTTTTCCAACTTTGAAACCAACCAAAAATTTATTTTGTTTCTTATAATGTTGTTTCTGTTGTTTAAAAAAGAATGAAACCTTTTTTTTACCTGTTATTTTTTTTTTGTTTTTTTACTAATAACCTCGTCGCGCTATTTTATCATCTTTCTTCTTGTTGTACTTTTTTAAAGTGTCCAAAAATTAACTGTATGTGTTTTGTGTTGTTGTTCTTATATTTCACATAAAGAAGTGTTGCTTACGATCAAATAAAAAGTGCAAAAAACGACAACATTAAAGAGCGTTAAATATTTCATACAAAATTATGAAAAATTGAAACCAATAGCGCGTATATTATATTATTGAAAAGTTGTCAACATTTTTGTTGGTTAAATAAAAATCAAACAAAAATATTAATTGAATCAGTAAAAAAATTTGTAGAAATTAAAAAAAATTTCAAACAATCGTTTGTTTGAAAATAATTCGGCAATAATTTTTTCTGTGCAAATATCAAAAAAAATATTATAAAATGTGTATTTATTTGCTGTTATTGTCTTGCCCATTGTTGTTGTTGTTTTGTTCTGATATTGTGGCCAAATTGCTAAGTTACACACAATAAAAACTTAACATGCTTTTAAATGTACCAGGTTGGTAAATTATTTTAATTTTAATGTTAAGTGAAAACCGATTTTAAATATAAATGGCATTTAAAATCACTCGTAAAAAGTGTCCATAAAAGTCAAAATTGCATATGCATAAAACGAATTGCCAGCCAGAATAACTTTATCGGAAGCACAAGAATAGAATTATGTGGTTAGCAAAATATAAACTCTTAATTTTGTGTCTGTGCCTAAAATTTCCTTCTAAAAGCCCCATTTTTTTTGGTTTTGAAAATTGAAGTTTGATAATTATTTTTTGAATTTTTGCAACCAACATTTTTAAATTTTATTCATAAAATTATACAGTTTTTGTTGCATTTTGTGTACAAATATATAGGAATGGATATAACGAAATACTTTGGGTTTTTTATAACATTAATATTGTTATTCCCTAGCAAGACGGGCTTGACTAGCCATTGTTTTGTCTTACAAAGAATGAAGAAATAAAATGTTTGTGTTTCATAGAAATATTAAACCCTAAGACCACTTTTAAGGTTGAATTAATCGAATATAACCTTATGAATATGTACTGTTTTTTTTTGCACGGTGTTCCCTGGAACGTTGGAACCGTGTAAAAACAGAATTGGCTATTATTTGGACTTTAATATTCTGAATAAGTTTTACTTAAAATTCATTACACTGGGTTCATTCTCCAAAAAATATGGCAAAAAAATCGTTTTTCCCGAAAATAGAAATTTTGCAGCTACGGAAAATCTATTATATCCTTAATAAGTCCCATTGTGATGATCAAAGAATTCTAAAATTGGTTTAACAAAATATTTAAAAATTTAAGAATGGATTTTTAAAACTGCTGTTAAAAACATGATTTTTTTTGGTCATACCTGCGATAAGGTTGCAGGTATCCTACGAAGGGTAAAGTTGGTATGCAAGTAGATACGGTCAAGGTTAGTTCGAAGCGGTGATAAGTTTATAAACGGGTATATTTTAAATAAAAATAAGCTCTTAGTCAAATGTTTTTCCAAATATTTTAATTTGGTTCCTACATGTCTTGTTCAAGTGGCCTGAGATACGTTAACGGTCCGGGAAAATTTTAATAACTTAAACATATTTTAACCAAATTTTGACCTTTATATATCATTAGAACGATAATTACGTACACATTTCGATTCTTTTAGCAAAATTTTTATTAAAACTAAAAAAATTTATATTTTCCCTTGTAAATGCACCTTTAAACTTGAGAGGCGATGCGCGTCACGCCTTCGCTTTATCCGATACCCATAATTTTTTCCATACCTTATTTAAACGAATATTTAAATGGGGAGTTACAGTCGTTAAGTTCAAAAAATTTTGTTTCATACAGCAAACGACCTCACTAATGTACATATTAAAATACAACAAAAAATTATTTGTTAAAATCTAAATATTATGGGTTTCTGTCGGTAATTTATTTTATATTACAAAAATATCTACAATGTAAGATAAAAAAATAAAAAAAAATATTACAAACATTCAAATGCGTAAATCTGATAATGAATGCGGTTTTTTCGCGAAAAATATTTGAAAAACATTTCTAAAATAAAAAAATGTTTATTATTTTATCAAACCATGGAGAAATTTATTCATAAAGATTTGTTTAAGCATAAATACGCTTTAAAGTTGAACAATTATTCATTATTTTTCAAACAACTACGAAGTGCCATACAAGAGAATATGAATGAATGAATGCCTCATAAAAAATTATTTTAAAGATGCGAATATTTAAGTTGCCAAACATGAGTTACAAAAACGATGACTCTAATTTCATGCAAAAACCCAAAGAAGTTACAACCTTTAGGTATTTTATTTTATTAACGTATGCAAGTCAGGTCTACTAGTCTGCATTTTGATTTGATTATTAACTAAAAGTGTATATGAAGTATGAGCAGTAAGATTGTTATGATTCGCAAAGACGAAAGTGAAATTACTTTATAAGTTGGAGTAGATTTTTTAGTTTTCTTTTTGAAAATCTCCTTTAACTAGTCGTACTTTTGCCAAGTATCAGTAGCAAAATGAGGCATGCATATGCATGTTCAAACTAGCAAAAAATCGCCGTCATCTTTGTTAAATACACACATGGAATTAACGTGTATCGATATGATTTTCTAACCCCGTACCTCAGTTTTTCTATTTGGGAAAACATTCGAGCATCTAAAGCATGTGGCAGCAAGTAAACATTATTAATCCAAAAGTGGCTTGATGCCTCTATGTTTCACCCATGCAGCAAAATTGTTAATGCTGCTGCTGGGAAAACTTAATCAACTGCAACAAAAAACGAGTTATTTCAATATCATTGCGCCAATACTCTCTCACTCAAAGAAAACTTACAAGGCAACGACATTGACTGAGTTTCCTTCGCCAAAGAAGTTTAATAACACAAAAAAAACGTGCAGCACATTGCTCATCAGCAACTTCTTCTAGCTATTTAAGCTTCATGTGCAACAGAAGTTGCTGCATTAGCAAAAGCTGTAGAAAAGGCAATAGAAAAAAGTTAAACGCCAACACAAGTTATGCTTAAAGAAAAACTAGTAGAAAAATGTGCACCCAAATAAATTTCCCTCATGTTTAAGTCAATATGCACCACGAGCGTGTATCGAGCAACATCGTCTAAACAAGTCTCGTTTAGTGCAAGACATTTGGAAAATTGTAAACAAACAAAGCGCTTTAGTCCAATCGCAAAAGCTTGTTTTGGAAAACTATAAATTGTTTGCCTGCTTAGTGCATCATCAAAATCATTATTATCAAAGACAGTCAACAGCGGCTCATGCAAGAGATATTCTACACTGTAAGAAATTTTATTAGAGGTAGATTTTGTATTTGTAAAAGGGTTCTTTTTTATTAAATAATTGTACTTGTGGTTTAAATTTGCTTATTTTTGTCATACATGGGCGTATTACTGCATAACGTATAGCAGAAACCAGTAAAGTTTTACTGACTACTAAAAAAAAATTCAGTAACCAGTAAAAAAATAACTAAAAAAAATTCCAGTATTCATTTAAAATTTTACTGATTACTGAAAAAAATCAGCATTAATTTTTTAAAACAATTTTAATAAGACTAAAGTTTCTATTGTGTTAACAATCAGTAAACTGGAAATTTTTAATGCATTATTTTTTTACAGCATTACACCCATGTATGATTTTTGTATATATGTTCCATATAAACCCTCTTCCTTAAATAACTTAAAGCCAAACAAAGATTAGTTTGCTTAAAAAGTTTAACTACCAACAGCATTTATTGTTATTTGTTTTTTGATCAAATAAATTAGAAATGCAATATTTGGTATCGTTTTGTGTTGGCGGGTATTGTCGGGATTTAACGGTAAATTGAAAAATCAAACCCGCTTTCCCAGAAAATGAAAAACTGTAGTCCCAAATTTGTTTTTATATATATAATTTCATAAAAATTTTGAAGGTTGTCGCTTAAGCTAAACTTATTATTGCTATAAAGTAGTAACGTTAACCATGAGATTTTAGGAGAAAGAAACGAAAATTTAAATGATGTCGCTTAAGCTATTTTTGCGGTAAAGGCTCGACATGTATAAATTAATGTCAAATTAAGAAGGTTCTTCCTTAGAATGTAACATATCGGCAAAAATAAGTAGCGATAAATTCTAAAGTACAAATAACTTTTTTCATGTATTTTAAAAATAAACAAACTGCCCTTATTGAAATATCTCTTACTATATATTTAGATCACTTTTAGGCTTTAGAAACGAAAAGCTGACAACAAAAGCGCTACAGCGACAAATGATGACCGGGGATAATGAATAAAAAGCAAGTAAATTGTTTATAAATATTGTGTTAGTAAATGCAATGCCAATGGAATTCATTGCAATGTAATTTAGATGATTAAATAGCTTGGGAACAAATAATATGTATGACTTCAACAAGACAAAAGAAAAACATAACACTCTTGTACTCCAGTACCCCAAACATGCTCTTGTCATAGCTCAAGGTAAAAAATAATGAATGATTTACTAGTTTTTGCATTAAATTATTTGTTTTTCTTCATTATCCCAGCAGCAAAAGAAAAACGTATTTTATTAAAAGACAAAAAAAAACAGTTACAATTTGCTTGAATTAAACAAACGAAACTAGAGTTGTGGGTAATTCCATTTATTTTAATTTGAGCTTTAAAAAACAAATAAGTAAGTTAATAAACCTCATAAATAATTAAATTTCAAACAATAGAAAATTTAAAACAGAATAAATGAACCTACAGAAAAGTATTATTACTGAAATAATCATTTAAAATAGTGATTATTTGCTGTTAAACTTCTAAAGTTTTTAAGGTAATTTTACTGATAAAACTATTATTTTTATATCATTCTTATAATTTTTAAATGTCCAAAATTTGCTTGTACAATTTTTAATGAAGATAATAGAGAAAATAATTGCTAGGAAAATGGTTTCTTTTAAAAATATTTTTTTTATTTTAGTTAATCGCCTTGCAATTTTTATTTAACAAAATAAAAAAAATTAATAATATTTAATTTTCAGAAAATGTATGGTATTTTCCGATCGACAGCTCAACCTGTCAAAGTTTTAACCAGCGTTTAAAAAGCTGCAGTTGAGATAGTAAAAGTTATAAGATTGTGCTGCAACTTCGACATCTTCATTTGTCATTGGACAAAAAAAAATTGCGGAAAAAAACACAACGTCCCATCTTCGTTAACTTCGGTATTTATTAAAAGTTTCATGGCCATTTTCTCAATGTACCGTTAAACTGCCTGTTACTTAATGTCAACATAAATTTATTAGACCGATAAACTGTCTGTTAACAATTTTGGGTTTCTCAATAAGCCGACAAAAACATTGTTTTAAGTTGGCAGCACCTCTCAAAATACATGTAAAAGTTGAGAGTCAGCTGATTGAATTTATCTGTACGGCAAATAAAAGGAAAATAAATAATCGGCAGATGAGTGCTGGTTAGCTTTGCGACAGAATAGAAGCAAATGAGACATTGAGAAAACCAAATTTCTTTAATGTGCAGTTTTTCGTTGGGAAAAAAGTTAATCGTGTAATGAGAAAACGGCCATTAGTCTGTCAAACGAAACACTTCCGAATATGTCGAGTGCCGATGTTCTTTGTTGTTTTCAACTTTTCGTGTTTTGCTTTTGCCTTCACTACGACTGTTTTCATTTAATGAATCAGAAGTAAAGGCAATGGTTTATTTTCGTCCAATGAAAAATCAGAAAGTGGAAGAAAAAGCAATTTTTGATTTTGACTGCAGCTTTTTAAACCCTGGTTTTAACATTGTCTGCAATTCCATATATAAAGTGCAAAGTAACTCCCTTCTATTTCGACGGATCACGAGTGAAACTTTCGCAAGGGAACGCTTAGTACTTTAGTTAATGCTCTAAAGGCGTATTCTAAGAAGAAACTAACGGGACACAACTATTGCTAGAACCAGCGTATAAAAATCTGCAGTCAAAGTAGAAAAACGGCCATTTCTCCCACTTCCTCATGTGTCATTGTCAGAAAAGAAACTGTTGATTTTAATTCGAATTCAATAATTGTAAACAGTCGCTCTCAATCCAACTCAAAAAGCGAAAAGTTGTACACAAATTTTCGTTTTTTGTTCGACAGTTTTTGGTTTCGACTACAGTTTTCTAAACCCTGGCTAGAACTAATCTAACAAGCCAGTAATGGTAATGCTATCTACATATGTATATACAGCTTCGTTAGCAATAAACAAGATTAGTTAAAAAGTTGCCTGTGTGGAAGAAGTGGGCGTGCTACCTCATATACAAAGACAATATAAATTTCTGTATTTATGGAGAACTTTTACAGTAAAAGTATTCACGTTTGGAACATAGGTGCAGCCATATTGACAAAACACACTATCTGTCAAAAAGTGGGCTGGATTGGATAAGTGGGTGTGGCACTTTTAAAACATTTTATGTAACATACTATTTGCCTATGCAGATGATTTCCTCTTCTTGTTCGTGGTGAAAAGCAATACTCGAATTTTATGCAGCAAATGCTAAATTATAACCAGGGCAAGAAAGTTCATGCACTAAATATTGCAAAATATGCAAAAATATACACTTAAAAATTATTAATTTACCCATAATAATTTCAATTCAGTCTTTAAAAGTGCAAAAAATAGGTTAAAATGCCATGAGTAAAGCATGATACATTTAAAATTTCTGGGTTAAATACCTTTGAGAAATGTCCAGATTTAACTATGTATGGCGCTGAGTCAGTCAAGTAGAGAACAATTTTATTAATGTTAAAGTCTTCTCCTAAAAGCGTCATCCACCTTTTTCAACTGTACAATATTGTCCAAAAAAAAAAAAAAATAAAGAAAGAACCAAATTGTTTTAAATATTACCAAATAAGTCAAAAAATATGTATTTATTACAAAATATGCAAAAACATGCATTCAAAGCAAAATATGCACTAACAAATTGTTGCCATTTTACTGGAAATGTTGTGATGCGTAATGATATTCAGCTGAATTCATAAAGATTTATTAATGGTTAATTAACCAAATATAAGGCAAAATTGCTAAAGTTGTAAAAAAAAATCTATTAAACCTTTAATAAACCATTCATAAAGTAAGAAAATTTATTGTTCGATTTACCCTTCTTTAAACCAAAAATAAAATGACATTTTGATAAGTGTCAGCATGTTATGATATTATTTTTGTGAAATATGTTCAAAAATAATGAAAAAAATGTTTTATTTATTAATATGGACATGTTAAATACATTTAACTAAATTTTTTTTATATTTTAGACAACCAATTTAAAGTTATATGGTTAATTATTTAAAACATTTTTATATGATTTTAAAGAATATGTTCAGGGGCAAATGCAGATATTATCATTAATAACTTATTAAATTACTGAAACTAGTTGTTTTTTTGTTTAAACTAACGAATTGTTGTTCAAAAATATTGAAAAATATAGAATAAA
This sequence comes from Pollenia labialis, assembly GCA_949318255.1. Lineage (NCBI taxonomy): Eukaryota > Metazoa > Arthropoda > Insecta > Diptera > Polleniidae > Pollenia > Pollenia labialis. The sequence continues at coordinate 136,114,947 of OX439142.1, forward strand.
CAAACCATAATAATAGTGATGTTAGTAAAAAGTAAACAAACTTTTTATTCGAATACTTTCTTATCTTATATTTAAAAAAGGTTCAAACAAAAGTGTTAATGATACCTTTTGGCAAGATTTTGTTCAGAAACTAAAATAAAATGTAGTTTTATTTGATAAGAATAATTTTTAAGTTCTACATTTAAAAAAAAAACTATAAAAAACAATTTAATATAGAATATCACGTGAACCGAATAGAAGTTTCATGCATCACTAGCAATAAAATGGCAGTAAAATATAAAGAAAGTTGCCATACTTAAACACAAAATCGGCACAAACTGTTAATAGTAATAAAACTGTTAATGTACGTTTATGAATACAAATTTTTAAAGGAGGCTTATTAGACAAAAAGCGTTTGATATTTATTACATGCTATAGGCTTAAAATAAGAATTTTTTATGAATATGGCTGATTAACTTTAAGATTTTTAGGATGTTCATTTTGAAATTATGTAAAATCCGGAAATTTAATTTATTTATACAACATTTATAGGAATAGTTATATCAATGAACTAATTTTCTTTAGTCGAACTAGTCACAATCCCCAACTGTATATCCTAAGATTAACGTCTGTTTTGAAGCAATCATTTCATGCACGAGTAGTTAGATTGTTTAACCTACTGCCAATTTTCCTTAGAACATTTAAATTTTCTTATATAATTGCCCTTACTGTATTTGGCGTATTTAATATACGCCTACGACTGTTTGGTAATAGATTAAAGGAAATAAGTTCACGTTCTCTTTAATCAATTACCAAACAGTTGTAGGCGTATTTTATATATGTATGTCAAAGACAATAAGGGTAAATATTTAAGAAGAAAATTTTTACACATCTTGAGGATAATGATTTGTAATTCTTAATAATATTTTTTTTTTTCAATATCATAGCGAAGCGCACTGGTTTAAGCAAATATTCTATAAAATTTGCGTTTTCACCCGTTTAACGTAGCTAATTCCTACTTACCTCTCATTTAAACTAATTAAAATTATAACATTAACTTTGAACTAATAAAATTAAATTCTATAACATTTTTTCAAATGTAAAATTAAACTCTCCCAGGAAACCATTAACCTTTAAAGATGTTGCCACTCAAATACCACAAGGCAAAAAATAACAACAATAAAAATAAGAAAAAATTTTCAACTAACAACAAATATTTAAGACATCTGAATGTTTCCGTGGGATACCAAGAGTCAATGGCTTATGTTGTGGTTATTTTGCATACTATTATTTTATTGTTGTTGTTGTTTTTTTTTAATAATAATAATAATAATAATAATAATAATATGTATAACACAAATTATTAGATGATACAATCAAAACAAATACATAATCGCTCATACAAAGTAAGTAAATGAATGTACTATTACTATACATACATATGATGTATGTAAATAGAGTACTTTCTTTAGTAAACAACCGCAAAAAGGTACGAGTACCCACAAATGATTTCATATAAACAAGTATGAGTACTTTCAATTTAATGATGCGTCGACTTGTCTAAGAGCGCAAAGTAAAAAGGTGTTAAGGGAAAAATACTTTTTTTAAAAGAAAAACTATAATAAAAAGTATGTAGGTACTTTTGAAATCTTTGAATAACAGAAAGAACTTTTGAAAATACCGTTAAAAAAAGGTTACTGTAAAAAAAATTAATATCTTCAAAAAGTGCACTTTAAAAAGTACTTTTTCAAAAAAATGTGGACCGTAAATGCCCAGAAGACTACAGACCAATTTCACTTTTGGTTTCTTTTCAGTACGAATTTGGAATTGAATCAACTTTATAGTACTTGACTCAAGCGCATTTTGGGATTGATTCAATCTTAGTTTTTCTTTAACCCATCACATTTTCGGATTATTTCAAGTATGAATTCGGAATTGAATATGGATAATTTAAGTATGTATATCGCTATTGAAAATCCGTACTTGAATCAATTTTTCTGTTCTTGATTCAAGAAAATTCGTACTCACCGTACTATTAATACCGCTTCGGGTTTGATTTGAGTACGGATGGATAAATTTTTCTTTTGAGTGTATGAGATGAACAATAACGACATCGTATTTATCGATGATTTAATTTTTTATATTAAAATGTATGTTTATTCGTTTGGAACAAATTGATCTCAATTTACAATTTTATTGTTAAAAATGTTTAATGAATTATTTTTGTTCTGTTTTTTTAATTTTAATGTGTTTTTATTTAAAAAAAATTTTAGCCATTTTTTAGTGATTTTTTTGTAAATTTAGCCTTCTTTGGTCACCACGTTTTGGTAACACTAAAGTCGGCTTAAAATCAGCCGCCGGTTACAGTCACAATTTAATTTAATAGAATATTCCATACAATAAATGCAAAACCAAAATTTTTTTACTAACATATTTGCAAAAATTTTATATAATTTGTTACACTTCTTATATAATTAGTATACTTTGTAATATTATGGTAGAGCTAAAAAAAATTTGCTGGATTGCTAGTGGTAACATGCAGTCTTCACCTAACTTTTTTCGCAATTAAAAATATTTTTAAATTATGAAATTTTACGAATTTTTATTTTTTCTGACTTTAGTTACGAACATTTTATTAATCAAAAATTTTCGTTATCAAACAACTTCTATCGAAATTAAAGAGTATGCCATTCGATAACGAGTAGTCGATCAAATGCCGTTACTCGAAATGTCATTCGATAGGTTAACAACTTTTGTTAAAACATTAAATTGTTTTTTACAAACAATTTACATACTTTTTGGGAAAAATTATTAGATTTCTTCAACAAATAGCTAAAAATGTAAGTATTAAAAATTTTTCAGCAATAAAAAGAAAAATAATAACATTAAATTTTGCAATTTTTCGCAAATTTTAGTTTTCGATAGAACCGTTTTTTGTATTGTTAGTTTTTTGATTCTTTGCAGCTTTAACGATTTTTAATAAATATCTGACTTTGCTATTATGCCGCTGTTTGCAATGTTTTGCGAATTTCCCCTAATTAAAATTTTTTTATCGAATTTTTACCACTCCTTGTAGTTTAAGGGTCTTTTAATCAATTAAGTGGCTTGTTTGATATATTCAAAACATTCGCTATTTTTGCCAATTTTCTCAATTCGTAAAATTTTTCCGAATTTCTATAGTTTTCGAATTTTTCAATTTTTGCGTTCCTTTGTTGCTCATTTTGGCATACGAAACTATTAACACTGTTGATTTATATGTCTTTATGTCATTACTATACAAGCATAAAAATCTATTATATATTTTAAACAAATTTCGATTCGAAAGCTTTGGAATGGCGCAATTCCGTTTTTAATACGTCACGAAGTTTTATTCGATACGAAATTTCATTCGAACACTTGTGAGATGATTTGGGCCCTGGTAAAATTGTTCCAGAATATTAACTTAAAAAGATTAATGTTCATAAGACTGGCCATAGCGTTATATAGAAAAAATTAAAAATGTTTAATCCAAAAGTTTTCGCACTGAAAAATATGAGGTTGGGGATAACAATAATTATGCATATTTTATTTTTTTTTTTAATTCCGAGTACCTCCGGGTTGAGCCCAAACTTTTATTACATTACCCATTTATCACTATTGTTGGTCCTGTTTATATTTAAATAACAACAACATCTGACTTTATGTTCCCAACTGAATTTCTTCGATACCTATAATTATTACCTTTCCAACGAGCCGCAATAGTCTGCTGATAAACTACGGATAATCTTGCCGGAATACCCTAAAACCAAAGTCCAAAAAATAGGTGAATTTTTAAAATTTTTTTATTGTTGATAACTAACTAATGAAGCCTTTTTGTGGGCTTATCCTCTTCGTCGTATGTCAATGCCCGATTGAAATCTGTAATTAGTTTTTAGTAATTGCTCTTTCTGCCGGGTCATTAACAACGGTTAAGTGTTGCCATATTCGTTTTGCGGGATCAGGGATCTCGCGGAAAAATCAATTTCGTTGATATTAGCAAGCCTGGATAAATGCCGCATCAGTGATCGCGATGCAATGCATTTAACATCTGCTACAATTAATGCCGTCTTGCGGAAGTTGCAGGAAATGAAACATGACTTAAACGACATAAAAGTGGAAGATTTCTTCTTTAACCGAACATCGTTTCAAACAATGCGAAAGGAATATCGGCGCAGACAAGCGAAACAGATCAAAGATGAATTCAAGGTTCATATTTATTAATTAAATATAAATAAATATCTTGAAGGTAATTAACAGACTGCAGACTATTGCGGCTCGTTGGAAAGGTAATAATTATAGGTATCGAAGAAATTCAGTTGGGAACATATAGTCAGTTTTTTTTGTTATTTAAATAAAAACAGGAACAAAAATAGTGATAAATGGGTAATGTAATAAGGGTTTGGGCTCAACCCGGAGGTACTCGGAATTAAAAAAAAAAAAAAAAAATATGCATAATTATTTTTATCGCCAACCTCATATTTTTCAGTGCGAAAAATTTAACTTTTCAAAAAAATTTCCACTATATTATATATTTTAATAAAAACAGTTTTTTTTAATAAATAAAAATGTTAAAGTATAGTCTTTATATATTTTTAAACGTTTTGCGGTAAAAATTTAAAATCCCATTTAGGAATAGATTATAGTCACAAGCATTAAAATAAGTATATATGCAAGTTTATTTTATATTCAAACTTAAATATAAAATTTGGTTAAAAAAAATATTTTTTAGTTTAAGTCGGCTTAAGCCGGCTTTGAGCCGCTGCCGGAAATGTTTTTGCAAGCCGGCGCCGCCGACAAAACTTGATGGCGCTGGTCTCTGGTGGAGGGTATCAGAGATTCGGTAAGATCACTCTTACTTGTTTAATTAATAAAAAAAAATTGCCCGTTAATGTACATACGAACATATGCAAAACATTCTGTATTTAATCACGAATCAAAAGTTTAAACCTTTTATAAACATTTAATGTATTTGCTGGTACGTGTAAATGTAATTGTTAGATATTGCAGTTATTATATTTTGTACAATCTTATCTTTTTTTCATTTCATTTTTATTAGAAGCTAATTGCAAAATTTTATTCATGTCTTTTAACGAATTTGTTCTTAGTGTATTCTTAAATGTGATTAAAATTATACTTTTTATTGTCATATTTAAGAAAAAAAAACTGCACTTGTTAGCAGAATTAAGTACAAAGAAAATATTGTTGTCTAGGTCTATTTTGCTTTAAAAAAAACACAAACATATATTTGTGGCAGTAATAATGATTACCCGTAAAATTTAGGGCGTCTAGTGAGTCATGTTTCAAAATGTCTCATACGATTGTTTAGAAAAATTTGTGAAAGCAAAAAAAGGAATTAACCTTCGGTCTATTAACCCACTGAGGGTAAAAACAGAAGTAAAAAAAGCCAAAATTTTAGTTCGTACAACATTATGGTGACACCCAGTTTTAAAAAAACTGACTGCCTATTAAACGCAGCTGATTCGGTAGTCTCTTGAATAAAGAAACGTTAAGGTCAAATTTTTTTTAACACATGTATCCTACTCCAGTTTTGAATAAAGTAAAATCGATAATATTTTTAATTAAAGAGTAAGAAAGTATGTATAGTCGGACAAGCCATAGACCACAGTACTAATGACATGATAGCTATCGTAAAAGTTCTTGTAGCTGATTTTTATGTCAATACCGACATTTGTAAGGAAGTAATGGCACTAAAAGCTATTTTCAAGAGTAGTATTTATATGGTAAAATATGAACTGAATTCAATAAAATTTGCCAATATGATTTAGACGGCTATCAAACAGTGATGCCGTTTGTGGATTTTTCCCTTTTTGTAGGAATTTATTTTAAAAATTTGACACGTAAGGAAAATGGGAGAGATTTCTTACTTCTGTTATATTGTAGGGATTTTTGCTCTGTTGCAGTTTTTTCTAAAATTTTTCAATAATAAACTTCAAAATTGCATAATATATGTATGGGCCATTCCACGCCATTCCAATTCATTAAAAAAAAATCACTTTTTTAGTTTTTTTCATAACTTTCTTAAATGTTTTTTTCATTTGAAAATTTATTGCATTTGTGTTGGTATTAGAAAAAAGGTAATGAGGAGAAGGAATTTTTTCAAATTGTAGCCGACTGTTAAGACCTCCGCTGGGTGTCTATTCCACATACGGCTAGTTCGACCAAGAAACGAATTTTCTCTGTAATGTGTTGTGTGATACATTGGACAGTCGACAACGAACGGATGTGATCTGCTGGAAAGGCGAGTACTACGGGCATGCACCCGCGTCTCAGGGATGAGTTCGACCATCTCAGCCAAACACTTACCGTGGCAATATCGATAGAAAAATGACGCACAACCCACAATCCGACGATGCTCCAATGAGTCAATAGAGCTGAATACCCCACTGTCATTGATAATCTAAAAGCACAGATATGGGAGTTATAGTCCATTTTCGGTCGGATATAGGCGGTATAAGTAGTGACGAGATCTGACGGTGTAAAGTATTTCGTGCACCTTTTTATGAAACCAAGACACTTGAATGCTTATTTCGACACTTGAAAAACATGTTGGTTCCAACGAACATCACATTGAATTATCAAGCCCAGAATATCAAGAGTATTTGATTCCCCAATAGCCATACCTTCCATGGATACAGATGACGCTGATTCCACATAACGTTTGAGGGTCAACATACAATATTGGATATTACGAACATTAAAACCGACCTTATTCGCAAGACCCCACTCGGAGATTGTCATAAGTTAATTATGGAGTGTGTCGTTCATTTTCCGTCTCATAGCTTCTATAGGCTATGATTAAAGGAAAATCAATAACAAATGCTGCCGTCATCTGCGAAAGATTAGATACACTCATAAAATTATAACACTAACTGATTGTGGGTTATTAAATTCGTTTTCCGTTCTGTTAAAATGGAATAAAAATATAGTTATTTTAAGAATTACTTTATTTTACTACGAAAAAATAATGTTTTGCCGTACTTATTTTGTTATATAGTTTAATTTGTTTTCGGTTAAAATATAATATTTAAGTAGCAACTATTAAAATTTACGGAATATGATGTTTAATAAATAAAAAATTTAAAAATTAATGTAAAATTCATTTATTGTAAATTAAATGTAAATGAAACGTTAATAATCCGGTTTTAATGAATTTTGAGTTGTTTAAAATGAATTTTCGTTTGAATTTAACTACATAATATTTTGAGTGTAGGATTGGAAGTTAGACGCAGAATTTCGTTAAGATAAATAAGAAAAAGTGTAGGAGAAAGAACTCCTCCGATGAAACTCCATCTATAACAACACGTATAGAGCGGTCCTTGGGAGAGCTTTGAAAGGGATGCACAGTGCCACACACGATCAAACGCTTTGTAAATATCTAGAGCAACCACTTTGCTTTTTCCAAACTGGTGAATATAACGACTCCAACGTTCCGAAAACAACGCTAACAGGTCTCCAGTAGGACGATTTATACGAAAGCCATACCGTCTATCACACAAAAGTAAACAAGACTCCAGATAATTTACCAAGTGGTGATTCGAAATGCTCTCCTTGACCTTCGAGAGCGTAAAGTAGATTTCCTCACCTTTTTTGGGATCGGTTGCACGTTGGCCGCCTTCCAGCAAGAAGGAAAAACTCCTACCCAGTACATTCAAAAGCAAATTCAATCCATCCGTACTCAAATCAATCCGAAGCGGTATTAATAGTACGGTGAGTACGGATTTTCTTGAATCAATTACAGAAAGAATGATTCAAGTACGGATTTTCAAACGCAAAATACTTAAATAATCCATATTCATTTCCGATTTCGTACTTGAAATAATCCGAAAATAAGATTGATTTAAGTAAAACTAAGATGGAATCAATCTCAAAATGCTCTTGATTCAAGAATTATAAGATTGCCTTAAGAAATTAGAAAGAAAAAATTATTATGATTGATTTACGTATTACACCTTACAGAAAGAAACAACACCAAGATCATGCCCGATATGGTTTTTACTTTTGAAATCGTATGTACATATTTAACCAAAGATATAAACTAAATGAGAAGTAAGAGTTCAAATTTACATTTAAACCCTTCGTGGTACACATAAGTCTGCACTGAAAGAATTTTCTTCACTGATCCAATGGATTTTGACATTAATCCAATGAAAATTTACATTAAAAGTCATCCTATGTTACTCTTCATTGGATTAATGAATAATGTAACGTTAGCCCCCCGTTAATGAAATGTTTCATAAAATCTATGAAAATTTGTGTATTATTTTAATGTCAAACGTTTAAAGATATTTTTTTTATTATATTAATATAAATGTTTTTATATTTAAATGAAATTTTTAATATTTTCTCTACGACGTTTTTTGTGTCTTTTATTAGTTTAATGATTGTTATGGTTATAAATTTATGTTTATTTATTTTATCCATTTTTTTCAATGTACTTTTTGAGTTATTGTGAATTTTATTTTTTATATTCCTGTTTTAAATTATCAAGTTTTATTAATTTTATTTCGTTTTTATATTTCTTTAACATCATGTTACGTTCTGCTTTCATAAGCTTACCTTTATTCATTTTCCAGACCGCGACGACCTTCAATTGCCTTCTTCCCATTTTCTGGATTGTACTACTGTGTAAATTTTGTGTATTTAAATTAACAATTCAATAAAAAGGAATGTGAGAATTTTATGCTCTTGTTTTTCTTTTGCGTTGTTTGTTTTTGAACCTAAATATTTCTTACATTGAGCTAAAATCAGTATTTTGTTATCGTAATGAATTGTTCTCCTTAATGTTATGAAACATTAAAATTCACAATTTTTTCACATGTTTTCATGTCTATTGCTTAAAATTGAATTAAAAATAAAACGTTTTTAGAACAGTTATAGGAAGAAAATTTTTTAGTTATAAGTATTTTGAAGTTAAAGAATCTTATCGTGTTTTCATTGATTTCGTGACATTTATCATGGAAAATATGAAGTTGCAAAGGATTCCTTTTTTCATTAACTTTAAAATATTTGAATATTTTAATTAATAGTTCATTTAAATCTTTAAAAACCTATTGAAATTATGTATAACAATAAGATGAATTATTCTTTTGAAAGAGATATTAAGTTGTCATAAATTTAATGAAAAACTGGATTAATGAAAAAAATTTAATAAAATTGATTCATTAGATTTGTGAAACATAATTCTTTCAGTGTGGTCAGACCTTTTTTCAATGTGTATAGAAAATCAAAACATGCGTTAGCCGAAGGGTTAAACAAAACCAAAAGTTTAATCGTTTTTTTATTTAATTTAAGAATTTTATACTTATTAATCCCATTAAGGATTGTTTTGAGTACGTTTTAGTGTTATTCGTACTTGAATTTTTGAGTACGACTCGTACTTAAAGTAATCATAAAAAACTTGATTTATCCCGAGTGTTTTTCTTTCTGTGTAGGAGTAGGTAAATATTGTTGCCAAAGGAAGTGACAACGTCAAAGCATACTTCTTCAAGACTACAGCCGTAACACCATCCGGCCCCGGGGACTTGGGACTTGTTTATGTTGAGATCTTCAACATCTTCCTTGAATAAAAATGTAAAAATTTAAAATAAAATTTTGTATTGTTTAAAAAGTAGTGTAGGGATTTTTAAAAAATCTCCTGGCATCACTGCTATCAAATTAGTTTTGATGAAATTTAATATAATTATCAAAGAAATAAGATGGTTTATGTAAACAAGGACTCTGTATTACGGAAATCAGCTTATATGTGAAATTATGGACCGATTACCATCTTACCATTTTCAACAGGTTTGGTCCTTCTGACAGTTAGAGACTATGTACCAACTTCATCAAATTATCTCCTAAATTGCGTCCTTTAATTTACATGAACAACCAGCCGAACGGACGGTCATCGTAAGATCGGCTAAGAAAGTGATTCTGAGTCAATCTGTATACTTAAAGTTGGGATAAGGACCAATAATTTTATGCGTAGGTATAACATATATGAACACAATAATCGTCTGTACCAAATCTTTTATACCGTTTATTAAGAATGTCAATTTTAGAGTGATGGATGAACTCAAAAATTTATAGGACCCATACAAAGTCCACTCTGCGAAATCATTTTTTCAGATTTTATAAAGATTGGCGGCTAACTTATGCATCCCATATAGAGTCTACTCCTGAAATCGATGGAGAGTATTCGACACATCTGAATATAGCACTTTTTCTTGTTTCCAGCCCTCTATTTTCTTACCTTAAAAAAGATAATTTTTTACAATTCCATAAAATTGCAGTGGTCAACAATAAGGTTTATCTGTACTGCCAGTATTTTACTTTTTTTATAATTTTTTAACCAACAACAGAAATAAAATTTTATGAATTTATATGGGTGATAGCACCAAACAAATTTAACATTTCCCAGACATTTTCTTTGTATTCAAAGATAAACAATTTACAAAGAAGCAAACAATTTTACAAAACTAAAAAAAAAATCCTTAACTGTAGTAATCAACAATCAAAAGTGGTTTTTGAATTCGTTAACAATTTTCCGTTTCTTAACGTATAACAACGTTAATAAATTGGATCAGTAGTTGTTCGATTTCATTCAAAACACGAAATTGTTAAAACTGGGCAAACATGTGTCAACCCATGAATTGAACAAGTTTCACTTTTCACTACATTTTTCCATATTGCGAAAAATTGAGAAAATGTTTTAGTTTGGTGTTGCAGAAAACACTCATCGTTATTGATGCACATTGTTTTCTTTTCTTTCATTTAGTCTAATAAATAAATTAAGTGATTTTTAGGAATGACGGTGCTGCACCAATGGCATATAAACATGATTATTTTTTTTTTATCACCACCTCGTGTATTGTGGACTTGCACACAGGTATGCCAACGATCCAGTTGCATATGACAACTAAAATAAATGGAAGCCTTAATTGCATTAAGTTATTTAATTGTGACAAAAATGCAATGCTTGATGTTGTTATGGAAAACAATTAATTTCAACTTGAGATGAATTTTTTAAATATATGTGACCTTCTCCGAGAAAAGGGACCAAGTCTGTCAAAAAACGGGCTTGGACTTAAGAGTGGATTCTGGTACCCAAAAGGGTGAAGAATGAGATAAGATGCGTTTTTCTCAAAACTTTATTTTCACACACTAGGTCCCTTTTCTCGGAGAAGGTCACATATATTGACATCAAGGTGCTTTGTTTTTGTTTCTTTGCTTTGGCTTTTAATTCAAATACATACATATATTTGTGATGCTTAAAATTTATAATTTCTAGCGTCAGCGTTGTAAATTTATTAACCTGATTTAGTCTGAGTTCACACTCTGAAAATTTTCTTTTTAAAAGTCAGAGTTTATAAGGGAGAGGGAAGAGGGGAGCGCAGAATAGCATCTTTTCCCCCCTTCTCATCGACAAACTCAGATTTTCTGAAAGAAAGCTTTGAATGTGCTTACCCAGAATTAGAAATTATTTATTTTGTTAAAACACTTTTAACGAACAAATTAAGTAAATGCAGCTAACGCAGGTTTTTTATTGATAAAGAAAATCAATTCTGTCATAGATTTGCGTTTTATACCGTGTTCAGATAGGCACCTTAATTGAATTTTACGCAATAAATTTTTTTTTTAATTTCCTAAGCTTATCCCGCGAAGCTTTATGCTTGTCTGCAGGAAAGAAACCAGAGTCTCTGGCGTTACTTTTCTAACTTTGGCAGAAACCCGTAAATGCGATACTCACGCTTTGTTTGTTTACCTATAAAAGCGGTTGGTAATTTTTACATTTAATTATTTGTTATAAAAAAAAGTTAAAAATGTTTTTGGACGATTTATTGGAATTGAATTTGGCAAAAAAAAATAAAAGAAAGTTACACAATACGACTCATGATTTTGAGACTCAATTCTGACAGTTGCAAGTGAAAGTAGCCCTAAAAATAAGAACATCTGCATCATTATGTTTGTCAAGTTGGTCGAATTAATAATTTAATGGCCATACGTTTTTTTTTTGCTGAAGGCGGATTTTTATAATTTTTTCTATATTTTTACACGATTATATCTCGGTATACCATACGGAATATCTCTTTTGTGTCTGAAGCAAAATTGTAAATATTGAATAGGAGAAAAAAGCGAATCAATGCTACCCGATTTATCGCTATCCAATTTTTTACATTCCCCCCCTATTTTTTACCTTTTTTGCTCAATAACTGGATTACAAATCCACAAATATGCTGTTTTTTGTGAGTCAATTGATTTGACTAGTTTGTGTTTTGTTTTACTCATTACTTTGAAATTGCGTTTTGGTATTGTTTTTCTGTGTATGTCTTTTGTTGTGGGCAATAAAAACGAAAATTATTCGGAACTGCAGTCTTAAGATAACTGTCAAATTAATATGAAATTCTTAAATTAATTAGAATTGTGGTTATTTTGTTGAACTATTTATGGTTTTTAATCCAAATTTTTAATATTTTTAATATTTTAATCAGGCTTAAGTTCATCAAATTTAATTTTCATTAAATTATTTTTATGAAGAAAGGAATTTTTACAACATGAAAATTAATCAAAATTGTTATTGATAATCATTCATTCTTGACTGACCTGAGATTCGAACCCAGGCGGCTGGTTACCATGACATGTTTCGATCGCAACCACTCGATCTCCTCCTTAAATTAATTAAAATGTTTCGACATTTGTGAATAAAATCAAAAGTTGCTAACAGATTTTTATCATTTATTGCTTGTTTTGTTTGCAGCCTTTTTTTTAAAAAACAAAAATTTCGAAATTTTGATAAAAAAAATAATTTTTTTCCATATTTGGGCATATTTCGGTTTTCTCTTCTTTTTGAGTTACGCGAACATATGTGGTGCAACCTCCTCCTTTATTTTCGAAATAACGTTATATCTCGAAAACCAGAGTTAACCTAAGAAACAAACGGCTAGCACACCGGATTCAGCGTAGCCAAAAAGGTTAAAACGTCAGGTGCCCAGCTTGTCTGTTTTTTCAACTGGCACAGTGTTATTAATGCAGCCAACTTGACAAAACTAATGTTGCAGAAGTTCTTATTTTAGGGGCGAATTTTACGTGCAATTGTCAGAAAGAAAAAATCTTTTATTAGAATTAAGGTCAATTCGTCTTGCGAATGCCGTAAAAGAGTTGGTTACAATCAGCATTGTCGATTTCTGTGTAACTATCCAAAAATTTTAAGCCGAAATTTTTTTTATTGTGTTTTGATTATAAGATTTAAAATAAAAAATGTATCCATAATCGGGAGAATTGTACGCAAATTTTAGCAAACCTGGTCCGTAGGATATGTGAAGAAACCTGTGCATTCTAGTCCAGTTCGTTCGGGACGTACTTCTTCGAAAAATAGGTCGGCCAAGCAGTTACCGTGAATGGTGTTCGCTACCGCGAGATGATAACGAACTTCTTGTGGCCAGAAATCGAGGATATGACCTGGACGATGTGTGGTTCCAACAGTATGATGCCAATTGCCACACAGCCAACGAAACAATGGCTATTTTGCTCGAGAAATTCAATGGCCGTGTCATCTCCCTCGTGGCGATGTTAATTTGCCGCCACGATCATGTGATTTGTCACCATTGGACTTCTTTTTTTGGGGATATTTAAATGAAAATGTGTACGTCAATAAGCCAAGAACAATTCAGTTGCTAAGGGATGAGATAATTCGGCACATTAACGACATCTTGAACCTCAATTATGTCTCAGAGTCATTGAAAATATGGAGCATCGGATAGAGGTATGCCACCGTAGCCGTTGATTCGTTTGATTTGCACATATTTGTCATAGATCCTTCTATCATATTAAAAAATGTTAAAATAATTCTCTGAAAACTTTGTGTTTTATTAACAATAGGAATCGTGGTTGGACCACCCTTCACAAGAAAATTTGTAAATCAAACGATTTCATTTCATTAAAAAAGTATTTTGCGCTATAAATTTACAACCAAAGATTTGTATATACATACTTTTAATGTTTTGACAATTTGGATCTTAAAAGCTTTTGGTCAAAAGTTTTGAGATAAAAAGACTGTTTTGGTGAGCTTCTCTTTCCTTATTTAGAAACTGTAGAAACTTGTCTTCGTATTATACCATTTTCCAACCATACCATTCCGAATAATCGTCGGTGATGTACATATATGTATGTATACCGGACGAGAACAATTTTGTTAGGCCAGCTGTGGAAAACTATGTAACCTAGCCTTCAACAAAATAAAGCCACAGAAGATATTGCATGTCTCTCAATTGTTTTAGAGACATAATCGGCGAACGCATTATTGCACAATTGATTTCAACTGGTCCCTACATTCACAGGATTAAACAGCGCCTGGCAGTTTCAAGCCAATAACCATCGCCCAACCAAAAATCGACCCGAAATTCTGCGAAAAGCTATGAAAAAAGCATGTATGTATGTTCATAGCAGAAGATAGCCACCACTTTTACGATATCATTTTTAAAAGAGAATCAAACAAATTAATAAAAACCCTTTAAAAATACATATATGTGGCAGTTTCAGTTAAAAGGGGCCTATGGGCATAAAATGAGTTTTGGAGAAAAACAATTTTGAAATTAACAAGTTAATTTTTTTCTAATCAAAGCTTTATTTTAAAGCTTACTTATGACGAAAGTAATGCAGTTAGAAAACTGCGGTTTGCTGCATTAGAAAGAGCGTTTTAAGAATCACCAAAAAAGGAAAAATCCATAGTTCCCTTTTAACTGTTACTGACACATATGTATATGTATGAATGTAGCTCGTACTGCGTCACCGTGCACGTGCCACACGTAAAAACACGTTATTTTTTATCAAACACAAAATTTGTTTTGTTTTATTTATACAATTTTGATTTTGTGTCTGTGCAAAAAATAATTAGAATTCCGGCAACAAGTTAGATTTTGATTTTAATTATTTTTTAAATGTATGTGTTCGTAAAAAGATAACTGATTTTACAATTAATTGAAATTCTTTAGAATAAAAAGTGGGGAAGTACAATCTAATCGTTCTTTTGATCTTATTATTTGTATACCCTTCACCACAGGTAGAGAGGTATTGGAAAATATAAAACTTTTTCAATCCGTTTGTAATTTCTGCAATATTGATGTTAGACCCTATAAAGTATGCATGTATATGTATGATTTAACGATGTCCGCTTGTGCGTCTGTCATTGTGTATATTGAAATATGTTTCCGATGTCCCTAAAAATTATGAGGACCAGCGAGGATCGGTCCATAAATTACTGGATAAAGGCATAAAACCTCGATTGCGTCTAATTCTCGAATCTAATATGTACATATGTATGCGTTTATTTATTTTTTTAATTTTGTTCGATATTGTCTGTTAGTGGGTGAGTGGTCTAAGACGCTGTGTTACGTTAGATGATGGGGATTTAAGATTCGGCACAGCCGTATATTGAACTCTTATTTTTTTTTAAGTGCTAAATTATTTTCGGTTAAGCAAATATTAACTTGACAAAATATTTTTTAGTTACAACACTGTACAACATAGAAATAAATAACGGGGTTCTGACAATGGATTCTAGCCAGTGTTCGAATATAAACATTAAATATCGTCCCTTAGTGTTCGGTTTGGTAGTAAATCATTAAAAAATAACGTTTTTTTTTGTTTGTGATCTTCGAGCACAAAAATAATACCACAAACTTCGTTACAAGGTATATTTATAGCAGGTAGTCTCGGAAAGCCTGCTGCTTATTTTTATTTACTTGTTTTGTGATACGACCTGTCAAATGCTGTTTTGCAAAACAAGTAAACCAGTTTATTGCCTTTTTTGTCTCTTATCAACCCTTTTGCTGTTTGACAGTTCGTATCACATAACAACAAAAAAATGCACTAGTGTTTGTTTTATTGTACAATTGTTGTAATCTCGCGGCTACCTGTTATAAATATACCTTGCTTCGTTGTGTTCGGTTAAGCACATTAATATTCATTCCGATCAGTTGTGATTAGCAGAGCTGACAAACAATCGATAGTACTATCGATAGTTCTCTTTCCATTGGACTATCGAAACTATCGAGTATTGCGACTATCGATAGTTTGCCAGTTCTAGTGATGAGCACCCTTTTGGCTGGTAAAATAAAACAACCCCAAAAACAACGGAAAAGTTTTTCACAAACAAAACACATACGCATTCGTGCTTTGGTCGTTGATAGAAGTTTTGGTTTGCTCATTTCTTTATCAATGTTAAAAATAAACACGATCTTCTTCTTTATTTGCATATTCTGTTTTCGAATGTAAGCGACCATACAATTACAAAATTACATTTCAAAATGTTTAACGATTAATTTGCATTAGATTTGAGTTCAAAAATCGTTTACAGTCTGTGCAAAAACATCTCTATTTCCTGCAGCATCTATAAGATTCTCCACATTCTAAGATCGTGTCCACTGTTGTATATGTTCAAGCCATGACATCTCCTTTCTGTCCCTACTATGTTTTCCTTCAACTTTGGCTTGGAGGATTGTTTGGAGTACCATGTATTTAGGGTTTCTCATAAAATGTCCTAAATAAGCAGTTTTTCGTTTTGTGATGTGGGATAAAAGTTCGCGCTCTCGATTCATTATCCTTAGACCTTTGTTTTTAGATTTATAAGATGTCCATGAGAGTTTTAGTACTCGTCGGTAAGTTCCACATTTACTGTATCAAAAGCATTCTCGTAGTCAATGAAACATATAAATACGTCCTTGTTAACATTTCGAGATTTCTGTACTAAAATCTGAACATAAAAAGTGCTTCGCGTGTGCCCCTCCCTTCTTTGAATCCGAATTGAGTTTTTCCCATAGCACATTCGCATTTTGCATAAATCGCGTGACTGATTGAACTAATATGCAAAAATATGTTCAAAATATGCATGAAAATATACCAAAAAAAAATTAATGATGTCTGTAACACATTAACATATTGGTCCTAGATTGAAGTATACCCATCGGCTTAGTCGAATTAGCGATGTCCGTCCGACTGGCCGGCTGTCCATGTAATCCTTCTGAGTTCAAGCCGCAATTTTTAAGATAATTTGATTAAATTTCGTACGTAGGTGCTAATTTGACAAGGACCGAGACTCTTGATGGCCCGAATCGGTCCATAATTTCACATAGCCCGAAAATAGCCTTCAAAGCAATAATTTTCTAATAAATATTGGTAAATATTAACACAAAAATTTGCGATAATTACTATTATGTCATGACAAAATTTTGTCCTGGTAGGTCCAAAGGAGACCAAAGGTCCCCATAAACCCTCATCCTAAAATCTGAAATAGATGAAGATATCTAAATAATATTCGGCACAAAGAACTTTTACATGATTCTTAGCATCATAACATAATTTTGTTTAATCGGGTCCATGATTGCCCATGAATCCCAAATATGATAAGAATTATTTTTATGTTCTAAAATAAAATTACGATGGGATTTTTTAAAACGTCAACACAAGTATATTTTTTTGTTCTCCAATATCAGAAACTTTTGTCAAAACCCCGTTATTAAAAAAAAGTTCGAAATTGTTGTACAGTGTAATTAAAAAAATATATGAATTAAATATAATGGCATTATCTATGAAGTAACTAAAATATTAAGAAATAAATTTATGTTAAAGATTTCTATCGTTTATAACATGCGTATTGAATTATCTCATTTTAATTTAATATTTTGAATCGTAATTGTCTCAAAAATAAAAATAATCGCAAAATTGTTATTTATGGTTTCCCAGTAAGCCAAGCGATATTGTAAAGACACGAAACGAAAACAATAAATAGTTTTAAGGGATTGAATTTCTTTTAATATCGTTTTTCCATTAAACTAAGATTTTGTTTTCGATATAATAGTTTTCAATTTATTTTAAAATTTTTCAAATATCTATCGTTTTACTATACTGATAAAGGTGGATATTATATCTAGCTAATAAAATGGTGCAAATTAATATCGTAAAGGTAATCACAGCTTCTGTGAAATATACAAAATACAACCATACAAATATGGCCGTTTAATGAAATTCTTAAATTTGGCCCCTGCAGCGCCTAGGATGCCCATAGACTTGTCAAATGTATGCCCGACTTCACTTTATTTTTCATCTGAATCATTTATTTCGAACACTCCTACTCGCTATCTCCATTCCTTAAGGGGGCTCCCATACAAAATGTTCAATGCAGACTAGTAATATATTGAACAAAAGTCTCATAAATGCCCAGAAGTCGCCCCTAATGGGATGATTGTATGATTGCCCTAAATTAATTTTTTGTCCTTAACGTTTTTTCATGTGCCCGGCTTGTCTAATTCTGCAACTAGCAGATGGTGTTTTTTTAAATGTTTGTTTTTAATAGGAAAAATTTTTTGAAAAAGTGATGTCGTTACGACATCGCAATAAGAATAGTATATAATATTGTTATCGCCATAAAATATAATATCGTTTTCGCTATCATATCGTTCTATGGCTTATTGGGTTAACTGAGAACATTTATAAACATATAAATAAATTCACTTTTTGTAGATAAAAAAAAATTGTTCGGATGTACACTAACGAAATTTTTTTACCCAGAAAGATAATGCAATCACAGTTGGGGGTAGTGCACTAAATATTGATTTAAATCAGCAGCGCACCATCACTAAATAAAACAGCCAAAAATAAGTTTGCACTCCTTTTTACAAGTTTTAGTGATGATTGTTATTTTTTTAACTACCACTAAAAAAATTTTGTGAAATTGCAAATTTTTTCACCATCACTAAACGCAAATTGAATGCAAAAAAATGCAGTAAAAACTGGAAGATATGCCCTGAACAAATGTTAAAAAATATGCCCTTAAAAATCAAAAATTCCTAATTTGTAGACAAAATATTCAACAATTGAATAATAAAATTTGAAAAAAAACCTAAAAATATTATCGCTTAAGCCCATATTATGTTAAAATTCATATAAGAGATGTTTGCGTCGAATATTATCTAGATATTAACATCAATATGGGTTGCTGTCTTAAAGGAATTTTAGGTACTGTCGCTAAATTGTTAACAAATATTAACATTTAAAGGAAGTTAAAACTATTTAAGGAAGGGAGCTTTGGGCACACGCAGAGAAAAAACATGGTTGTGGTAAACATATTCTAAGAGCAACATATTATGATAAGATTAATGATTGTAGTCACTATATTACGATTATTATTGAAACCTATTATGACTAAACATACTCGTAATATTACATCATAATATTTTTCCCTTAGTCATATTATCATTCTGTTAATCATACTAAGTCAAGAAGTAATTAAATTATTGTCATGTTATTCATAATAAGTTAAGAAGCAATCATATTATTGTCATGTTAATCATAATATGTTAAGAAGCAATCATATTATTATCATGTTAATGATAACAAGCTAAGAAATTATTCATATTATTGTCATGTTAATCATAATAAGCTAAGAAGTAATCATATTATTATCATGTTAATCATAATAAATTCAGAAGCAATCATATTATGATGCAGCACTTTTCATAACTGTCATAAAAATATAAAATAAATTAAAATTTTCTTGCATCGATTTTTATTTTGTGGCTTTTTACAATTTTTCTTAATGTAAATCAAAAAGCGGAGTTAAACATAAGGCTTGCAAAAGAGAAAATCCAAAATCTGTGGTTTTCATGGGCAACCGCGTTTGTCCATTTTTTCTTATTTTTCTTTTCCGATTTTGAGATGTTGATGCCATATTGCCTAATTTTAATTGCTCTTTACATGTTTCTAAAAACTTTTGAAAAAGGATGTATTAATTCCGATTTTTTAATGTGGTGCGCAATACCTATCCCATAGTTTAATCTAGAATGGTTTTTCGGCTCTCCAGAAAATTTTGTTTTAAGACATACCCAAGAAAACAACAGAAATATCAAAACACTTTTATAAAATATAACGAAATCTCTATGTGTTTTGTTGTTGGATTTTACAAAAAAACTACGATAATTTCCATTTGCACTATTAAATCACTAAACTGAATGAACTCCGCTAATATTTTAATTTTTTTTAAATTCTTTAAGCTTATTTTTTTTATGGGAATTTATCTTTAAATTGTTTAACCGCTCACATATAAAATTAACGACACAACTGATACAAAATTATTTTACAGATGGCGCTAACATAATATTATTAGAGTAAAAATGGTTTGATTGCATCTTAAACATAATATGATAAATGTATAGAAAGTTATCATGTTATGGCTATTAAATATCATTATATGGTTGTGAGTAATATAATATGTTTTGAAAGTTATCATAATTTAGTTGTTAGAAAAATAATTATTTCTCGTTCAACAATACTCAAATTTATAATTGCGATAAACGTTGATATGTAAAAGAAAAGTAACAATTATTTGTGTACGACAACAATATATTGTTATATTTAACACAGTGTTGTTTCCCTAACCATGCCCAACCATATTTTTTCTCTGCGTGCGAATGTGAAACGATTCGAAAATAATTTAATTTGCAGTAACATATTTTTGGGGCGAATTTAATTTAAATACCATCGTAATTAGATGGCTTACTGACACAAACAATCTTATTTGGAAAGATGTTTTTACGTGAAAAATGTAAATTAAAGACCGATTCTCACCATTTACATAGACCTCGTCCATATTTGATCAAATTTTCTACAAAATTGGAACTTTGCGCACAAGGTTACCATGGGCAGACAACCAGCCAGACGAACGGACGGACATCGTTTGATGACTTTAAAAAGTGATTTTTAGGCGATCGGTATACTAAAAGATTGACCAACATTTCTTTGTATTATACACAACGCATAACATTGATCTTTAATGACAACCTGCTTTGTCTTACAATTTGAGAGTAAAAGTTAAATGTAGATTAAATTGAAGTAACAGAAGTTGGAAAAAAATAAATATTTTCTGCGAAAGCTCCTACAAGCAGTGTTGCCAGAACTTTTAGAGGAAAAATCAGCAAAAACCCATAATTTTTCGTCAAAAAATCTGCAAAATCTGCGCCAAAGTTTTAAAAATCTTCAATAAACCTTCAAAACAAATTTATTACATTTTTTATGTAGTTTGTTTAGAAAAAAATATTACAATTAATTTCAAAATATGTTCCCGAAGTTAAAATCGATGGTGGATTTAAAAATCGTTCTGGTCAATATGAGTGGTCCTCGAAGTATGAGGTATAAAAAAGGTAATATTTTTTTGAACTTTCAACACAGAAAAGTTTTAAAAATTTGTTCGATTTTAAGAACATGACTTATAACTTTTGAATATTTTTACATTAAAAATATCTATCTATTTAATTACTCAGGCTGAGTAAGGATCTTTGTTATTTAAAAAAACAAATTAAACGTTAATTGTTTGACATGTTATTTAAATTATCAAGGGTCTTATTGAAAATTTAGAAGATATCAAATATTGCAACTTTTAAAGATAATACATAAGTGCATATAAATATATATGTACATTAGACTGGTCGCATCTTGTATGGGATTTTTTTTTTTTTTAAATTTAAATGTTTGCGCTGCTTTAAATATGAGGTTTGGTGTAAGAAATCAAGTCCTAATTTTTCAGCTCAATCCGACGGTGCCTAGTCGTGCCAAGTGGAGCCCAAAGTTCCCCATATGATAAAAAAAACATCTATTCAATCAGATACTAGATGAAAAGCCGGTCTTAAAGACCGAAAATCAAAAATCTGGCTTCGTTACGATCTTCCGCAGAGAAAGTACTTTAAGTATGCCAAATTTCAGGTTCATATGTCATCAGATGGCTTCAGAAAGTTGCGGAAATAATAGGACATACATACAAACATCCGCAAATACTAAGAAATTATATATTGTATAGATAGATTAAAGTATTTGCTATTTAATATTTTAGTATGATACGAACGAACGATTGTATGTGGTGCTAGCCGTTTTTTTTTTATGTTAGCTCTGGTTTTCGTGATATACCGTTATTTCAAAAATGAAGGAGGCTGCACAACATATGTTCGGGTTACTCATAAACGCTTTAGCTTATTGAAAAACTAAAAAAATCCGAAATTCCGCAATAAAATTTACTTTACCCAATAAAAAATTTTATCATTTTGCGAAGCACTAAAGGTACATTTAAAAAAATAAGCGCACAATTATGCGCTACGCAATAAGACATACAGAAAAGCAGTAAAGTAAGTGAAAGAACTCTGAACAATTTTTATAAAAAAAAAATAAAATTTCAAGTGCTACGGCATTCCCTTACTACGAAGCAGGTTTGTAAGGGAGAACACTAAAAAATAACGGTAAAAAACATTCAGTGTGTAAAGCTGATCGTTACATCTAACAATTTTTTAATGCGCTGAATAATTCGCTTTGTATGTTAAAAATGTATTGCTTCAAAGTGGGAACTCGCCATATAAAATTCATGTCTTCCGTAAGCGCAATGGTAAGCGAAACTCTTACATTTCTCCCTTACAAACCTGCTTCGGTCGAAGCACAATTTTTTATTGGGTAAGAAAGGTGGTTTTTATAAAAATTTCGAAATTTTTATTTTTAAAAAATTCATTAAAAATTGGAAAATGTAGCTATGCTTCTACAATAATTTTTTTAGCGAAAATTTCGAAAAATTATTCAACAAACAAAATAATTAGCAAATCTTTAAAATGTACCACTAACAATGTAAGTAAAACAACGGTAGTTCATACACGCACTTCATATTGTCTGTAAAAATTTTTTTTATACATCACAAAACATTTGCTCTGATTTGAAGTTGCATAATATTTTGTGTAAAATCAGATGACATATGTCCGGCGATATTAATGTGTCAAGACAATGCGAATTTTTAATTTTTAAGTAATCTTTTGTGCATAAAATGTCTACTAATGAATGTATTTCCACACGGTTCTTCCATGAATGGTTAATATACTATATATATTTATCAATGCAACAAGTGGAAATAGTACCGAGCTAAAAAATCTGCAATGTTATACCAAAAATCTGCAAATCTGCACTTTGACAATTTGGGGAAAAAATCTTCAAAATGCAGATAAATCTGCACTTCTGGCATCGCTGCCTACAAGCATCTAAAAAAATTGAACATGTGCAACAAAATATGCCTTACAAATATATGAAATGGCAATCTCTTTTCCCTGCTCTTCTAAAAGCTCAAGACTTGACAAGTCAAACTTGTCATGTCTGAACGGGCACTAAAAGCAATAGTTTTTTTGTCAACGACAAATGAAGAAGTCGAAAATATGTCAGTTTTTCTACGTTCACCGAAGATTTTTAAATGCTGAAATCAAACTAATTTTTTTTTTGAGTGCAAATTTTTTCTAAACCACTATCATTCATGTTTAGTGAGGCTGAACATTTTTAATTCATCACTCAACATTAACAAAATGATTGCAACATTTTTGCACTATCACTAAGTGTGAGTTGAAACTGCAAAATGAGTGCACTACCCCTATCTATGACTTCAATAAAGATCTTATTCGAATTTCTAATTAACACAAATTAAACTCTTTGCGTAGTAATATTTCTGGAAAATTTCTTAATTTGCATGTTGGTACAAATTTGATAATAAATCAATCAATTTCTTAACAAAAATAAAATTTTTAGCCGTTTATGATCTTGGAATTTCTTTAATAACTTCTATCAATATACTTTCGATATACATATTGATATGAGTTGTTCACTTGCATGCACCGCTAAGTTAAAAAAAAACCAAATTTTAAGAAACCGACTAAACCAGTTTTCTAAAATTTAAATGCCAAGCCATATACAGAGTTTTGAAGGAATATTGAACATTTTAACAGAAATTGCGCGTATATTACCGAGTTTTGAACCAGATTTATAATAACGGCTTAAGGAGGCATTTTAAAAAGCAAATAAGATGGCGGCTTTTACTGATTTTTTTTAACTTAGCGGTATTTGCTAGTGCACTACTCATATGTGCCTTAATGGAATTGCTTTAAGAAGAAAAAAATCTTAAGCTCATAATTATGTTTTGCCGAATCCATTTCTGCTATTGGCCCCATTCTAAAATCTTTGTATGTAAATACTGTGGTGTTTTTTTTTTTTTTTTGGCTTGTGTCTATTGAAACAGTGCTGGGAAACTATCGATAGTCTGAAAATATCGATAGGAATAATATCGAAATTATTATTATTTGAAATACAGCTATTAATACATGTTTTTAGTTGCTATTAGTTAGGTAGGTAGGTAGAAAGGCTGGTGTGAAGTCTCCTTCACTCCTTCACCCAGAGACCAGTATAGTCCATTGTGACGCCACAATTTGAGATAGCTATATAGAGATAGAAAGTAGGTGAAATAAACAGCGAAAGCACAAGTGAGAAATAAAAGATAGATAGAAAAAGAGGTTTCGGACCAGCCCCGAGAGAAAACCTAGCCAACCAAAGTTGCTATTAATTCGCACTGAATTACAGTACACAAACAAAAATAAAGGCAGGTGGTATGGATTTTTTAGAAGTGCTT
This sequence comes from Pollenia labialis, assembly GCA_949318255.1. Taxonomy (NCBI): domain Eukaryota; kingdom Metazoa; phylum Arthropoda; class Insecta; order Diptera; family Polleniidae; genus Pollenia; species Pollenia labialis. The sequence continues at coordinate 136,139,410 of OX439142.1, forward strand.
TTTTAATACTAGTTAAAGGCCTTGATGTTGAAATTTGTATGTTTACTTAAGGCTAGTTTACACCATCACACAAGTCTTACGTATACTTTGTAAGATAGAAATCTAATGAGTTTTGTTGCGTCTGTCAAAAAATCTAATGTTACATTATAGTTTGTAGTCACACTATCGCAGAGAAACATGCGTTTGTTAAAATGCAACCCTGATCAAATGAAAAGTATTATTAACAAGGTTTCGTTTAAACGTGCTCAATTCCCATTTCATACTATTGATAAACTAAAATTTACTGCCTGTTTAACGATTTCGAACATCAACGTTCGCACAGAAAATTATACTTGAAACGAAATTCTAAAATTGTTTTCAATGTAATTTTCTATGCGAACGTTAACGTTCGAAATCGATGAACAGGCAGTAAATTTCAGTTTATCAATTGATAGTAATATCGATAGTGAAATCTTAATAATCAATATCGATAGTACTTAGAAAATATCGATTGTATCCCAGCGCTAATTAAAATTTGCCCTGCTAATTATTACAAAATGTTACGAGGGCGGGTCAATGAGTTCTTGACTTTTTTAACTTCCCGCCTCTTAACTAAAATGGCAACGCTGCTCCTGTTAGTTGCAACTGTCAAAATTTTTGCAAGCTGTGTCATTTAGTTTGTGTTTAGCTTATAAACCTGAAAATAATAGCTCGGCGGATAGAGATTTAACTCACAATCAAATACCTATTTTCATACCTCGACAAATCGTATATTTTTAAATGGATAAAATAGTCAAGGACTTATTGACCCCAACTTCTTCTATAAATATTGTTAAGAAATTGTTAATGAGTTTACTGATTTTTGAGAGTGCTTTTATTCTTAAATTAATAGGAAATTCGTGTTCTAACGTTTATCGGTTGTGAATTGTTTTGATTTAAAGTCTATCACAATTTCATATCATCAAGCTTCAGTACTAGCAGGAAGCCGCAATAGAATCACGAACATATGACAACTAAATTTTATACATCGCACCCTAAATACTAAAGGGTCACAACTCAAAATTCTTAAATTTTCAGTAGAGACAAAAAACGGTTTTCTTTTTATATGTACTCTAATACAACAAAGAAGGATTTAATTGTTTATTTTTCGCAAAATACTAGAGAAATTGATCTAAGATTTGTACAGTGCGTAGATATGAGCACTGTGCATCGATTTCTTAGAAAAAATGAAAATTGAAAAATTTTGAGTTGTGACCCTTTAGTATTTAGGGTGCGATATATATAGAAGATGTGCAGCTTGAGAAAAAAACCAAAAATATAGTTGGTTTAAATCACCTCAAGGCTCAAATTGAAGAAAAACTACATGCTACATGGTCGACGAGGCATATATTTCTCTACCAAACGGCATCAAAATCCCAATTTACTTAAAAAGTTGATTTAGCAGGTTTGCATATTAATTTTCATTTTCAACAATGAGATTATGATTATGTCTTAAGAGTTATGTAAGCGAAATTTTATATTAAAAGATACATGTTTGACCTTCTCCGAGAAAAGGGACCTACATCCTTTTAGGTACCAGAATCCACTCTTAAGTCCACTAGGGCACTTTTTTTTCGGAGAAGGTCACATTTTATTATAGTAAAACTTATACAATCTTTGTTACAATGGTACAACTCTCTCCCTAATGGTATCAAGTATAAAAGCTCAGTTAGTCTTTACTTTCTGTTGCTGTTACTTACAATTACTTAACAAGTTTTTAATATTACAGATTGGACCGTAACAGAACAGAAAAACTAATCAATTTCACAGGTGTTTTAATAACAAAAACAAATCAGCTGATTCGTAACAGAACAGAAAGTAAAGACTAACTGAGCCTTAAATATAGAATTTTTTCCTTGTAAGCTTGAAAATATGCAGTGAAAGCCAAACAAAATTTGAAATAAAAAAAATTCAATTTATGAAACAAGAGTGCATATTAAAACACATACAAAAACACTGTTATGATATACATACATACACATATGTATTATGACGATCATGAAGAAATTTATGTTTGCCAGAGAAAAAAATATGAAGAAAATAAATGAAAAATGTTTAAGCATATTGTGGGAAATAAGTTGGCAATTGCATTTTTAGCATACACATCATCATTCCAAACATTTGCAGAAATACAAACAAATAAGGAAAAATATAACGAATACAGAAATAAAATTTTAGACAACATACGGACTTGCACTCACAAACATATATGCACTCTCTTGAACACATACATACTAATCTACGTGACATTTGAAAATACAGACTAGTAAACAACTAAATGAGTGACTGTTGACTTTGTTCAAATTTAAAAACATTATCAACATCATTATTAAGTTTGGTTAATAATTTACATATTCGCACATAATAGATCGTCTTACACGAGTCAACAACAACAACAACAACATACATCCAATTTTCAAAAAGTCATGTTACGCATACTTATTATTACGACGCTAAATAATGACGTTTACTAATGTGATAATTATGTTGACGTTGATAATCATTATGTTGTTGTTGTAACAATAATTTATGCTTTAATGCCATCGTATCAAGATAAGCAATTGCTTAACAATTTGCACAAATATACATGATAATTATAACAATTACTATAAATATTTTAATTTGATTTGTTTGTTTGTATGCAAAAAATAAAAGTAAAAAAAAGACATGAATAAATGTGAAAAATTGGTAATAAATTTTTATGATTTCATGTTTTCACAACTGATGACCATTTTGAAAATCATAAACCGTTTTTGCCATTACGTCATAGATACATACATTTCATTCATAATAATAAGAAGGCAAAAACGTACTCGCGATTCATCATAATACATGCCAATTTTTAAAAGCGACTACGACAACGATACTTATTACAAGGTCAATGTAGATATCGCTCCTTTATTGTGCCTTTTAATACACATTCAGAAAAAATATATAAGTTGCTTTTACTTCGGTTAAGTTTGAGATATAACCAGGGCTGTGGAGTTGGAGTCGCACTTAAAAAATTTCAGCGTTTGGAGTCGGAGTTAGTACTATTTTCGGACGACTCCACAGCCCTGGATATAACACCGATTTTTTACAAATGGAGAAAGTATGAAAGAGCACTTTTGCTTAAGTAACTCCAAATTTTTGATTTTTTGAGATAAGACTATGTTGCCATTAAGGAGCGATATATATAAAATTTTAATATTACTAACTGACTGACTAGCTGCTTTATCAGCCTAAATGCCTAAAGATATAAAATTTACATTCGGACCGGAGGTTGGACTCTCAACAAATCCTTGTTTAGGGGGCTAAAACGGGTAAATTCGGTAACCTCATTTCTCTAAAACTAAAGAGATAAAAAAGTCGTTGTTCATTAGAAAAATAAGCGTATATGTAGGTGTTTGGTACTTTTTTGAAATTCGGCTTTTTGGGTAGTAAACTGGGTCAAAAATATTTGTAACAAAATGGTTAACATCGAACAAAAAATAAGAAAGTTGATGTATAATAAGCAAAAACATCCAAATTTAAATTTTCAAAAAAAAAAACATTTTATGTTTCTTGGTTGTGTTGATTGGATTAGGATTAAGTGTTAAGAGACTATTTAATTTGTTTAAAAAATTCTATTTTTGGTCAAAAATTTTATATTTTTCCTCTTCGATTCATTCTTTTATGTTGCGAAGACGTTTTACGAATTTGCATCCAGCAGTATTTACCCATCATGGTCTGATCCGAATGGCACTGATAATGCTTTTCCATTTCTGCAAGACCTCTGTAAAGTCATTCACCATGTTCGTTACAATTCAACAAGTCTAAATAGTGTTAAAGAAACCGCAGTTTCAATGACATGTGTGCTTCTGTAATTACAGGACACCCATTTAGAATTCAAATAATACTGATTTTTTATTTATTTGATATACACCTGTGGTATAAAAGTCTTCCTTCATATTTGGAAAAAGGAGACTATCGCTATGGCTTCTGATGTTTCCTAAAAACCAACTTACTTCTTTCTGAAAAGAATTCAATATATCTTGGAGCGATTTCGATAGTAAAAACAGCGTATATCTGTGTCTAAAAATCCGCTTTCTTTCAAACATAAAGCGAGTAATTTCGAGTTATATTTTGACAAGTTTAAGTCACGATGTAAATCATTAAGTGCGCTTTGACGTATAGTTTAATAATCGTATCACCCATATAATTAAAACTGAGATTTAAATCTTCTTCTTCATTATCTGATGTTATTTTAAATGCTGGAGGTTTTCGCCTTAGGAATGGAGATAAATTGATTTATATCCGGATAAATAACATGGCCATTTTTTCCGCTGTGCACCCTGGTCATTCAGATATAGCAATCAGTCATATGATCAATTGGATTGATTTCATTTAGCTCACCGAATGGTAAATAATTTCAATTTCAGAATAAAATACGTTTCGACTCCATGGCCTATTGACAAATCTGGCCAAGTGCCGCAAATAAAATTTATAAGATTCCAAAAATATTTTGGTCAACTTTCTTCGGACACTTTTTTAATAATGTTGACGGACCACAAACAATCCAAGAGTTATCAAGTGAATATTTACATATTTTAATATGCAACGTTATTTAGAGATTTCAAAAGTTATTAAAACAACAATAGCGGGCTGATTTCATAAAAAGACAATTTTCTAAAAGCGATGGCCTGAACTCATTATGGAATAGTTACAGTCTTCACTGCATAATGGTTGCCAAGTTTGTGCATTGTTTTTTTTTTGTAATGCTTTGTCAACGCATTCGTTTTAGTTATGCTTTGCAATATTGCATTTATGAAGTTAATATTTTTTTCATTTATTTCTTTCCGGTATCTTAAATTGGGCCGATAAGTGAAAGCTTACTACCTCAGCATTTCTTTTAAAATAAATTTGATTATAAAAAGTTAAAGGAACAGCACAAAAAAGTTTTGTAGCCCAGCCGTTTATTTTCTAGCAAAAGTCTTCTAACTCGTTCTTTTAAGGATATTAATGAAGCAAATGTTCAATCGATAATCGAACTAAAATACCAGTTTTTATAAACAAAAGTGGAAAAAATGTAAGTTCTGTATAATATCGCGATTTTTGGTCCCATGAAATATTTATTATGTGTAGTGAAGTTCGGCTATATTTGTATTATTTATACATAAGAAGAGGTTTTGTAACATAATAAATACGAAAATGTTCTTATTTTTAAATTTATTTTTAGAATTCCCCATTTTGTGCCACTTTTTTTTGAAAATACTCTTTTTGTGCCCCTTTTTGAAAATTTTGAACGGTAACGCTGGGCCTAACAAGCTTACAGTCTTACAAATTTGTCTATAAATACTGCGGTGTAGGGTATTAAAAGTTATTTTTTGTAAAAGTTTTTTCTATAATTAAACGTTTATTTGATATCAGGTGTAATTTTATTTTAATTGGGTAATTTTGCGTCACCTCAAGTGTAGTTTTGAATTTTGCTGGTGGTCACACTAGTTTAAGGAGTGAAAATCATACTTAATACTTATTTCACAAAAAAATTGACATATACGTATTCAAATTTGAGCTCCCACTACAATATTGAAATATATAAATGTTTAATTTTCACACAGTTTATACTTTTGAACGCGAATTCAATACCACCCGGCTGGAAAATATTATTTGATTGATTGCTTAGATATTTTATTTTATTGAAAATGCATTGGCAATAGAATTTGTATGTTTAAAAAACGCTTACCGCTCTTGTTTAGGCAGCACAGTTTGAAACATTAAATTATAGGTGCAGGTTCCTGAGTAATTGAGAACTTTTAATATGAAAAATGTTGGAACTTTTTTTATCTTCAGCTGGTACTTTTTTAATTTTTGTAAATTAGGACCTGTACCATAATAAGCATAAACTTAAGCACATACCTATGTTTGTTAAATTTTTCAAAAAAAAATTCTTCATCTATCTACAAAATCGTAACCTTACCTTAATGATGGTACTTTTTTGTTAAAACCTACAAAAATAATAAATATGTCTACGATAGATAGGGAGACGCTAACGATGTAGCGGGTAAAATGCTAGAATTTTATAAAATTATTTAAAAATAATGTATGTATGTAACTTAAAATATATTTTTTTCTCATTTTAGATTTCTCGACATCGGAAATGTAAATTCTTCTCTGTAACGCTTCTTGTTTCGCTACTCTTCTTTCCTCAAACTATTTTAAGTTTAGCACCTGCGCCCGTTGACTACTTAGTGCCTCCTCCATTGCCACCAGGCAATGCAGCAGCTACGCGCCTTAAACAGACTCATCAAAATATACTACCAGCGGAAAGTAGAACAATACCAAAATTGATTAGTACACAATTGCCGACAAATCCCAATGACAAACAAGCAGGTTTAATGACAAGAGTCGCCAGATGGTTTGGCTTTGCGAATCAAAATGTGGCAACCGATCAACAGTTGGCTGCGGGAACAAATAAACAGGCATATTATTACCAGAAACCACAACAATATGCTACGGGGGATAAAGAGCATTGTAATTTATGTAATAAATATCCGTGGGTACCCATGATGGCAAATAGCATACACTATCCACAAACAGGCAATCAATGGGATGCTTCTAAGAACAGTCAACAGCAGTCAAATGTGCAATACTATTCTGGTAATAGTAATTCATATAGCGCTGGTGGTGGCCAACAACAACAACAACAACATGTCTTACAAAACTCTTATGGGGCTCAGTCTCCTCCACAAATTCAACATTCTGCCTCAAATGTGAAGCAAAGAGCTGTTAAATTTAATTTTCCACTACCTTATGTGCCTCCTCCAAGTCCTAATAAACTCCCAGATACTCAAAATCATATTCAATATTCTTCAGGGCCGTTCCTTCCCATACCAATTCCACCCCTTTTAAGTAATTCTGCCCTGCCACCCTTGTACAAAGCACAAAATTTTCTACCACCAATCTCTTCCATGCCAAATACCATGCAGGAATTGCCTTTGAAAGAACCGGCTCATTTTGCCGAAAACATTGCGGAGCATTCTGAAAATCATATTGATACGGCAATACCAACACAAATACCACACACAACTGCAAATAAAGATGCCAGCTTTGAAATTGTAAAAAGTCATCAATTAGTGGATTATGTGTCATCAGTGGAATATCCTGCCTCCTATGTACCGTCCCATTCTTATGATATAAGTACCCAACCCCCACAATTGCCTGCTGATAGCCACCAAGTAGATACCAAAATAAGTACAGGACTTTATCAGCATTCAACTTTAAGTCCACATTTAAATCAACATATACCAGCTTCACAGATCTTAACCGATCCCACAAGTTTTATTGCTGCTAATCAGGAACAATCTCTATCCCAATCAAATTTTAATGAACCAACTACAGTCTTCAGTCATCAACCACAATTTTTGGAGCAAGTGCAACATTACGAATATGACAATTATGTAGCGGCCTCACAACAAAATACTTCGGTATTTGAACAGCATGTTCAGCCGCATCTGCCACAACAAAATACAAATTTGGATGATTGGACCTTGGAATCCAATGATTTTGGATATTCTACTTCAACTCCGCAACTTGAAACCACAACAGAAGAAAGTTCTACTCTAACAACCGAATTTCAAAGTACGACTCTACCACAAACACGCGACAATGAGGTCGAGTTTATAGCTTCAATACAAACCAATGATCAACATTCAAATAACGAAAATACAAGATTGTGGCCCCAAAAACCAAAACAAAGAGAAACCCCCAAACGTTTGCTGGACTCTCCCATTCAACATAATAATGGGAATTTTGGTGCACCTAGACCATTTACCAGAGATCCTTCAGATTTAACCTTTAGACTTGGACCGACAAGCCATAAATTGCCTCAAACTAACCAGCCACCTACATCCCATCAACACTGGAACCCACCACCTGCCGTAACAGAGTCTTCTCTGTCAACTTCTACCTTCAGTTCAATAGATGCTAGTGGGCAATATGCCGGTATGTCTCCGCCATCTTTGCCATCAACCTACAACAGCAATCAGATTTTATTGCCATATTTAACCAGTAAAAATCGCCCAAGGCCTTTCGAAACTACGAAAGTTAATATGGTAACAAAATCACCTTCCACTGCAACTTTCTCTACTTGGAGTCAAACACAAAATGTGGAGTTGCACACACCCCAAGAATCAATGTTAGTTAAATCTCATATAAGACCTGCAGAAACAACTACCACTACCACTCCCAAGTCGCGTACCACAAAATATCTGACAAAAATATTGGCTTCTAACATTAGAGAACTTTTGCAACGTGAACATGAACCTACAAAACTAAAACTAAGTCAAAATTCGTTAGACATTGACATAAATAAGTTGCAGAAGAATATCGACGATTGGACGGAACAAGAATATACTTCCTTATCACATAGACCCAGCACGCCAACCATACGAGGGCGTTCCAAACATATACCCTCTGAATATTTACCCACAACTACAGCTGCTTTAAAGGCAAGGCAATCAAAAACTAGTAAAGATTTTAGAGACAAGTCGGAACTGCCAAGCTCTATAAATAATTTAGAACCTTTATATGAAAGAGAGAGTACAAAACATTATCAATATACGCAAATAACTGATAATCATTTAAGAGATTTATACAATAATTTTGAGGCAATGAAGTCAAAAACTTTAGCCCATTTTAAAACCACAACGGCATATGCCACATCGACAACAACAACTATGCCAACCAGTACCAGCACAACTAGTACAGAAAAACCTATACATTTAAGACCTTTACAAATGCTAGAACCTGAAGAACTTTGGAAAAAGGCCAGCGTGTCAATATCTCCAAAAACTCAAGAGAAAGTATATGTGGTAACGCCTCAACCTCGATTTTACCCTCAACGCTATTTTTCTTCAACACAGCCAACCTCTAGCACGACAACGGAGAGACCCTTTAGCAGTTTCGGCAGTGGTTTTAAATCACCGAGATTTTTGGTGAGACCAACCCCGGGAAATGGTATGTATAAAAAGTCCCTTAGCTATTGAACTAAAATGTCTTCACTTAATAACAAACAGTTTCACAGAGGATAGTTTTATAATGGCATATAAGTAAAAGCTTTTTACTAAAAAATTATGATTGATATCCCTAGACCTTAGAAAAAAACTAATGAAATTTATCAGGGGTGTGCTGGAAATCGAAAACGCAAAACGCAAGAATTTGTAAGTTGTTTTTAATACACTTTTAGTCAAATTTTTATAATTTTTGCTAAAAATTCTGTTTAATAGAGAAATATTTGTACTATAATATTTGTCATAAAATTATTTTATTAGAGAAATCTTATTAAAAAACTTCGTTTGAAATTGTTCCGTTTTACGTTTTCGATTTCCAGCACACCCCTGTATAATTTCTCTCTATCTACGGGCCATGTGCTGAAATTCGTAAGGTCACATGCGATCTGCCACTTTCCAATTTTATTTAAGCATGTGCGTTCACCAGAAGAAACACAAGAAATAAATATTTGCAACAAAAATGCCGGATTACGAACTCCAGCACAAATATATTGTACATCTCCGCTATTTTCCAACTTGGGAGCATACGGCCTCTCTTAATTTTCCAACGTATTCGGTTTGCTGCTGTTCGTATTGCAACATTGCATGTTGAGCCGATCTTAAGTGGTTCCTTTCCTACTCTTATACGCCACCTACTACTTAATCTGCCGGTTCTCCTATGGCTTTTAGGATTATACTGCTTTGCGGTTTTGGATATACTGTAATTAGATTTTATTTTATTTTCTCCGTCTTTTATTATAAGCAATTGAGTTCTGCTTTGTCTTTTTTAGTTATTCAGTGTTACTAAAGGCTAGTTTACACTTGTATACTTTGTATTAATACATGTCAAAAACTCAAGTAATATGTCTCAAGTCTGATAGTGTGAATGCATGTGTGATGAAAATGACAAGTATTAGCCGCAATTTACACTATGGACATTTCTTGCCGGACAGAAAAATTTTGCCGGTAAGGGGGCGACGCTGAATGCGTGACACACTTTACTTCTTGCCTCTCTCTTGGCTTTTGTCGTACACAGACAGAAGCTACTACTGTTTTCTTTCGCAACGTTTTGTAGAAATAGTTGAAGTTTCAATCCTGCTTAAGGCGAATTTACACCAGGTGAAATTTTTTTGCTACGTAAGCAACAGCGTGTCAATATAGTAAACCATCCTGAGTGTTCTTGGGAATCTTTTCTAAATTCTATAATTATCGCCTTAAATGATGGAATTTAAATTTTTTTAGATTATCAAATTTCAAAACACACAATTTAAAATTAAAAACAAAATTAAAATTTGTTTGAATTGTTAACTACAGTATCAAGGGGAATTTATACAAGGTGGTATTTTTGAAAACGTTTACAACACTGTAAAGGATTTTAACGTTGTGTCAAAAATAATACAACACAGTAGTAAACTATTTAAACAAATATTTCATTTTCTTTTTAATATTAAATTGTTTGTTTTGAAATTTAAATATTTAAAAAATTTTTAATTTCATAATTTTAAGCGAATATTATAAAATTAAGTAAATATTCCCCAAATCCACATGAACGGTACATTATTTTGACACAAGGTTAGTAATCAGCTGTTGCTTACGTAGCAAGATAAGGTCACCTGGTGTAAATTCGCCTTGTATTATTTTTGACACAACGTTAAAATATTTTACAGTGTTGTTAAGGTTTTCCAAATAAGACCACCTTGTATGAATTCGCCTTGATCCTGCTTAATTATACTGTAACCTCTGCAGGAATATAAGTAGCTATATAAACTGGTACTCTTGTAAAAGTAGTTTTTTGCTGAATTAGTTAAAAATGTTAACTTAACTTGCCAAAAATGATAAAAGTTTGGACAAAACTTAAGGTATGTTCACATTTGACAAATATTTGACGAAAAATTTCCAAACAAAAGCGTGACCACTTAATTGATCTACTTTTAACTTTTGTATTTTGGTGTGTCTATTAAAATTAATTACAAAAAAAAATTTTTTAAATAATGGAATAAATAAAATTTTAAATGCTGTTGGATCTAGCAAAAGTTATGTAAAATCAAACAAATGTTTAGTTAAAGCAGTGGTTACGTGTGGGGCGTCAAATGTTTGTTAAATGTGTCCATAGCATAAGTTGCTTTTCAACTTTCTTAAAAAAAAGTGTAGAATATAAACATTTTCACAACTATTTAACAAACATATTCCAAATACAACCTTTTTCCCTTTAACCCAAATACCCCAAAATTTTATTTGTTTCTTTGCAGCTCATAAACTTTCAAAAATTTCAGATACCCAATCGAAAGAAAATTCCAAGGAAAATCAAAGAACTTCCTATTTTAGGCCTGAATGGTTCGGTTTAAGAGGATTGTCCGCGTATATACCATCAGAACCGGTGGAAATTATAGATGGAAATTCTAAAGTAAATCACATTAAATCAACATAAAACCATTTTGATTTCCCAAAGCATCGTATTAATCAATAATTTTGTTTCATACAAACACATAACACACTTACAACACCCGCACACTAACACTCATTTACATGCACGCACACATCTATTTTTAGGTTTTAAATATTGTAACTCCGCCCAGTAATTTGGAAACAACTACGCGCCATAACATAATGGATTTAACAAAAGATCATCATACAGCGTCAAAAAGAAAAGCAACGATGGCTCCATCGCCCAGATAAAAACTGTTGAAGGTTCCTGTTTAAAACTTTATATTTTATTCCTCTTTCACTTAAATATTCCATCATCAAGTCCATTGTATTATAATTCATCTTGTAAGCATTTTACATATTTTCACTATTTTTCCTTCGGAATAAATTTTAATATGTATTTAATTTATTAAAAGAATTTTCTTTAGCCAAAAAAAAATGTTGAAATCTTTTATTTAAGATTTAATAAACACTTTATATTTTTGTATTTAGCTTTAATTAAATTTTATTAAAACAAAATAAAATATTAAAGAAAGAAAATTAAGAACACAATCTTATTATCTGTTTTAAAAAAATTTATTTATAATTTTTTAGTCATCATATTTAGTATTTATAACATAATTAATTTTAATAATAAATGAAATGTAAATAAAGTTAAAAAAAAATATGAGTTGTATAAAAAAAAAACATTTATTTTATTTATCTCTATGCTAGGAACACAATTGGATCGTACGGCGCACAATGGTTGAAGAGCGGCATTAATTAATTTTTTTCATGTTCGCCGATTTGGATAATTTTTTGGTATTTTGCTGTCAGATATCTGAATATTATGATTTTCGTTATATTAGGCTGATATATTTATTATTTGTTTGGACAGACACGCTCAAAATTCATATATGTTCGCTTGTTAAAAATGGCATGTAAATTTACTGTATATTCAATCTTTTGGTACAATCACAGTAAACTTATCATTTGACTTTGTTGTATACTTTCGAAAATACCAAATGCCATAGATGAGATTTGCATTAAAAAAGTGCATGGAACAAAAAATAAACATCATCAACATTTCAATGTTCAAGATGAAACAACGTAAATGGAGGGATAACTGTATTGAGTTTAACTATATTTTTGTCAATACAGTCAAATCCCGATAATTCGCACCCCGATTAATCGTAGTTCCCGATAATTCCTAATAAACTGTCGGTTCCTTGAAAAAATCTCGTTAATTCGTAAAATTTCCATACATTTTGGTCCCCTCGCTAATTCGTAATTTTTTTTCAAATAAAATCTTCTTAACCCCTTATAAATCGTAATTGCTTGCTAACTCCCACTTATCATTACTAATAAAAACAACAGAAACATGGAAAGAGTGTTTTTTGTTTACCGCTATTATTTTTTTGTGCGTGGGTTTTTGCTTGTGTGTGTGCTTATTTTCTTAAGATATTTTTTATGATTTTTTTTATCGTTATAGTAAATAAATTAATAAACTCCGTTAATACGTATTAATTTTATTTTAACTTCGTTAAATCGAAACCTCGCTAAATTGAAAACCCCTATAATTCGTAAGAAATGGAAGGTCCCTTGCGATTATGAATTATCGGGAGTCCACTGTATTTTTTTTCAGATTTGGTGCTATTAAAATAATGACGTCCAAGGTTATGGTTTTTAGAAATTCCATATTACGATCCACCAATACTATTGGTTAAATGATTGATATCACTAGGCAACAGCCATTTTGTTATTTGGTTCTAGCATACTTTTTCTCATGGATTTGGACCTACTGAACACGAAAATGAATTTTAAAAATTTTTCTGTCGATTGGTTTGCGAGATACAAATTTTTTAATTTTTTTTTTTTAATTTTTGGAGGTACACTTACTATTTTGAGCATATCTTTAGTCTTCTTTGACCTATTTTATCCTACTACTACTCAAATTAAAGACAATTGAGCCGTCTACAACTTATTTTCAGAAAATTTTCAAATCGGGTTAGTAGTTTTGATGTTGGCGGCTTAAAAAGGTTAAAAAACTGGGTTTTTTTAGTAAAAATGTGGCTGAAAAATTCATATAAAAATTCATATAAAATATAAAACGCGATGTTAACAGCGATTTTAATTTTTTTACGTATAGCTGACACTTTTCCAAAGAAAATAAGCCCTTACTTAACAAAATCTGATGACAAATGGCCGACTTATTATTTTTTTGGTAAACGACCGAAATTCCTCTATTTCACGATTTTTTGATTTTCATTATTTGCACAGCTTACCTACCCAACGCAAACGAATAAATACATTTGAACTTAATTTAAAATAAACAAATTAGTCTTCGTATATTATTTTTTAATTTATTTACAGCACTACATGCTCAATGTATCGCACAATTAGCTAAACTAACGAAATTAAACTAACTAATTAAATTAAGCAAATCAACGCACAAAAAAAATTAGTAAAAACAAAGATATAAGTGTACATTTTATGCCATGTGGAAAAACTGCTGACTTCTTCTTTGTTTTTTGTATTCGCTGCAATCGGTCTCACGTATTAGGGTCCAAATATAGTCACCCATCATAGCCGTGTCATACATGCCCTGATAGCGTCGTTCCATAGCCTTCAATTCCTGATGAAAGCGCTCGCCGTGTTCGTCGCTCACGTCTCCTAAATTCTCAGGGAAAAAATCCAAATGAGAATGCAGAAAGTGTATTTTAAGTGACATGTGCACTCCCATGGCTTCATAGTTCTTTACCAGATCCTCAACTATGTCCTTATAATTCGGGCTTTTGTTGTTTCCTAAAAAGTTTTCCACAACAAGCCTGAAGGAATTCCATGCTGCGGCTTCGATGGGTGATAACAGCTTTGGGAATTTTTCATCTTTCAAAATTTTTTTTATCTCGGGTCCTGCGAAGACTCCTTCTTTAATTTTTGCCAGCGAAAGGTAAGGGAAAATTGACCGTAAATAGGCAAAAGCTTCACCTTCTTTGTCTAATTTTTTGGCAAAATTTTTAATCAAACCCAATTTTATGTGCAGCGGCGGAAGTATTATATTTTCACGGTTCTCTATTAGTGGTTTGCGCTGAACATTCGCTTCTCCAACTACAGGTTTCGTTTCGAATTTCATATGGCGGCTAAAATTAAAATAAATTACTATATTCGCTATGTATAATGTGTTTAAATAAAAATTCTTACCTTCCGCCAGCTGCCCAGTTGGTTAAGATTATATAGCAAAGATCACACAGCGACTTAGGTGTCCATGGTTCTGTGATATTTGGTGAAATACCAAAATAATTCAAATAGTGCAATTGTACTGCTGGAGTAAACTTGTGTGCGTGATTTTTTTTTATAAACTGGCCACAAACATTGCAGAAATTGTCTGGATCGTTCAAACACTCGAACACACGTAGTCTTTTACTCATTGTCTTCCTTGCGTTTTCTAAATATTAACTTCTTTACACTTTCACAGACAGTTTTGAAATGCAATTGATAACCGTGTCTCCTTATGTTTAAATATGTATGAGCATGTAGTGCTGTAAATAAATTAAAAAATAATATACGAAGACTAATTTGTTTATTTTAAATTAAGTTCAAATGTATTTATTCGTTTGCGTTGGGTAGGTAAGCTGTGCAAATAATGAAAATCAAAAAATCGTGAAATAGAGGAATTTCGGTCGTTTACCAAAAAAATAATAAGTCGGCCATTTGTCATCAGATTTTGTTAAGTAAGGGCTTATTTTCTTTGGAAAAGTGTCAGCTATACGTAAAAAAATTAAAATCGCTGTTAACATCGCGTTTTATATTTTATATGAATTTTTATATGAATTTTTCAGCCACATTTTTACTAAAAAAACCCAGTTTTTTAACCTTTTTAAGCCGCCAACATCAAAACTACTAACCCGATTTGAAAATTTTCTGAAAATAAGTTGTAGACGGCTCAATTGTCTTTAATTTGAGTAGTAGTAGGATAAAATAGGTCAAAGAAGACTAAAGATATGCTCAAAATAGTAAGTGTACCTCCAAAAATTAAAAAAAAAAAATTAAAAAATTTGTATCTCGCAAACCAATCGACAGAAAAATTTTTAAAATTCATTTTCGTGTTCAGTAGGTCCAAATCCATGAGAAAAAGTATGCTAGAAACAAATAACAGACAAAAGTTTGTTATTTGTGACCTAGTGTATTTGATTGTAGACTGACTGCAGCCACAGTGGTGCACACGGTAGACCTGCAAAGAATTCTGATGGTGGGAATATGGTAACTCTCAGTCTACAATAAAAATTATCAAAAATGTTAATTATTTTCATGCTGTGAATGAAATTCATGCCTTCATTAAAATAATTTAATGAAAATTTAAATTCCAAAAATTTTAAATGACTTAAATACCTCGTCAGGTGATTATTGTTTAAGACTACACGCCATTTTTGAAAAAAGTGAGTTAGGAATGGATTACGTATGACATCAATGTTCTCTTTCATATTCCAAAATCCATTTTTTGATATCTCGTATAGAATCATATATGTATATTCAGCATCGACTTTGGTCTGCATCCACAATTTTTAGGTTCATTGAACATTAGATTGCTACATATGACATTTTTTTGCATATGGAGCAAATTTTGCATACAAACATAACAAAAATATACTTTACTATTGCTTTGAGCCATTCGAATAATGAACAACGTAGGTCCAAAATAAACCGCCACAATAGTTAAAATTTATTGGACACAATGTAAAACTTGAGATGAATATGGAGCCCACAACAAAACTAATTGTTGAATATTGATTTGCGCTAGCTAACACAAAACATTATAAGCAACTCTGATTTCTTGGCGAATTTCGAATCAAATTTAAAAATTAAAATTTACTAAGGCCCATATTCACAAATTACCGATAGAGAAAAGTAGACTTTAACCGGCCTTATAAAAAGTGTTCCATTATTTTATCTTTACTTTAACCTAAAGTGAGCGATAAAATAAATTAAGGTTCATCCTACCTGATAGGTAAAAGTAAAATTGTAATAATTGAACACTTTTTATACGGCCGATAAAATCCTACCTTTAGTTATCGGTAAGTTGTGAAAACGGGCCTAAGACTTTAAGTAAAAATTATTTACATAAAGTTTTCAGTTTTTGATACTTTTATATTTATATGTAAAAAAGGCTGTCTTTTTAGAGTTACATAATTACAAAATCTATTATAAATTGTAATTTTTTTTTTAATCATAACAGTAGAACTGTTTTTGTGTTATATTGCTAAAAAAAATATATAAATATTGCAAAATTTAAAAACCATAATATATTTTCTTTCCATATTATGTTGCATCTGCAATTCGGGGCTTATAGGATAGAGTATCACCATTCTAAAACATACCAACCTGTCCTTATAAGTCTCTATTACCTAACAACTTTATAGCTTTTGCCATAGATTTACTTTGCTGCACGTCAAAGAAAACATCATAATACGAAATAAAATTTGATATGGAGCACAAAACGACAGAATGTTACTTAAGAAAAACCATTAAAACTTTCGATTTATTGCATGTAAATTCATGAAAATGGAAAGATTTGTTAAAAACATACGTAGCAATCAATTAGGAGTGTTTAAAAACAATCGATCGAGTAGTTTTTGAGGAAATTGATTGTAAACCTATTTTATCGTTTTTCTTTAAACCGACTTGATGGCTTAAAGGCTAAAACAATAATAACCGGAGGACCTGTCCTTCCGCCACTTATTGTGTCTCTTTTCACGAATTTACGCAAAGAATTCTTGTCGACGTATTCTTAGTACTATGCGAAGTTCGTCGTTCGTCCTAGTTGTTTTTTATTTTCTCCTTCTTTTATTTTGTTTTAAAATATTCAATTTGTAAACACAAAAAAAATTTAATTTCGTATGTGCATTAGGGAAATAACTTTTTTTGGCGACATCCTTTAGTTCCAAAACATTTAGAGCATGGGCAAAGCTAAGAACTGCGATTTCATTTTTTAATTAAAAATATCCACGCGCCAAATGCATTGAAGTTGTGTAAAGGGCGGTCCAACCAAAACGCATGATGATAAGTGTAAATAAAACAAAATGTTTTCAGAGAATTATCTTAATAATTTTTATTATTTTTTTATGATGCGGCTTCGATTTTTATTATGATGCGGCTTCGATTTTTATTATGATACGGCTTCGATGGTGTACCTCTATCCGATGGTCCATATTTACAGTGACTCTGAGACATAATTGATGAGCCGAATTATTTCACCCTTTAGGTTTTAAATTATTCTCGGCTTATTGACTGACGTACACTTTTTCTTGTAAATTTCGCCAAACGCTGCCAAATCACATGATCGTGCCGTCCAATAAAAAGAGCCATTGTTTCGGTGGCAGTGTGGCAAGAGGCACTATCCTGTTGGAACCACATATCGTCCAGGTCCATGTTCTCAATTTCTGGCCACAAGAAGTCCGTTATCATCTCGCGATAGCGAACACCATCAACGGTAACTGCTTGGCCGACCTCATTTTCCAAGAAGTACGGTCAGATGACGCCGCCAACCCATAAGACACACCAGAAAGTCACTCTTTGTGGATGCATCGGCATTCTATTTAGGTGATATGTCTTAAACTTCGTTCTGCGCACAAATTGCTACGCTGCATATTTGTAATTGTAGATGATTCTGGCTGAAAGTGTTCCTTATAAATTAATTTGTATTTCAATTGCACCTCTCAAAATCAGCAACTGTTATCATATGAAAAACTAATAATACAAGTACAAGCGTAATAATACAAATAAATTTTAATCAATTATTTCGTTTAATAACTAAAACCACAACACTAAGCAAGATCGCTAATCGAGTCATAAAATAATTAAACCAAAGGAAACTTTTAATTCGTTTCTGTTAAATTTTATTTCATAATTAGAAGAAATTAAAAACAAAAGTCACCATCAAGTTATTTAAAGATAATTTATTTCTTATCTTGTATTCATTTTTTATTGCGATTAAATTTTAAAAAGGTTTTGTCCAAAATCCTATTGTCTACACCCAAAATGCGTGCGTCATCTATTAAATCCATTATAATCAGTTTTCTAGGCAACAGTCAAAATTAAAAGTAAAAATTTTACTTGATGAAATAAGTTTTAATAAATATTTTACGGTAAATTTTATTGATCAATTGAAAATAAATAAGTAGTATTTTTTTGAGAAAAATATTTAGGATCTTCTTTGGATTAATAAAAATCGTTTTGAACTTCCGTGTCAAAACAAATTCGTTTGTTTAAAGTAACTAAACTTTTCGATAAATTTACAGTCTGAGAAATTTGGAATTCTTTGGACGTCCCAAACAAGTCATAATTCCTTCGCGGCCGCAACTGGCAGTTATGATGCTATAAACCTGTCTTGCTGGGCATTGCAAAGTGTTGACGTGATAGTTTTCACTATATTTATCCCATTTGCACTTGTAGTATTTGGAACAGTCGTTAACATGAGCAAATGTACCCTCTGATAAACAAAGGAAGTCTTTGATGCTTTGAGGAGCTATTATTTCAGGAGCCTCAGTCTCTGGAGCTTCTGTAGCAGGATCTTCGGTCTTAGGAGCTTCAGTTTCAGGTGCTATAGTGGTTTCAGTTCTTGGAAGATCAGTTGTTTCAGTTTCAGTTGTTGTTATAGGAGCTTCAGTTGTTTTAACATCACAATCGTACCCGGCGGAACAATATCCTCCAACAGGATAAAAGTTTTGCCCTGAAGGACATTTACATCTATATGCTTTTAATTTACCATCAATTTCAGTACAGCGATTGAATTCGTTACAGCTGTCGTCCAGAGGGAAGAAGCCTATAGTAGGACATTCAAAATCGTGAACTGGTACGTCAGTTGTAGTTTCCCCATCTTCCATAGTAGATGTTTCAGGAGCTTCCGTTTCAGGAGCTTCTGTTTCAGGTGCATCAGTTTCAGGAGCTTCAGTTTCAGGTGCTTCTGTTTCGGGTGTTTCTGGAGCTTCTGTTTCAGGTGCTTCAGTTTCAGGAGCTTCTGTTTCAGGAACTTCTGTTTCAGGCTCTTCAGTTTCAGGTTCTTCAGTTTTAGGTGCTTCTGTTTCGGGTTCTTCTGTTTCGGGAGCTTCTGTTTCAGGCGCTTCGGTTTCAGGAGCTTCTGTTTCAGGTGCTTCTGTTTCTGGAGCTTCTGTTTCAGGCGCTTCAGTTGCAGGTACTTCGGTTTCAGGAGCTTCTGTTTCTGGTGCTTCAGTTTCTGGAGATTCTGTTTCAGGAGCTTCTGTTTCGGTCGCTTCAGTTTCAGGTGCTTCTGTTTCAGGTTTTTCTGTTTCAGGAGCTTCTGTTTCGGGTGCTTCTGTTTCGGGTGCTTCAGTTTCAGGAGTTTCAGTTTCTGGAGCTTCCGTTTCAGGAGCTTCTGTTGCAGGTGCTTCAGTTTCGGGAGCTTCTGTTTCGGGAGTTTCAGTTTCTGGAGCTTCCGTTTCAGGAGCTTCTGTTGCAGGTGCTTCAGTTTCAGGAGCTTCTGTTTCGGGTGCTTCTGTTACGGGCGCTTCAGTTTCAGGAGTTTCAGTTTCTGGGGCTTCCGTTTCAGGAGCTTCTGTTGCAGGTGCTTCAGTTTTTGGAGCTTCTGTTGCGGGTGCTTCAGTTTCAGGAGCTTTTGTTTCAGGCGTTTCAGTTGCAGGTGCTTCTGTTTCAGTCCGTTCAGTTTCAGGAGCTTCTGTTTCAGGCGTTTCAGTTTCAGGAGCTTCAGTGTCAGGTTCTTCTGTAGCGGGGACTTCGGTTGTAGGAATAGTTGGTGTTTCAACGTCATCAGATTTTGTTGTTGGCTCTGTAGGGATTGTAGGGTTTTCAACATCTGGAGTGTTTGTTACTTCGATCTCATCCTTAATCTCGTTTAAAAAAGCTGTGGGAGCACAAAAGCCTCTTTTGGAGTTAAACACTTCACCTTTTTGGCAAGTCAAATATTTCAATGTTAAGCCACCATATTTGTTAGCATAACAACCGTAAAAAACGGGACTCTTATCTCTTATCGCAAAAAAACCAGGAGTTTTACAGGAATTCTCTGTAGCAACATCGGCATTAGCACTTAGTGCAAACAGGCACAC
Organism: Pollenia labialis; assembly: GCA_949318255.1. Classification (NCBI taxonomy): domain Eukaryota; kingdom Metazoa; phylum Arthropoda; class Insecta; order Diptera; family Polleniidae; genus Pollenia; species Pollenia labialis. Next base: position 136,159,916 of record OX439142.1, read on the forward strand.
AGTTAACAATATTAAATTTTTCATTTAGTTTTTTATTTTATTTAGCAAGTGATATACGGTAACTTCAGTTGGACTATGATAAAATTAAAAACACCCAATTTTATGTTTGCTTATATTACTTGCTCCGATATGACTTATAACCGTAAGACATCAAATATTTAAACAAACTAATTGGTAAAAAAAAGTTTGCCAATACTTTTATACCAACAGCCAAAAAAAATGTTAAATATCGCAAACTTTTGGTAATTAACTGATAAACAAGACTTTCAAGAACAAAAACTAAAAAAATATATACTTATGCATACACATGTAGGTCTTATCATTATCCATAGCGAAGCATTGTTGTAATGCACGCTAATCATTAAAGTCTTTTGATATTAATTTATATATCAGTAGATTTCTTAAGTTGTATGTGGTTATAGAAGTTTATTTTTTTCTTGAAAATCATTTCTCAGAAATTTTTATTGTTCGAAGAAAGCAGAAGCAAATCTGAAAAATGAAGTACATATGTATATTTATTTAGCAATTTTGAAATCTAGCTTCCTGTGTTTTTGGAAACCAAACGAATTTCTTTTTAAAAATTTAATTTGCAGATATTTAGATTTCGATAGAAAGTAAATATTTTAAATGTAATACATATCGCAACGGTTCCTCTCACTATTTGCTGTAAAAATCTTACATTATTTTCTCTACTCTTTCGCCATCTTTGTGATATTAGAGTACATACTAGGGTTTAACCGGATATTTTAGTTTTACCAAAGTCGAATATTTAAAAATGTCCATTTTTCAAATATCGAATAAACCGGTTATTTTAGTAAAATAAAAAGTAATAAGCAATTTGACAGTATTCTAAATCTGTATATGTATATAGGAATAAAAAAAAAGTTGCATTGTGTTAGTAATTGATGTTCTCTGTTATGCGTGAACCGATTTTGTGTCTGCAAAGTTCACGTCAATACGAAGGTTTTTATGTACCAACGGTCTTCAAATGTGTATTGGTTTATGAGTTATAGCCATTTTAGTGAACACTGCATTCATTCCGAATGTAGGTCGGTAATCGTTGAGGTCGATAATCGTTGGATTGTGCCATATTCACCTTTATTGTCGAAAGTATTCAAAGCTTATTTTAATGTCAAATTATGCAGTTCTGTAAAGTCCATTAAATATATAAAGGAAGTGATATGGCCGTATATGGAGTTACTGATCCAAATAGAGACGACGAAATATATCAGTATCAAATGGGGCGTTACATTAGCAGTAATAAGGCGTATTTTTCTTTTGAAATTCACGAGAGATATCCAGCTGTTATTCGTTAAGGTCTCCATCTTGAAAATGGCCAAAGTGTGTATTTCACTGCCGAAAATGCTACACAGAGAGCTCTATCACCACCTCATACAACTCTAACTGCATTTTTTAAATTGTGTGAGGTTGATGCTTTTGCCATTTACGTGGAGTGCCTCAAAAAAGGAGTTCCAACGCCGTAAGCAAGGAAAACGTATTGATGGACATCAAAATTTATATGCAAGTGATGCTTTGGGACGTATTTATACTGTTCACCCAAATAATGCAGAGCATTACAAAAAAAAACAATTTATCACTGATTTAAATGAATTCGAATTGATTTCTTATTATCTTTTTTGCACTACGAAAATAAATATGTCATAATATCGAACTGATTTGAAATGCAATGGTGCTTAAAGGACCCTAAAATGATAAGTTTTAATTAGTCAACAAGCAGGACATAAATATATGTATGTCAAGTAAAACTTGACTCTGTTCCAAGTAGTTTTGATGATACTGCATAAAATATGCTGCCAATAATGAATGAAAAACCCATAAGTAGTTCTAGCATATCTTCATGCTTAAAACTACACCATACCGGCGAAATCAACAATATGGAAAAATTCTTCAGTTTTATTTATTAAATTACCAAGAACTTAAAACAAAATGAAGGAATCAAACAATCTCATGGAAGGGTTTAAATTGTGATCGACGAATTGGCAGATATTTCATACAAAAGCATGTTCATATTACTATTGTTTCTATAATGCTGAAACAAAAAAATTTAAATATATAATCCTGGATAAGAGGTTTTGTTTCCAACTTTTCAAAAATATGGCTGAAGTTTACTGATTCATATAGACATGCTTAACCAGGAACATTTACAATAAATTTTGGAGAATATCTCAAATAATAAATTTATAAAATTTCTATAATTTTTTAAAACCATAGTTTTTCAAAAACTATAAAGCTATGTTCACACCTATTATATATTTGACGTCCTACACGTAACCACTAGTGCTCTTAAAGAATATTTAGTTTGCTTTTGCAAAACGTTTGGCTGGAGCAAACATTATTTAACGGTTTCTTAACTACATTATACATAAATACAATTATCATCTTAGACATAAAGTTTAGCAAATAAACAGAAATTGTTAAAAATACAGTTTAATCAATTCACTGGTCACAATTTTTTTTTTTTTTTTTTGTTAAATATTTGTTAGGTCCGAACATACCTCAAGTCATATCTATGTATTTGGTTCCTTACCTTCGTGAATTGTTTTGGTTTTATTCTAATTTACTTTTTATTACAAAAACTAATTTAATTTTTGTATTTTTATGTATTCGAAATAAAACCAATTAACCGGTTATTTTTAATATGCTTAACCGAAAACCGGTTATTGAAAAAAGTCGAATAATCGATCTCCCTAGTACATACATATTAAAAAAAAAAAAGTTATAAATTTTGAGTCAACACCCTACCCTCTATAGCAACCGGTGCGATATGTAGATATTAAAAAGATTGATATAATTTTTAATTTTATTAATATATATTTATTACAGTTTGAACACGCCATAAACTTTTTTATATAAATTGAGTAGAATTTTTAACTTAAAACAAGATTTTAATCGTCGTCCTCCTCATCATCACTGATACTACTATTTGCCCCGGTGGAATTGTTGTCACATAAGCGACTTTGCCGATTGAAATTGGCACCAAAACTACATTTCATAGGAATTGCCTTTAATTTTCCCTTTTTGTCAATACAAGCATAGTAAATACTATTTTCGATTTCGGAAGCAAAGTTTCCTTCTTCAACACATACAAAACTAGCTGCCTCTAGTTTAGCTTTTTCTTTATTGGCTTTCTCCTCCTCCTTTGCCTTCTTTTTAGCTTCTTTTTCTAGTTCCTTTTGCAATTTTTCTTCAGCCTTTTTACGATCTTTTTCCTGCTTTAGTTTAAGTTTGTCCTGTTGCTTTAATAGTTTCAGTTCCGCCTTAACAATATCGATATCTTTTATTAGATTCCAATTGTTTGGTGGAAATCCTGGTGTTGGCAAATTATTAAAGTCGACAAAACATTTACCAAATGCCGGATAGAAAATTTGGTTGGAAGCACAGTCAACATGAAAAATACGAAAACCAAGTCCAAATAGGCGAGGCTCGCACAGATAGTAGGAGGAATTACTAGCTGGGTCAGCATAGCCCCCCTTAACTACGCATTTAACAGGCAAGGAGCACGATGAAATATCACGACTACAACGATTAAGTTCGATATTGAAGGCTTGTTTTTTAGGACACGATTTTGTAAGCCAATGAAAGCTTCCATCTTGCGAACCCTCTAAAGAACAATCAAAATATTGTTGACAGTCCGTATCGTGAGCTTGTACACCAGGGGTGCTACAAATCGGAGGAGGTGCTGCAATTGTAGCTTCAGGTGCGTCTGTAGACTTTTTGGTGGTTTCTATTTCAGCGTTTGATTCAGTTGTAGTTTCAATATTAATTGCATTAGTGGAAGTTTCTTCTTTGGGACTGGATGTGGTTGTTCCAGAGGCGGGAAAAGTTGAGCCATTATTGGCTGAATTTTCGGTACTTTCAGTTGGTGTTTCTCCCGGCGATTGGGTTGAACAGCCAATTGTTACTTGGTTTCCATTCGCACTGCAATCACAAACACATTCTATTGAATCTGTTGTAGTTTCAGGTTTTGACTCAGTTGTGGAAGTGTCATTATTGGGAGACTCGGTATTGGTAATGCCTTCGTCTAGGGTTGTAGATACATTTTCAGTAGTAGATGTGTCATCTGCAATAATTGTTGTACTTTCAGCTCCGCTGCCTTCCTCTAAAGGTGGAGAATTTGTTGTTATAGCTCCTGTTGATTCCTGCACCAGGATCTGAAACCATTGCAAAATGAATTGCCTTACTTATTATTCAATTTTCCAAATTAACAATCTTACCAGTAGTGTTAGAAATACACTTAATTTGATAATTGTATGTTTCCACATTTCAAGTGCTTCTAGTTCGAAATTCGTTGTTGTACTTAGAAACATCTTGCTAACTGGACACATTTTATAGGCGAAATAATGCAAAAAAATAAGAATATGAACTTATTTGTTTATTCACACTTCGTCATCTTTTAATGATCTGCTTTTATCTTGAATAAACAAATTCTCTGAAATGTGTGTCAACACTTAGTATCCATAAAAAACAACTGCAAAAATGTGTTGCTTCTAAATTTTTATATTTCTTTTCCTTTCAACTTTTATCTCAAATAGGTAGATTGCATCAAAACAAAAACGTCGTTCGAAGGTTCTTAAAAAAGTAACAAGTTAGGAGGTGATCATGTTTTACGATCTTATTTATTTACACTAACATCCGGTTAATTTTATTTGGTTTTTTATTATAGTTTCCTACATTTAAGGGAGGTGACCCCTTGCTAAATTATAGATTTTCTTCATAACCATTCGCTACAATTTTTATCAATTCCGTAAGTTAGGACTTTTCAAAGTTTCCGGAACAGGCATTCGTTTGTTTGGCTTTAGGATTCAAAAATAATTCGGAGAATATCGCTAATCCACTAGGAAAGTAAATCTGCAGTTTCTAAACAGTACAAACTCTTACATTTCGATAGCAATTTATTTTTGAATTTTGAAACTACATATATGTATGTACGATGGGGCGTACAAAGAAGCCGACAAAGTAGGGATATATGTAAATGGTGGATTTGAAATCGATGTCTGTCGATTTGGATGAAATTTGCACCAAGGCTAGTTAGCATTGGAAAGTAGCTTAGACACGAATTTCCTACAAGATCGGTCAAAAAGTTTTTGAGTGAGAGGAGGTCAAAGTTTGACATTTTGGGCAAACTGGTGTTCTTTCTCATCCATGTAACTTATAACCTATTGGTGTTGGCAATATTTGTCCCAAGTAGTTTAGATAGCTGTTTGATTAATCTTTCGAAAACAATTTTTGTTGTTTTTTCTAATTTTTTAAAATCTTTTTTTTTAATTTAAAAGTTTTTTACATAAATTTTCATATTATTTCGAATGTGTATTCTAAGACAAATTTAAATTGTAAAAGCTTTCATACTTTAATGGTCTTATTCCTTCTATTTTTTCCAGGAATATTTTCTATGCACCATAAAAATTGTTGTTTGTTTATGAAAATGTATATAATAAATGTTATTCACCATGAGAAATAAATTCCCAGGGGCCTGATTCTGGCAGTCGTGATCTAGTGCTTTCTTGATTCGAAAGCAATTGAATATCTAATTATTTTAGTCAATACTGAAAGAATTGGAATTATTTTTTCAGTGTTGTAAAGCATTAGTTTGAGGTTCAGAATACTGAAAAAATAATTTCGATTCGTTCAGTAACGACTGAAAGAATTAGAAATAAAATTGCTTTCGAATCGAGAAAGTACTCGATCACGAATGACAGAATTGGGTCCCAGATTTTTTTTTTTTTTTTTTTTTTTTGCTCAAAAAAAGCTTATGTCGTTTCCTTTAACGTAGTTTTGGTCGCTTATTGGGCTGCGAGTGGCTTATGTATAAAAAAATAATAATTTCTATATTAAGACGAGGATTTTTAAATTTTAGCATATGCACTTTATTGTATTTTTGTATCCCAAGAAAAACTTTGATAACTTATATGCATGTGGCAGTGTAAATAAACTGAACTGGCAAAATAAAATAAAGTAATTTGTTTTTATTTTTGTTTGTCAACATTTAGAGTTGACAAAAATTCAACAATTGTAGTCGGGACTGTACAAAAAGATAAACTCACTGTTTATTGTTGTTGTAATTGTTTAAGCTTTGATATTGTTACCAGCAAAACTAAAGTTTATAGTTCTTATTCGCTTAACAGGTTTATTTGTATAATATCCTTCGCTTTTCTGAAATCTTTGGATGAAGTTTCCCTTCAACAATAAATTTCAGATTCTCAGTAGTATGAAATGGGAATTTAGCACATTTAAAAGAAACCTTGTTAATGAATTTTTTTCTATTTTTGTTAAAGTGTTTCTTAAGCCTCAAAAATAAAACGAATGCTGAAAAACTAGACAAATTAGCCTTTCCGACAATAAGTTACATGCCCAACTAGCATTGTACACCTTCGATATTGAAATACCCACATTATGATAATCCCAGGAATAAAATCACTTTTTTATAGAAATGTTGACAAATCAATTTTTTTTATTAATTTGTAATAATAATAAAATTAATATATGTGACCTTCTCCGAGAAAAGGGACCTAGTGTGTAAAATTTAAGTTTTGAGAAAAACGCATTTAAAGTTATTCTACACCCTTTTAGGTACCAGAATTCAATCTAAAGTCCAAACCCGTTTTTTTACACACTAGGTCGCTTTTCTCGGAGAAGGTCACATATAATTAAAATAATAATAATCTATTAGATTAATAAAAATTACAGTTATCTCATATAAATAACACTTTGCCACAAAAAAAAAATAACCTCAAAAATTAGATATTTTCTATGCTAAATTTGGACTGCTGAACACGAATATGGCATTCATTTATTTTTCTTAAGAAGCGCGAAAATCGTGTTTTTCTGCAGTTGCTTTAGGTTTTTCGAAAAATCTCAAGAACTGTTCTACTGAATTGTACAAGATTTTAACTTTTGCATAGATATGTAAGAAATATCGCTTTCTTCGGCTGTATCGAATCTAATATACCCTTCACCATAGTATTAATAGAAATAGTACCACTAATAACTTCTCCAAATAAGAAATTTTGTCCACCCTTATTTTGGGAAGAGTAAGGTTTTTATAAGTCTATTACTAAGTCAGTTTGTAAACAATTTTGTTAATTTTCACTACTCCACCAAAGTTTATTTAAGGTGAAAATGAAAAAATTAAGTTTATTGGGCATGTTCTAGAAATCGAACAAATTTTGTTGGAAAACTCTTCCATGTTCAAAGTTTATAAAAATATTTACTTTTACATACATATATTAAAAATTATCATCGATTTCAATTTTACGTAATTTTGATTGCCAGAATATGTCCGTATAGACATCAATAAGTACAAGTTTATGGGTAAAAAAGTTTTGTTTTGCTCATGTCTCAGCCATTTGTGGACAGATCGTGTTGAATTTTAACAGAAAACTATTTCAGGCTACATTTATGTAATATAAATTTCAACATACAAATGGACAGACAAACCTACAGACGCACATAATTAAACAAACTGCGCTCCACATAAGGATCCATAATAAATATACTTATAGGGTCTAAGATAAATATTGAAAAATTAAGAATAAAAAGGCAATCTTATATACATTAACTTGCAAACAATACGTGTATTTTCACTGCGTATATATGTATATGTACATTCGAACTTCTCTATAGTAAACTTCTATACAATGAAGCTCTCCATATAATGAACAAATTTCAAAAGTTAGTATGTATTAATCTCCTTATAATGAATTTCCATTCGGTTAAGTTTTCTTTAGAATTAAGCAATTTTTAAAATATAAATTTGACACTCATACATTTTTGACTCCATATAAAAAAATTTCTGTTAGGCGATTCTCAAAGTGGGATTAAAAGAAAAAAGTATCTGTGATAACGATTTTAACAGCAGTCGCCCGTTTCTTTTATTTCTTTTGAAATAAATTTGATTACTAAAAGTTAAAGAAGCAGCACAAACAAGTTTTGTAGTCCAGCCGTTTATTTTCCAGCACTTTATTTTGTACGTATGTCATTCTAAACATAAAGATACAAACAATTAAACACTTAACCCAAATGTCTTCGAACTTATTCTTTGAGAAAATTAATGATGCAAATGTTAAATCGACAATCGCCGCACATTGAAATGTTATCTTAATTAAAATACCAGTTTTTATACACAAAAGTGGAAAAATGAGAGTTCTGTACAATGAGGTGAATTTTTTGGTCCCATGCAGATTCGTTATAGGGAAGTTCGACTATATACATATGTATATATATTATGTTTTATTTATACAAAAGAAGTAGTTAGTTAATTTTTTTAACGTTTATGTTTTCAGTGTAAATAACTTAATAAATATCGCTGGCTTAACATGTAAAGGCTCTTAGTCCATATTTGAAAATTTCACAGGAGAGACAAAAAACAATAAAAATACATCTGATGGAACAATTTGAGAGAAACGGTTAAACTGTCCTTTTAATTGGGACTTTGAGCTTTTTCTTGTGATAAATTGGACTTAGCGCTTTTGCTCATCACTACAAAACAACAACAAAAAATGAGATAACTGTATTTTTTCTTTGTAAACAATGTACACATTTTTACTTATTGCACATTACTGCATTAAAATCTCAATTTCTTAAAAAAGTGGACTTAAAGCCTTTACCTGTTAAGCCAGCGATATGAAAATGTTCTGATTTTTAAAGTTGCCCCTTTTTTCTCAGAATTCCCCTTTTTGTGCCACTTTTCTTTTGAAAATCCCCTTTTTGTGCCCCTTTTTGAAAATTTTGAACGGTAACGCAGTGTATAATCTGAAATTACTAAAATGCAGATTTGAAGATTTGTGGTTTAAAAATGCAGATTTTTCTAGCTCATTGTCACTTTTCATAAAAGATTATTTCAAAACTAAAAATTCATACTTATATATAAATATCTTTAATAGTTTTAATATTTGATCTCCTGCAAATTTTCAATAAGACCTTCATAGTTTAAATAACATGTCAAGCAATTAACTTTTAATTTATTTTTTTTTAATATCAAAGATGTAATTAATCCTTACTCAGACTAAGTAATTAAATTTGGATAAATGTTTTTAAAGTAAAAATATCCGAAAATTATCAGCCATGTTCTGAAAATCGCATTCGAGTGAAATAAAAATCGAACTAATTTTTAAAACTTTTCTGTATTGAAAGGTCAAAAAAATATTTCCTTTTTTTACATCGAGGACCACTTATATTTACCAGATCAACTTTTAAAACTACCATCGATTTCAAATTCCATAATATGGCCGTATATTTTGAAGTTTATTTCAAAATAAACTACATAAAAAATGGAATATATGTGTTTTAGAGATTTATTGAAGATTTTTAAAATCTTGGCGCAGATTTTGCAGATTTTTTTACCTTTAAAGTTTCTGGCAACACTGGTGGTAGAGGGTATAAAAAACAACAACAGGGAATTTATGGGTAAAATAAGTAGCAGTGTTATGCTAGGAACACAACTGGGACGAACGACGAATTTCGTCCAGCACGACGAATTATTCGGAAGAAATTCGCTGTATAAATTCGGCGTATGAAACACAATAACGACGAAAAAACAAAATGGAAATAAAATATGTTGTATAAACAAGAAATAGTGGTACCATATGAACAAAAAATACTTCACAAACAAAACATTAAGAACAACTAACTAAAATACTTTTTTATTGACAATTTTTTTTTACAATTTGTATTAAAAATGATATTCAGTTAAAATTTTACAATTTCTAAAGTAAAAAGTAACTTTATTTACTTAAACACTTACCATTTTCAAACAATATGGCTACCCGGTACTGATTTGTTCGTCGTTCGCCGGCGTTAGAATTAGAATTAAATCTATTTAAAGTTTGCAGCGTCCGGCGAATTTTCTTCGGCGCCCTGATTGTGTGCATTTTCATATACACAAATATTTTTTATTTTCGGCGACGAATATTCGCGGCCAAAAATTCGTCGTTCGTCCCAGTTGTGTTCCTAGCATTAGTTATTTGTTCATATCTCAGCCGTCAGGCTGAATTTCAATAGCAAACTTTAACGGAGTATATGTTACACAAATATGTATATAACAACCTAGTCCCAATCATTTTTAGGGTCTTCGGGAAACCCATTTCAACATACACACTGACAGACGGACATCGTTAAATCAACATCGCTAAACATAAGAACCCAGAATATATACATATACTTCATAGGTTTTAACATCAATATTGTAGAAATTACTAACGGAATGACAAACTTACATATGGGTGTTTCCACAGAAAATGACCCCTTAGAACTCAAAAATAAAATTATTATTTTGAATATTTTTTCCGGTAATAATTTACAAAATAAATGTATCTGTAATTTTCCGAAATTATTAACTTTTATTTTCTTTATACTAACAAAAATATGCTACTATGAGTTACCCATTATAAATTAATTCAAACACAAAAAACGGTTAACTTTTTAAAGTAACGGTCGTTTACTTTGAAAAATAAACATTTTTTTTAGGTAACAAATTTCTTTGGTTTGAAAATAAATCCCTTCCTTAAACAGAACATTTGAAAGAATTTAATCAGATATTTTACTTGACATATACTGCGCAAAATTTTACAAAACATGATGTTTGTTTCCGACATTTGAAAACAGCACATTTATAAAGTAACGACCGACAAAAAAAGTATTAAAATTACATTTTTGGCAAAAACGATCAAATTGAAAAAGTTGAAAAAAACGTTGTTAATCATACCAGTTTTTATTTAAAACACATTTTTGTTTACGTTTTTAAAATTTTGCACTATAAACGAAATGTTTCTTTTATATTATTATTTAATAAAAAGAGATTTTTTTTAAAGAGTTTTTTTTTATCTCAACTGAAGATATGTATATTAGGGCGAGTTGATTTGTATTGATGAAAAAAAAAAATTAAAAATCGTATAGCAAAATCGTAATCTACACAAAAATCTCCGAAGAAACCATGGGTCTAAAATCAAACCCTAATCCGCGCCTCTCGACTTGAAAATATTTTTACTTGGGTGAAAATTTTCAGTGTTTTTATCAAAAATAAAAATTGGGAAATAAAGTACGAATAACAAAATCATTTAAAATTAAATTTTGTATTCCCACGAAAATTATTTTGATTTTTTTTTAATGTAAAAAAATTTTGAGTCTCGAAAAATTTTAAGTGCCAAAGAACTATCTTACTAAACCATTTTTATTTAAAATCAATTGTAAATGTTAGTTTATACGTAATTTTCCCCCGTCTTCTTAGTTTTTGCTTAAAAAATATTCTTGAGAATCCCACATTAAAAAATCCCCGCACCGAAATCCCGGGAAGAAAACTTTACTCCCAATCTAATCAAAAACGCTCTTATACTACTCACAACTTTTTTAAAATTCACTAAAAAAGTTCTCGTCAAGCCTTTACGTATGAATGCATTCGATTTAGTAATCTCAAGATATTATCATCAGATAACGCTTATCAGCAATAATAAATTATATTGTTGTTTCTACAAAGAGAGACAATCAGTCAGTCAGTCAGACGTACGTACATAATTTGAAAATCTGATATCTTCATATGGCGCTCAGCAGTATTTGTTTTTAACTCTAACTAACCATAACGAACGGGTATAAAAAATTATTAAGTAGTGAAAATAGTTTTAGATCTTTTATTGTTAAAAAGAAGAAAAAAATATATTGCGTGGAATACGCCAGCTATTTTACGATTACGGCGAACGGGAGTGGCGGCAAACAAAAATTTAATTCAACTTAAATTGGCGATAATACAAATGGATTCATCGCCCTCATATTCACATTCAAATCTAAATAGAAATCCTCTAGAAGCCGCCACTTTGCTGGCCTCCCCAACCGGTCCAAATGGTGTCAGGCGTCCTGTAGCCGCAGCTGTGGCCACGGCTGGTGTTCAACGAAGGCGTGTGATAAAAAAGCATATCCAACAGAAGTATATGTTGTGTGGTTTCGCAATACATGTACATAAATGCATTTTTATGAAATATCGGTGGTTACATTTTTGGTTCCACCGGTTTAATATAATATAAGATAATTTTTTTGTTGTTCTGATTTTTTTCAATATACATACATACATACATACATACCAGACAGATTAAAAAGATAAGCACCCCCCTTAACCCTTAAAAAGGAATTCCCCTAGCGCTGTGAGAGAAGGTGGAACAAGAGAAGGGGAATTTGAAATTATCTTGTTAATATCTTCATGGTTCGTTTTTTTGTTAGTGTGTTAGTGCTCTTAGAGCTGATAAAACATGTGAAAAATTCAAGTAATTATAATGAATTACTATACCTTTATCATTTTTAATAATGGACCTAACTAATAAGTATGTCAAGTAACACAAGCATTTAAGCTAATGCCAGCCATACACAAGTTCAGTGCTCAAGTGTGGCACTGCGTAAACGAAACTTGTGAGACACACTATTGAAGTAAACTATACAAATTTTTATTTTAAACTAGCTGACCCGGTCCACGTTGCTGGCCCTAAGCAAACATTAGTGTTGTATTACCACACGATTTAAATTGAGCATTTAACAAAATTTACGGTCTTTAATTAAAAATCCATGGAATACCTATCATAAAGTTTTTTTACAGAATAATAATATTTACGGCAAATTGGAAATTATATTAATTTATTACTTCATCTGAAGGCCAGCGCCTCCAGCTTCATCTTTCACAGCTTTCATGAGGGTGTCGTATTTTTGTTGTCGATTCAACAACAAATGAAAATTGGATTTTGCCACGCCCCTCCACCCGCTGACCGAAAATCAGACTTCACAGTGTCCCGCCTGAATATGCTGAAGATTCCCTGAAAATTTCATCAAAATCGGCCCAGGGGTTTTGGAGTACATACGTTACATGCATACATACATACATCCTATTTTATATATATTTTATTTTAAATTTTTATGCGAAGTTATCAACATGTGCAAATACAAAAAAGAAAAAATGTTTGCTATTTTTAAACATTTTCATTAATTTTTCGTAGGATTTGACGTTCAGGAGTATTTTGCTGCTTTTAGTGCGCTATAATTCAGGCGATTCTTCGCAAAGCTCTAGGAACTCTGTTCAGAATATATTTTTATTTTTATACATAAATAAAAAAATTGTATTAATAAAATAAATAAAAAAAAAATTATTTATTGGGGGATTCACAAGTCATATGTCTAAAAAATATAATTACAAGAAATATATATGACTGCTGTGGACAACCGCTTATTATTTAGATTTCTACTGTATAGTTATGACAAATCAATGAACACAGCATTATTTTGTTTAAAACACAACAATTTTTTTTTTAAACAATTATAAAATATTATTTAGGACATTATAATGATATGACTTGATAGGACACCTTGTGAATCCTCCATATGTATATATAATTGAATTCAGAATCTTAAGCTACGGTCACACCTGTCAAAAAAAATGGGATCAACAAGCAAACTAAATAATCATTTCCTTAATTCCAATATCTACATATTTTGATTATAATACCACATCGCTATGTAGTATAATTAGTTTAACCATAAAATGTTTTGGCTTCTTCATGGGCTCATGGTCTAATTTAACTATAATATGGTTGTCGTTGACAAAAATACGGTTAAACTAAACATAATTTGTAAAGAATTTTCTTAAAGAACAGTTTTGTTGGAGGTGACCATATTGAAACAGACCCAAAACTCACCAATACTAATAAAAATCAAAATATCCCAGCAAGCATTTGCAATCGTGTAAGAGTCTACTGGGAATCCCATGAAGAGCATTTTTGATCGTCGACGAGCGCATTTTTTAAATTCTGTTAAAGTTCTAAAAAAATAATTTTTAAGTAGATGAAAAAAGTATTGGTTTTAGATACACAAATACCACACGCAATTTTCAAGATTCAGAAAAGCGGAGCGTGTAGTTCTTGCTGAAAAAAAAAATTAGTTATTTTTGGGTTGAAACAAGGAACCAAAAATCGAAAAAGAGTGCACAAATACACATTGGAAAAAATAGGTAACCAATTTTGGTTAAATGTAACCAAAACGGCAACGCTGATTATGAGTATGAGCTGGAAATCGTAAACGTAAAACGCCAAAATTTGGAAGTCGTTTTTAATTTGTATAATATTTGTCAGATATGTACATCTTTTATTACAGAAATCTTATTAATAAACGACTTTTCTCGTTTTACGTTTACGATTTTCAGCAAAACCTTGAAAATTTAAAACCTTATTAAAATTAAAGCCGCCAGTGCTTTTTTTTCTCTCAAGAGGTCAAATTAAGTTAAAAAGCCCGTTAATAATTTCAGAGTAGAATCAAAAAAATTTTCACATTTCCCTAAAATTTGTTTTAGATTTAACTGTTCCGTCGTTTCAGGCGTTTCTTGCTACTCCCGCCTATCTGTATGGCAATGTGGTTGAATCTGACAAGGATTTGGTACTTAGAATATGGCCGGCAATTGTTTATCAAGCCACGGAACAATTATGCCGAAGTATACTAGAACATTTGGATACCGAGTACCGCGGAAGAACAAGAGAAACGGCTAAATATCGTAAAGTATTTCTGTTAGCAACTTTAATAATCTGTTGCTCCCTAATGGTCAGTGGTATATTCTTTTCCTCGGCATGGGTGAAAATTACAACAACTACTCAAGCAATAGCCATCGTGTTTTATGGATTTTTTGCAGGTAAGTGCACCCACGTAAATATAAGCAAAATATTTTAACTTCCAATATATTTTTATCCAGGTATTGGATCTAGTTTATTTATATGGAAAACTCACGTCATCTTAGAAGCCGTACGTCCTAGAGAAGATAAATTTGTACGCAAAACCATATTTTTATGTGGCGAAGCTTTTTGCCAATTATTTTTATCGTTCGCTTTTACCAACTTACGCACTCTTTACGGTACCGCCCAGTCTATAGTATTAATGTCTGCCTTATTAGTGAATCTCATACCAATAAGTTTAATTATAACACGACATCGTGAGGGTGCCATAACTCAACGTGTATCTGTGATAAAGGCAGAGACAGCATTTACACCACTGCATCATCAGTTGGGCCGTTTCTCAAATGTTTTTAACGATCAAATGGATGGCATAGAATTGCGTACATGGAAAAATCCCATTATGGAACATCACCCCAGTGTAGCAGCTTTAGCTTTGGCTGATAGTGGCCATTATATGTTGCCCACCGATCAAGTAGATGTTACATTTATTAATCCAAATGGCGTAGAAATAATGGAAATTATACCCGAAGAAGATGAAAATATTTCAATAATGCGTTCTAGTTCGGCTACCATAGAGAACTATGGCAGAAATAGTGTTAGTGCTTCCCAGTCAATGCAAAAATCCATATCAAATGGTTTACAAATGAGTGGAGAGGGTGTGGTCGATTCAGGTTACAGTAACTTGGTAGGTAAAAAAAATTTAGATAAGAAATAAATTTTATATTCACAAGAATGCTCTTCTGTTAAAGGATAAAATACAACAATTTTCTCGCAATGTCACTACTAATTTATGGGGTAACCTTTTGGATAAAATAGCTCATCCCTTGCAAGCTGCTTTGATAGTGCCTCAATTATATTCCACCACATTTTTTCTGTCAGCAGATATTTTCTCATATGTTATGTGCCTTACCGTGTTGCCAGGGCTGGCTGTTAGTCATCATGCCATTAAAAATGCTGAAATTCCCTTTCTGTTTTCCTTGTTGGCTTTTCCCTGGATGTGTTTCTCCTTGATGACTCCACGCTTTGGTAATAGTTTGTATAAGCACAAATTTCAATGGCACACTCTGGGCTGTATTTCGAAGGGGTTTGCTTTGATATGTAAGTATGAAAGAATAATAAGCAGAAGCTAACATTTTAAAAACATAAGATTTTTAAAAAGTAGTATGGAATCAGGTTTCTTAATGTGATGTCTGTATTAAATATATCCGTGACATTAAGGAAGAAGTGCGTGAGTTTTCTTCAGTTTTGTAGGAGAAAAATGTTACACTTTCAAGGGTTTTTTTGAAAACTTATTTTTATTCTACGTCATTTTTCATTGAAAATGAGAAAATTCCAGATGAAATGGAGAAAATTCCAATTGAAATTGAGATTTTCAATTTTATATTGAGAAAATTCCAAATGAAATGGAGAATTTCAATTTAAAATTGAAAATAGAGAAAGTTCAAAATTAATTATTAGAACTCGCATTAGTATGTGACAATGATATGTATATGCCAAAGTCGGCTACAAATTATTTTTGACAACTTTCCAGCTACACTTCTGCGATTGAGCCCCTATTCACCAAAACCTAACCCCATTGTAATTAATTGGTCAAATATAAAAAGGACAGTGGAAACGAAGATGAATGTACCGAACGCAATTCCATTTTAACAATAAAAATTTTATTTGGAATTTTCTCAATTGCAAAAAGAGATTTCTCAATTTTATTTATAACTGTCTCGATTCCAAATTGAAAATCTCAATTTAATTCGGAATCTTCTCAATTTCAAATTTAAATTCTCTATTTCAATTGGAATTTTCTCAATTTCAAATTGCTATTCTTAATTTCATTTGGAATTTTCTCAATTTCAAAAATAAATTCTCATTTTCAATTGGAATTTTCTCAATTTCAATGAAAAACGGTGTAGTCGAATGATCACTTACTTACTTCTCCTCGTTTGTAGTTTTTTTAAGTTTTTATAACTAAAACCTTCTAACGTCCAAGATCGGAAGTAAACTTAAGTTTGTATATGAAATGATGTTGCACAATAAAAAAAGATAAGCAAAAGGTAATTTTGATTTAACTTCCTAAAAAATTGTACAAAATATTTGAAACTTTGTCCGTGTGCAGTTTTGATCATTTTTTTTTTTGACAAAGCGGGGAGGTTTTCCCCAATAGCGACGGCTACCGCGCTATTGCGCTACTACGAATTCAGCTTAAGTTGACTTAAGCACTTTCTTCTTTTTCGCCACATGAATTTGTATATAAACATTTTTTATGTCATTTATAGCATTTCCGTTGAGAAAATTTTGATTCGGCAAACTTTAATTTCCGTTACAGCTTTCTGTACCAAAAATTTAGGTCACTGCATTAAAATGTCTCAAAAAATTATATGCGCTGATAGGAAAGGGAAAACGAAACGTTGTTAAGGTCAGGACAAAATGGAACCGTAGGAACGCAACTGCATTGAGTTTAACGTAGGACGTTGATACGTTGTCAAAAAAAAAAAAAAACAACCTCTTTTGGTTTGTTCTTTTCTTTACTTTAAAGGGGGAAACTTAATATAAATAAAAAAATAGACATGCAACTTAAAATCATCGTATTAAAGCAAATGATTTTTGGAAGTTGCTTCAAAAGGGAATTAAGATAAAAAACGGCGTCGTAAAAATTATCGTATGAATTGGGTGTTAGGTCTAATTCTATTTCGTGTTGAAAATTAAAAACAAAATAAAAAAAAAATAATTTTAATAAACTTTGAATTTTTTAATATTAAAAAAAACACAAAATACGTTAACGATTGAATTGTAGTTAACTGATCGGTTAAAATTTACGCCGTTTTGTACTACGTTCTTACGACTTATCAACGACCCAATTGTGTTTCTAGCATTACTTTGAAATAAATATTAATAAATTGTGGAACTTGAGGTCTTTTTTTAGAAATTTTAAATGTTTATTTGAACCAATATTTCGGCACTTCTTTGAGTGCCTTCTTCGGGGTTTTTTCTTTTCTTATTTTATAAATTTTCAACAATTTGTAACAAATTTAACAATAAATGACATATAAAAAAATTTGCGGCTTCTATTTTTATAAATAACAAATTTTTTTTTGTAAAATTTCGTAAACATACAAAAAAAACTTTTTTTGCTTTTTTATTTATTAGGGCACAATATAGTCCGAAAAATCCGAAAAGCAATCTTTTTTTAAATCTAATTCAGATGTTTCATCGAATGATCAAGAAAAACAGTTTAATTTTAATAGAAATCCTAGTTTCCTTATTTTTTATGAACTTCATATTTTCAATGCGTTATAATTTTAAAATAACTGATTATAATAATAAGGTTGAGGGTTTCTAAAACAAGAATCACAAAAGAATTTCTGAAAAAAATGTCTTATCAGTACTAAAAAAATTAAAATTTTTTTAAATTAACAAAAATTTTTTATAAAAATTTAAAAATATTTTTTTTTTTTTTAAATAAATTTGTAAAATTCTTGCAAAGTTATTCACGTATACCCTGGCTACATTTTAGTAGAATACTAGTAGTTAGAAATTTTGATTCCCTGCAAGGTATGCTCAAAAAGTAAAAAAAGACGATTTTTGAGGCACAAAGTGATTTTCGTGTGCCTAGACAGGCTCAGATTGTATCACTATGTTCACAAAAGTTGTTCGCCTATGCCGTGGCTACATTTTTGTCGAACATTGTTAGTATTGGACATAAATAGCCGAAATCAGGCAAAAAACGGATGTGATTTGACCCTTGATCAAAAGTTGCTTCAAGAGCGCCACGGCATATAAAAAGATGAATATCTCAAAAATAGCAAATAATCGCAATTCAAGCTAAGTTGAACTGAGCCGAAATTTTAAAACTCTACGTAAATTTAAACATCGTAAAAAATTCATAAATTTTAGAATACACCAACATATTGATATTTATTCACTTCACCTTAAATATTTTGAATTTTTTTTTTAATGTTTTGAATAAACTTTATACCTTCAGCTTTATTTTCCATTTAAAACTTTAGAAATTACTTCTTTTTTTTAAACTAGAAAATATTTAAAAATGTTAAAAAACACCTGCACCTAACTATTTTTTCAAGTGGACCGAAGTATATCAACTCTAATGCTGTCATGTTTAACGGTAAATTGCAATTTACAAAAACAAATGGTTTAGATCAGTGATGCCAATTTTCTCTTTTTCTAGGGATTTTTTGGAAAATTCCAAGCGTAGGGATAAAAGAACAGATTTTTTCTTTTAAGGCAAATGTATGGAATTTTCAAAATATCTAATTTTCAATATGGTGTCTAAAAATACGTATATATTCAGCTAATTGCCATTTTTAAATTAAATTTTTTTATATAAAATAGCATTTTAAAACAGAAACCCTATACTTTGAGTCCTAACAGCCTGGCAATCTTCAACAATTGCCAAAACCATGTACCCGAATATTCGTCGCCTATCCTAATATATATAATTAGGGGCCTACGAATATTCGCATTTGCAAACTATAGAAAGATCAAAGATCTAATGAATGAGATTTCCACATAGAAATTAATTTATAAAAAAATACAATCACAACTTCTGAACTAAGAGAAAAATCAATATTATTTCGAATTTTTAATGAAAACTTTTAAGGATAAGGAGGTATATATTTTTAAAAAGAAATTTGTTTTATTTTAGTTCAATGGAACGGAAGAAAACGCATTTTAAAATTTTACAGAGCCTTCCCTTTTATTTGGTATTAACTTTGCTTAAAATTATTAGATACTCATATTAAAAAAAAATTAATTTAAAATAAGTATTCTTAAAAAATATTAAGCTCTTTAAAAAGGACATAAGATGAAGAAATAAAAAATCAAATACAAATAAATTTGTCACACAGTGTTGTTTTTAAAATTGAATTTTTATCAAGCGTATATGACATTTACATATTTATTTTAAATTTTTTTCTTATTATTTATGTACAAAATTTTAACAAACTATGTGTTTGGTTGCCTGTTGCTTAAAACAATAAATTTTTAATGTAGGGAAAAGTGTAGGGAACATTTTTTTAGTTGTAGGGAAAAAGGGGTTTTTTATCTTAGACACGTAGGGAATTGTTGAAATTACTCCTGGCATCACTGGTTTATATTAGCACAATAGTTGATAAAGCGGTTTTGTGTGATGAAATATTTCTATATTTATGTCCTGCTAGTTTATTTTTTGTTGTACCTATATACACCTTATTACACTGTCCACTATCATTACCAGGAAAAACAGAAATATGCTTTAAAAAACTCGTTTTATGCGCATTAAATATGCAGTAAAAACTTGAAAATATGCCATAAAATTGTTAAAAATGTACCCAAAAAAATTCAAAAATTACTAATTTAAAAACAAAATATTCAACAATTTAATTAATTGCAGTTCCAATTTAATAAAAACAATCATAAAACTATAATTGGTAAAGCCTAAACTCAATAGTATTTACAGAAGAATTTGCGAGATTTCACCCTATTTGGAAATGATGGGCCGTCATCGGGTCACAAAAACAGACTTTTATTAATTCATAAAAGAGTTATTTGTGCCGAAAATTATCTAGATATTACCATCCATATCAGGTTTAGGGACTGTCGCTAAATTGTTTATTAATGTTTACATTTAAAATTAAGTTAAAGCTATTTAAAGATGGGAGCTTTGGGCAAATGCAAACCGATTCTAAAAGAATTTAATTTGGAGTAAAATATTTTTGGGGCGAATACAATCTTAATATGTATGTACCAACATCATTAAAAAGTTTATGGACACAAACAGTCAAATTAGGAAATAAGTTTTTATTGTAGTACGATTCTCACCATGTACACTTTCTTCATCCTTAGTACAATATAAAAGTGTATTAACCAAATTGATAAAATTATCTACAAGATTGCAATTGCACTTTGCGCAAAGCTCTTGTAGCTATCTAAAAAATGTAACTTGTATCAAAATATGCCTTAAAAAACGCAAAATATGCCTTTAAAAGTTAAAATGTGCTGCAAAAAGACTCTTTTAACCAAATTATGCAAAAAAAAAAATGCTACATAAATATGCACTAACAAATCGATATCAAAATTCATATAAAGCCCTAAAATGGATAAATATATTGTTTCTGCCTTCATTGGTCGCACAAGGAAAAACATGCAATTGCATTTTTTTTTTTGTTTTTGTTTCCCTGATCATTACCTTAACAAGGTATTTTATAAACAATATTTGTCATCTCCATCTTCTTTATTTTGTCCTGCAACTTAGTAAATAGTTTACCTACTGTGTTAAAAAATGTATGAGCTATTTTGTATATTTTACTTATTTGATTTTTCTAATCTTTCTGAATATTTCAGTATATATGCTACCGATTTATAAATCCTCAGTTCTCTTATACTATTTCGGTTATTTATTCTATAATTATTATGTTGTATTAATAAATCTGTTATTAATTGTTTAGGAAAGCTATCATCAGTTAAATTATTTGCAATCTTCCTTTTATTATGTCTGAATTAAATGAGTTAAAAATATCTAACATTTGCTCTAAAAATGTATTTTATGTTCTTATTAAACAAGCCTTAACAAACAATTGAGTAGGTGAGTTGCAAAACTCGTTCGTTACAAAATTAAAAAGAACTTAAAGAATCATTTGCTATCTCGTATTTTTAATTTTGCAACTCACCTTCTAAATTGTATCAGCTGTTTTATTTTTCAATTTCGGGTGAAAAATTTAGAAATAAATAAAAAGCTTAAAAAAGAATTGATTTATATATATGTAAATCGTATCTTGAAAGTAGAAAATGTTGTTATTGCAATATATATATTTTTTTTAATTATAACTATATGAATATCTTTACCATTTGCGTAAGTGTCACAATATTATCATTGAAAACGATGTAGTGGAAGATAATTATCTTATTGAATTATAATTCAACGACATCAAGAAATGCCGAACGGTTCAATGGAAAAATTAATTAAGGGAGACAGCAGAAGATGGTAGATCAGCTAACGCCTTTAGAAAATCCAGAGTAACATCGGATTGTTAAGGAATTCATGGTTTTACGATGCCTTTAAGTAATACAACGATATGGAGATAAGATGAAAAATTTTATGCATCAAAAAAGAAGAAGTCATAGCGGATGGAATGGAAGATTTTCCATACTATTTTTTTTTCATTTATTTATTTAATCAATTTATTTAATTAAGTCAGTAAGGATAATGACTAATAACAATATTGACTTAAAATTACTGAATAACAATATGCATTTTAAAATAAACTTTACAGAATATATGTACATAAAAATTTACGAGTTAAGAAAAAATTGTATGCTTTATGGAATTTAAACATAAACAAAAATCACCAAATTGTGACAGAGAATTAAATTGTCTACATAACCTCGAAAAAGGATAAGCAATGGCGTAATTTACTCTAAAAAATTTAACAAAAAGCAGATAAGATTCAGCTATATCATATTATGATTACACCATAAAAAGAAGTTATTAAGATCCGATTGAAGATAAAAATGATCAGCAAAGCAATTAAAAGAATGGAAAATGTTTGCCTTGTCAGCATAATAAAAGTGTAAATAAAAGTGGGCCAAGATGACTGCCTTGGGTAACATCGGACGAAACATAAATGCACTTGGATATACAATTATTGAATTGTACTTTTTGCTTTCTTCCAATTAAATAAGAACTTAACCAGCTTAAACTTCTACGGGATAAACCTAATAAATCCAATTTAGTAAGAAGCAGGTGATGGTTAACTTTATCAAACGCTTTACTGAAGTCAGTATAAACAACATCAGTTTGTTTCTTTTGTGTAAATGCACAATTAATTAAAGTTGTTAAATGAAGTACATTGGTTGTAGTTGAACAGCCTTTTCTAAAACCATGCTGGCATGCTGCCAGTAACGACGAGGTGTGAGGACTGAGGAAATCAGTAACTAGTTTAGCTAAGTCTATTGGAATGCTTGGAAACAATCAAACTACATCAAGAGAAATTAACTTCTCATTATTATCCTATGTAATATTCATAATTCTGTCCTTAAATTGAACATTATATTTTGCATTTTCTGTAATTTTATTAAGAACTCCTGTTATATATTTCCACAGTTCATATGATGGAGAATTTATCATTGAACATATTGGCCTCAATGGAAATGATTTGATATGATTTTTTGAACACCGTATAACTTACGTAGGTGCCATTGCTGTATTAGTTTTAAGTTTATTCCATTCTGGGATTGTAATTATGTCACTACTAAAAAGTTCTTGAACTTAATTATTTTTTATCTCTCTTACAGTTTATTATTAGGGTCCTTATCCAATCTCTTATAATTTGAATCATCCTTTATAATATCATTAATTCTTAACTCGTAATCAACTTTATTCATTGCCACCGTTGTGTTCCCTTTGACTGCATTTAAGATAATACTTACTTAAGGCGACCGTACACGACATGTATTTGTCATCTGACATGTCAAATTTTCTACTTCAAAATACATACATGTCGTGTGTTAGTGCCGGTTCACACAAGTCAAGTTTGACTCGTCAAGTCTTGAGTTTTTAGGAGAGAGGGGAAAAGAAATGGCATTCTCTTTTCCCTTCTCTCCTAAAAACTCAAGAATTGACTTGACTTGTGTGAACCGGCACTTACCTTTTTAACTTTGCTTCTGTAAAAGTCAGACGCAAAGTCATCTGACAAAATTTCATTTAGAGCGTGCTCTTTTTTCTTCTGACAAACCATCTGACATCAGAAATCTATGCCGGGAAGAAACCGGCAGCGGCGTCCACTATTGACGGAATCATTAGTCGGCTGAAGTTAATTTTTTACAATACCGAGATATGTTTGATCATCTTACCATTGAATAGAATTTATGTGAATCTATATATAAAAACCGTATTATAATAAAATCCTAAATTGGTATCTTTGAATTAAAAGAAAAGAATGTTAAGATGGCTAAACTATTTTACGGCGCAAACAAAAAATTTCATGGCGGCAGCAAGCTGTTTTAAAACCGAGCACTACTTTGGTTTCTGCAATAACAATGCGAAAAAAACAAAGACAATGTCAGAAGCAAATTACATGTACGTTTGTGACCGAATATTATAAAGCTTATGTAAAACAGCGATTTTGACAGACATGCACAATTACATGTGACTTGAAAATTTGTATTGTCAGATGACAAAAACATGTCGTCTATATGCTTCTTTACTTATTCCGGACCTCTTTCTACCTTGCAGTGTAGAGGTTTTTGCAAAGACTTCTCCATTTCGTTCTATCCAGTGCCGCTGTTTTGGCAGTTCTAGGCTCGATTCCTTGTTCTGTCAGAATGTTGTTAATAGTGTCCTGCCACGTTATTCTTCTTCTTCCTCGGCTTCTCATACCACTCGGTCTTGCTTCTGACACTCGTTTCGGCAGGCGGTTCTCTGGCATTCTGGTTACATGTCCGAACCACATTAGCTTATTGCGTTCGATTTTGTTGTTTAGCGGTTCTGTATTTAAGCTGGCTCGAATAGTGTCGTTTCGTATTCTGTCTCGTCTCGTTTTACCGGCCATACGTCTTAAGTACTTCATTTCTGACGCCTGAATTCTACTCCAATTTTTTGTGGTTAGCGCCCATGATTCGCAGCCATATGTAAGGGTTGGTATATACGTGGAGTTGTATACGGCAAGTTTTGTACCCGTTGAAACTTCCCTCTTACTGATAAAATTGTTGTTTAAAGCAAAGTATAAATTAGCAGTTGTAGCTATCCTGCGGTTTAAATCCCTGTCCGCTTTTCCGTCTTCGCTAATTGTGACTCCCAAGTAGCGGAAGTGTTCAACTTGCTTTAATGCTTCGGATCCTATGTAAATTTGATGATGATTCCTATCGCGACTTATTATCATGGTTTCTGTTTTCCGGGTATTTATGCGGAGGCCTCTCCTTGTCATTTCGTTCACAAAGATATCAAGGTTTCGTTGTAGAGATTCCGCGGATTTTGCAACTATGGTCACGTCATCTGCTATGCCAGCATGGAAACTTTCACTGGTTGCATGTTCCAATATCCTACTGTCATTGAAATAAGTGAGTCCCTGCAGGACTTGATTACGTCATCCATCAGTATTATAAACAGATATGGACTTAGTATGTCGCCTTGTCGCACTCCCTGTGTTGTTACAAATTCTTCTGATGTAATGTTCCCGGTTCTTACATAATTTCGGCATGTTTTGTAAAAGCTTTTGATTCGTCTGATCAATATGTTGTCAATATTAAGATAATAATGTCCTCATTAGATCTCAAAAATCTATCCGTTTCCAATATAAACTTATCCCTTTTAGCTTGTCGCAACTTACAATATGGACATTTCTTGCCGGACAGAAAAAGTTTGTTGGCGAGAGAGGCAAGAAGTAGGGATGGGCAAGTTGAAAAAATATATCGATATATATCGAATCGATATTTTTTGAGAGTATCGATATTTATTATTTCAAAAATATCGATGTATCGATATATCGAACGTATTTTGCTGAAACTATTCCCAAATTAAAAAATTCAGTACACCTTTGTACAAACATATTTATGAACAAACAAATTATATGTAATTACATTGTTACTTTTTATTGTTTCATTTTATTTAAAAAAAAATTAATAAAAACAAAAAAATTTAATCAAAACAAAAAATTCAATTATAACAAAAACAAAAGGGAAGAATACAAAAAAAAACATATGTATGAAATAAAAAAAAAATATATTACGAAATATTTCAATGGAAGTAAATAAGTCATGGAAGTACCAACTTTCCTTAAATTTTGAATTGCACCCCAAAAGTACCAACTGGTTTTAGTCAAACCAGTAATCATCAGATATGGACATCAGGAGCACTCTCATTTTTATGTGCTCTCCAGTCAATCTGCTTCTTGTATCCGGTTCTGCTTCTTATAAATGCCAATTATTTTAGATCTTCATATTAGTTTAAAAAACATATGATGCAATGATTCCAATTCTTAAAAATCATATTGTTTGAAAAACGGCTAAAATTTTGAGTTCTTAATGAAAACTGACTTTAAAAAATATCGAATTCGATAGTTGTATTTCAATATCGATGCATCGATATATCGGTATTTAAAATATCGGCGATATATGTATATCGATTAAATTTTTTTTAAATATCGATATTTTGATATATCGATATTTTTTGCCCATTCCTAGCAAGAAGTAAAGTGTGTCACGCATACAGCATCGCCCCCTTATCAACAAACTTTTTCTTTCCAGCAAGAAATGTCAATAGTGTAAATTGAGACTTAGTGCCGGTTCACACAAGTCAAGTTTGACTCGTCAAGTCTTGACTTGACTTGTGTGAACCGGCACTTAGTCTCATTTTATTAATGTGGTTATCTGTAGTCAGTTTTGTTCTTGCTACTTCCTGTTCCTCTTTTTCCTTAAGTCTCTGTACTAAAACCGCTCCTTCAGTTACCTCCCAACAAACACAAAGTCAAACCTTTGATATGAAATAACTTTATCATATGACATCAAACACAACTCTCAAAAATTTTTAAATTGTTTGATATCAACATTTAAATTCAAATTGATAATGATTTGAAAATAAACATTTCACATCAAATTGCTAAAACATTTGGTATCAAATGTTTAATACAAATCCAAACTAATCTTGGCAATACAAAAGCGAAAAATAAATGTAAACATTAAAAATGGCGATTAGAGTAAAATTTTTACTTCGTGGTTAAATGTGTTTTACAAGTAAACGAGATATTTTACCTGTGAAAAATAAAAATTATTTGTGATTAAAAATATGAATTAAGAAAAATAAAACGGGAAAGTGAAGAAATTATAAGTTTGTTGTATGATCGCGGTGCTACAATCCTTAAAATAAAAGGGTGCAAATTATTTCCTCTTTGCAAGAATTAGAGGACGGAAAGAACATTATTTTATATTTAAGCTATGGTGCCGAATGTTTATCTCGCAGTTTATTTAAATAAATAATGAATTTAAATTAAAAAAACAAAAATATTTTTATTTATGTTCCACATTGTATTACAATCCACATTTGAGAATTACGTTTGAAAGCAAGTTGAAAATAAAGGCATTTTTCAATTTGAAAATAATTTCCCCTTTTTGTTGAGAATGCTATGATTTTCATGCCAGTTCGAAAAACTCCACACACTCACATTTATCGCAATGGCAGCTCCAGTGGCAGCAAAAATTGCATGCGACTCGAAATTTGGCATTTGCATGCCACTAATAGCCATACCTAAACAAGAGCGGAAAGCGTTTTCTGTCTGTCAAAAATTCTCATGCCCATACAATTTGTATAAAGTATCCCAAAATAGCGCGGCGTCAACGCTTTACAATTGGAAAATCCGATTTTGACAGGGGGTTTATTAAGGTAGAAGTACATACCACGCGTTAGTTCGCGCGCCATCTGTAGACTTCTGTCAAAAAAAGTTAAAATAGTGTATTTTAATAGAACAAGCTACATGCAAAATATTTTGACGCGTTAACGCCAGAAAGTTGGTTAACTTTGAACTTTTTAACGCGTTGAGTATTTTTGACAAGTAATCAGCTGACAATAAAAACAAAAATTTAACAAATTTGCGAATCGTGAAAGAAACATTTATTGAAGAGCTTTAAAAACATACAATATTTATATAAAAAGAATAAATTAAATAAAAAAAATAAATTTTGATTTACTTTCGAATCCGTTTTCAATGCACAAATAAGTAAACAAATAAAAAACAGCTGACAGGAACGGCTTTTGTAACGCGTGTTGTGTTACTTGCAATTTTTCATGCGCTAAAGTTTTTAAACGCTCGAAAAACGTCGACGAATGAAAGCGTGTTATGTACTTCTACCTTTAATGAAGTTTGTCGCTTTTAATAATAAATAATGACAATTTAGCTATTTTTTGTCAATCTAGCGGGGTTTTCTCTTATTTTTATTTTTATTATATGGGTTTTATCAAACAAGAAAGTTAACACTACTGTTGTAATATACAGGGGTTACGTATTGCAAGAGAAAAAGAAAAATTAATCTTTTAAGTAACAGAGGTGTTTGAAAATTTTATGTGAATGATGGAAAAAAAATATTTCATTATTTTAGAACACTAGGAAGGACGAATGGGAGCCATTAAAGCCACTAGCAAACAGTCGTGTGGGGGGTACGGTCCACCTGTTTTCTCTGAGTCCACACAAAAAAAAAACCCTGCAACACAAATATTATTTTAGACTCCCTAGTTTTGTATTTTAGTGTACCTACATGTTTCCATATTACCGAATAAATAATGTCTTCTAGATGTAACCGAAGACGAACGTCTCATAACCCACCCTACCTTTGGTTTTAGCGACGTTTATATTATGCTAAAACCCCTACATCGAAACTCACAACCGCCCTTAGGCCATCAGGCAAGAAAATTTAAAAATAACAAAAACTCACAGATGCATTGTAATTCATAAATTTATTAATAAGGAAAATTCATCAAGCTATGTATAATAGACTATAAACTAATCTATCAACTATTTAACATTTACATGTTTTATTAGTTTACCAAAATATAATTTATTTTCTTATAATTAAACCGCGAGTCGATTAAAATTGTGTAGCAAACAAAATTTCAAATTACCGTATGTAAAACATTGAGTTAAGAATATGAGCAACTAATAACGCAAATTTTTGGGATAAAATTTTTTTGGAAAACTGTAAATTAATATACATATGTAGGTCAGTAGTACTCTTTTTTTCCATTCATGCTTTAAAACTCATTCATAAATAATAAAACTTCATAATTAAGTTTGCTCATATTCTTAAACAGAATGCAAAAAAAAAACCAAATAATCGTAAAGGAAAATATGCAAATAGACAAAATTCATTGATCAACTAAGATCCCTTTACATTCTGCAGCAGCACGATGAGGCCTCTCGAAATTACTCCAGGTTGTGATGTGTAGCTAAATATAGGGTTTTCAAATCTTAGTTTTTGCTTGTTTGCATAAGGATTGGGAATTATTAGGGTATTTTTTAATCGACCGCTTATGACTTATTTATTTATAGATAAACCAGGTTGTAATTCAATTTAATTGTAAATGTGAGCATCGTAAGGCTTTATTATTAGAAAAATTAGATTAATATATATTATATTAAAATACTATTAATTTTAATTATTTCAAAATCAAAAAGCAAAATTGCTTAGTTAGAATTTAGTTTGATTTAGACGGAATCTAAAAGTTATAATATAATTTGTGAATATATTTCAAGAAATTTTAAAATTTTTCTTCTTTTCTTTTTGTTAAATTTAAAATGGTAGTGAATTGTTGTTTAAATGGAAAAAATAAATCATGGAATAGTAATATGGTTACTTTTAAAACCGAAAATTTCTGTTATAGTTCTGGAGGAGGTCGATAAAAGGCAGTGAAAAAAAAATTTGAGGTTAAAGTCAAAATATAAATCTTAACGAAATGCGGATGAGGTGATTAAGAATAGGTTTTAAACGTGAAGAGTAGGAAATCGCCTTAGCTCCCAGGTTATTCTGTGATGTCCGAATTAACAATTCGACAGGATACGCAATAGATGAATGGCCGATGTGTAGTTTTAATGTTGATTTTTCCCGGTGAAAGTTAGAGCGGTATTAGAATAAACCCAACTTTTTGGATATCCTTTTTCAGAGGGCGTGAAGACAGCAGCGTTAACGGGATGCTTGTGCGATATTATTATTAACTGCCTAGTCGGTAGCAAGGTTAGGAGCACGCTTTGACACGTGAAAGTGAGGTTATCGCACTTTAGGTTGAGGTTAGAGTCGACCTCTTTTTGGCACGAATTCCCCGTTTGCGCTGCTTTAAATTTTCCCTATTTTATGTACGGTTTCCTAAAAAATTTATCGGTTATAATCATTGAATTAGATTTACCTTCCTACAAGTTCTTACCGGGTGTAGTGTTAATATTTAGGAAAATGTTTAAACAAACAATTCCAGTATTTGGTATTATGGAAAAATATTACCAGGGACAATTCCAGTCCTCGGCTGAACTTTTCTTCCGCTTTTTAGTTACTCAGATTACAATTTCCACGTTAAAATAATTTTAAAATTTATTTGTCATTAAATAAAGTACATTTAAAAGAAAACCAAATTAGAGTCACGTTTACTTATGAAATTATTAAAATTAACTTTTTCACACTTATTAATTAAAACTTTTGTCTCCCGATTTTGTTCTTTTTACTTCAATGATCACCAACAGAAAGAAAGAAGTTAGTTACAAAAGAATTAAAGAAATTTTTTTGGTTACCAGCAGTAAAGCTTTTATCAGAAAAACTCAACTACTCATTAAGTAGAACTTAAAGAATTTGACAAAACTTTTGCTCAGAATAAATAAAACTGCAAAACGAAATATTTAAGTGACACTTCAAGCTTTACACCTACATTGTCGTATTGATAGAAATGCATTTACAAATGAGTCGTTCAGTGGATAAAGGGAATGAGTCCAAAAATTTGAAATGGAGAAAAACGACAGAACAGTTGACGTTGACTTTAAAACTCGTTGTTAAAACAAAACTCAAAACTAAAATTGCAAAATTAATTATAAGGGCTTCCTTTACAATTTGTAAATATATAATGTTAGTATGTAAGTGTATGTGTTCACAAGACCTGTTTATATGATACAAATAAGTTTTTATTGATAAGAGTTTCAGTGGAAAAAGGGAATAAGTCCACCAAATTTTTTGTTGTTAGAATCGACAGCGTAAAAATGCAAATTAATTATGTTTTGACTTTGTGCATTCGTTCGAAAATAAAAAGAAAAAATATCCATCTAAATATTGGCTTACTATAAATAGTAAATTTTAATATTTATAATTGCCGTATTAACAAAACTCCTTGTATTGTGTATCTATTGTATGTTGTATAAAAAACCAAAAGTGAACTATGTATTTTAATACAACATACAATTGATCCAACGATACAAGGGGTTTTGTGAATACGGTAAATATTTAAAAAAAATACTATTTAACTTTACTTACTTAATATGCGCAGGTGAAATAATTAAAATATTTTTACGAAGTCTTTTTCAAATGCTTTTTATGCCTTAATTTCTACAAGCAGATATCTGGTCGTGTTCGTACCTTTCAGTTATCTTTACCTATCCGGTAAAACTATTTTGGTAATTTCAACATAAATTTTGCATACGTGTTTTTCCTTTAAGTTTGCTTTTAAAAATGGCAACATTTGTATTTGTATTAATTTTTAAAATTAACTGTCAAAAATCGATGAAGTAAAATACACTACAGTTTAAAAACGAAAGTTTCAAAGAACTTTCAACAGAATACGTAGTTGTAGTAATCGTTGCAGTTGAAGTTGAAGTACAAAATTCAAACTTTTAAACTTTGTCGCGCTACAAAGCATTCGTCAGTTTCAGATACTACTACAACTTCTCTATTCTGTTCTAGGCCTTACGCTTCTGATTACTGCTCTTTAGCAGCAATGAACTAAGTACAACAACAATTTAAAGTACACAAAAAATTGGCAGGTAGCGAAAGCTCGAAGAGAGGCAAGAAATAGAAACAAATAAGAGTGATTAAAAGCAAAGTTAACAAGTGATTAATGCAATATAAATGCAAGCGAGGACTTATTCCCTTTTTCCACTGAAAATAAAAATTTTGTGTTTCGTACAAAAAAATATTTTGTCTTTAAAAGGGGTTTTCCGTTGAAATTCGAAAACAAAATTTTTACCATACATCGTTAGTCATAAAAGGAAGTGTATCCACGCTAAATCTCAAAAAAGCCAAAAATGGACTCATTCCCTTTATCCACTGAACGATTCAAATGCAACTACATATACATTTAGCAAAGACACTATTCCGGTCCTCAAGAATGTTGGTTACAACATGTATGGAGTAAATTTTTATAGTTACAATTACGCAAATAATTAAGTTTAACAATTGTGTTGGTTACAACCTGTTTGAAGTAAATTTTTACTTGTTTGTAATAAGCAATCAATTTTTATAGGTAAGTGGTTATTTTACCACGTATTTTGTAATATAAGGTGTACTCTTTCCTATTACATAGGCAAAAGTTTTATATCAAAGTATTTTCAGAAAATAGAAAATGTTTTGAAAAATTACTTGGCTCAATATTAAAATCGAACCTTACACTGTTTGTGGCACAACGTTGACGCTCTTGTTTAGGTATGGCATATCAGCGTAAAAGCTTAGCGGAAGAAAACGTTCCGCCTTCCGCTCTTGTTTAGGTACGGCTGTAAATGTCAAAACGATAAGCAATGTTACCCTGTTAAAAATTTAATTCAAATTTACTGGATTGTTGTAAAATTGCAAATTTATGTTTTAACTTGTTAAATGTATTATTATGATGAATTTTTTGAAACGCGCATTAATAAAAGCAAGTTTTTTAATAATATTGTAAAAATAATGCTTATATAAATACATTAATTTATTTAAAAAGAGTCGCCTAACTTTTCGCTTCGCTCTGCGTAAAAAGTTCTTTATGTGACATGTTTCGTATAAGTATGAATATTTCATCTTGGATGTCAAAGCGAATCTCTAACGCAACGCTAAGCAAAAGTTTTATCTGGCATGGCCTTTAATGATTAACTTGGTAACTCTATTTGGTTTTTTGGTACTCTTTTTTTAATTTGAGAACATCATTTAACATAAATTTGCGAAGATGTTGGAATTTTCCCATTAGAAACACATAGGGCTAAACAAAAAAATTGTTTAACAGCTTTACAAAATGTTCCTACCTCATTGTATTTCATTCTACATCTTCCGATTATTTTACTGTAATCACTAGAAAAGTGGCAATAAATTCTATTTTTATTGTGACATTATGCCACTACTTGCATGTGTAAAGGCAGGTTTATAATGTGTTTATGACCTAAAAAACATTTTTTGATATAAAAAGATTTTCACTTAAAAAGATATGACTCTACCGATTTACCGTTAAACATATTTTCGCATACCCAAAAACAGGATGAGAACAGGACTTCCTAAATTTGAATTATTAGACTCTATTTAATTGAATTTTTTAATAATGTTAATAAATATATGATATTTAATTATAAATCTATTGCTTTTACAGTTATTAGTTTTTCGACATCGAAACTTTTACTCAGTGTTTCGGCTGCCCTTTTGGGATTCGGTCAGTCCGTTACACTTTTCCTTCACGACTGGGTGTTTCAAATGAGTATGACACGTTCTCAGTGGACGGCAATACGTTTTCCTGTACACTTTACCAATGGCTTGTTAATACTTGTGTGGGGTGCACTGGCCCACTGGGTGGTAGTGAATTTTTCATTTCAAGCAAGTGTGGGTCTAGCAGCGGCCCTCTATTCCAGCAGTATTATATTATGGAATTTAATATATTTATGTTTTAATTGTAAAAAATAAAGAATTTAAAAAAAATACATATTGAATGTGAATATTTTCTTATTTGATTTACCTTAAGTTTAATTTATATCCATATGAATCTATATACATACATATATTTTAGAAATAATTGGCTTTCGCAACATAATATTTTCTCGAAAACCGACTTTATTTAAATTTTCTTATTTAACTAAGAACTGGCTAAAGCAAGGACCGAAAATGACAGTTGTTTTAAACTTATACAACAAAACAAAAACATGTAGAAGAAATAGTCGGAAAACAGAATCAAATACATATACCATATGTAACCTTCTCCGAGAAAAGGGACCTAGTGTGTCAAAAAACGGGGTTGGAAAATAATTCCTTAGCACATCGAAAATAGGCTATTAGTTACAAAAACAAAATTAAAAAAAAAATCGAGCATAAAACATTAAAATATACAAAATATTTACAATCGTGAGCAAACAAACTACCTTTAATTTGAGTAACTACACACAGATGTGAGTGGAAGGGGGCACTTTTTTGACCCAGAAGGCCCCAAAAGTCCCGCCCGCTCTAAATTTTATTATTTTCGTTTTTCTTTTACAATTACCTTTAATTTGAGTACCCACACATTCCACTAAGTGGGCGGGCGGTTTTTTGGATCCAGGGGCGCCCACAGGCCTCAGCCCCCTTAAATTTTAATTTTGTTTTTAATTCCAAATGGAGTTCAATTTTTTTTTATTTTTTTTCGTAAACTACAGTTTTGCTTTTTCATAAAGATCAATACCTATGTGACCTTTTTCATAAAGATCAATACCTATGTGACGTTTTCTCCGAGAAAAGGGACCTAGTGTGTCAAAAAACGGGTTTGGACTTAAGAGTGGATTCTGGTACCTAAAAGGGCGTAGAATAACTTTAAATGCGTTTTTCTCCAAACTTCATTTTCACACACAAGGTCCCTTTTCCCGGAGAAGGTCACATATTGATCTTTATGAAAAACTCTATGAGCAAACATAACAATAATTTATTTTAATTTTTTCAAGCCAAATAAAAATTGTGTTTTGCTTATTATTTTTCAAGCAAAAATAAAAGTTATTCTCTAAAGAAATGTTATAATTATTAAGATAACTTTAAATATTTATTTTAATGTGCCTAAGAAATTTCCATGGTAATCACACGTTAAAATAAATATTTAAAGGCAACTAATCTATTAAAACATATTTTTCCTCAAATAAATAAAAATGAAAAAATAAATTTAATTCTTGTTCGATAATAATCAAAATCTTATATAACTTTTCTTTTTGTTTGAAAAAAAAAAATTAAAAATAGTTGTAATTTTTAGTTGAAAAAATAAAAAAACACAAATTATAGACAGTTACATTTTGATATTATAATCTTACTTTTTTGCGGAGTATCGGAAAATTTTAATAGAACTGTCATACATTTTGGCAAATAATTTATTATTCAAATTTAAGTCGATTTGTAGAACTGCTTTCGGTAGGATAGCAGCTCGTGCGTCATTATAATTACTGTTGTTTGGCGGCGCATAACTGTATCGCGTTACAATTTTGTGTAACCATCATACCTATCTATTTTTTGCATCGTGCCGTTGATGTAGTATCTAAAACTTATTTTTGAATAATTAAATGGGGCTGACTTTGGATTTGTGAGTTCATATAACATATTTTTAGTTTTGAGTTTATTTTATGTGCTTTTATCTTTAAATGTGTCGTGTTATCATTTAGTTCCCCACTGTATGCATTACTGTATGCTATTCACTGAAATTTATTTTAGGGTTACATACTTTACGAATTTGTATAAATGATTTTTTAAGAAATCAACCACCCTGTGAAATACGTATGACCTCTACTAAACAGCAGATGTCGCATCAATGTATATTTAATTAACTAACAGAGTTGATTAAAATAGGTACTAAAAGAAAATATGTACATACATTTTATTAAAACATTTTTCTTTAATACCTATCTTATTTTTGTATTAAAATATCTTATATATTTTCGTATACATATACAATTTATAAAAATTCTTTATTTACATTTTTGTTGTAGAAATTTAAATAAGCCCTTATAGATATGTTGCTTAATAAATGCTATTAATATTTTTTATATTGATATACGCTAAATAGGTACATAGACCCCTTTCACACTCGGCAAGTTACTTGCGCAACTCTTGGTATGCTGATGTCAGCGGTAAGCTCGGGGTAAGGAAAAAAGTTTTTGTGCAGACTTCGTTGTTCGACAAGTAACTTGCGCAACTAACTTGCCGAGTCTGAATGGGGTCATAATTATGTATTAAGTATACCTATATAAAGTTTATACAAAAAACTTACAATTGGCTATTTCATCAAAATTTTATTATTTCTTTAGTATTTTTATGGCAATCTTTTAAAAAATAAAAAATCCGAAACTTTTAACACACCATTTTATAAATTCATTACTGCAAAAGGCGATATTAATCAATTAGCAATATGACTTTCATTAAAAAGTACTTTTTTCATTATTTGATTTTTTAAACTTTTAATAGTCATTTACTACTGTTTTTTACAACCAAGTGTGCGCTGAATACATTCAAGTCAGAAAAAACGAAATTGCAAGCGTGCGGCTTTTTTTCTTTACGTGAAATTTTTCATTGCAAAACTCTGGCCAACCTATTTGTTCACAAGAAATTTAAGAGAATAATTAAAGTAAATTCTGCGCCTACTTTATATATCAACAAAAGTGTTAAAAATTCCATAAATTGGTTGTGATAAATACAACAACTCGGACACCGCAATAAAAAACAGTCGGACATTTTGCCAAAAACAAAAAGTGAAGTAGAAAAAAAACAGTTATAAGGGGACGCTAGCCGGGCAAGCAGTTGTGGCAAAAAGTACAGCATAGAAAAAAAAAAAATCGGTATTAAAACGAGTGCTAGAATTAAAGAAAAATATAAGACAAGTTCCTTTAAACTCTAAAAGTGTTACAATCACTTTTTTAAACCACTTTTAAAAAGTCCATGGCTAAACTGGCTGTTGGGGCCTTTTTCCAAAAATTGTATTGATGATGTACATTGAACACACAAATCTTGAAGATAATCTACATCAAATATTAACGAACCGTGTACCCACATCGAGTAGTCCAGGTGCCAGTGAGGCCACGGCAGCAGTTGCAGTATCTGCATTGCTGGCGCGTGTAAGGGAGGCGCAGAATAGCGCATCATCTACATTGCAACAACAAACGACTTCGTTGCCCAACGCTCAATTATTAAAGAATAACGGCAACAATAGCAGTACGCCTAAAAATTATAAAATTTCTGCTAAGGAGTGTATAAGGCGTCCTGAACCAAATTTATTGCCTTTGGAACATTTTAATGTACTAGAACTGCATAAAATTTCGACAACGGATTTTAATACAACTGCAACGCCAAAAGAACAAGTGCAACAAGAAAAACTACACCAGCAGCAGAGAAAAGAGGAGGAAGAAGAAGAAGAGCAATACGAATTACTGCAAGTAATTGACGCTGATCAAACAGCTCAAGCGGAAAATTCAAAATTTTTAAACTTTAAAAAGAACGTGCAACAAGAAGAATTGGATAATTGTGCTTCAACTAGTCATTTTGTTATTGATTTAAAAGACAGCCCAAAGATTGACTCTTCAGTAGCAGCCACAGTAGGACCACTACAACAAAGACAGGTGGACGAGGACGAAGAATTTGAATATATTGTAACTCGTGTCCCCAAAACGAAACTACGCCAGTCTGCTGCCAGACAGGTAAATACTTTAGAAATATTTCGAATTTTACCAAATATGTATGTAGGTATAGGTATGATGAACATTTGTCGAATATCAATCGATCGTTTTTTAAACATGAATTCAAAATCAATTTTCGATTATTCAATCGACTTGTTTTATTTCGATTTTTTAAATGGATTTATCGTACCTCAAAATCAATTTTAAAATCGATTTCAACATCGTTTTAAAATAAATTTGCAAACTTATACCTACCGGCTGAAGTGTACTTTACGGGGCCGTACGAAAAAAAATATGCTACCCGATTCCGATTAAGAAAAGAGAAATAACAAAATTAAAATTAAAGTGGTCTGTGGCCCGTCGGGACCTCTGGAACCAAAAAACTGCCCCGCCAACTTAGTGATACATATGTATGACTACTCAAATTAAAGGTAATTTGCTCACGATTGCAAATATGTGTTTTGTTTTTGTATTCGCATATTATTTTCCTCTCTAGGTTAATTTAAGTATATTTTAGGTGCAGAAAAGCTTTAGTTAGCGAAACCGGTGTTTGTTATACCATAGAGGAGAAAATATTTTCCGTCGGCCGAAGGCCGGCTATGCAGATAAGCTTTAGTTAGCGAAGCCGGTATTCGTTAAACCATAGAGGAGAAAATCCTTGCGCCCGGCCGAAGGCAGAAAATAATTCCTTAGCACATCGAAAATAGGCTATTACCCAGGCAGAAAAAGACAATCACCACGTCGCTGTGCCGACGTTGCAGGGGGTACTATCAACATCAATACAACGTACTGTTTACCAAATTTACAATGTTTCACAATATTAAAATGATAACGCCAAATGTGCGTCTTCCGACTCTTCTTTTTAGTGTTGTCACAGTACTGTAAATTTAAATTTGCAATGTTGGATTCACGAATTTACAACGTAGTCACCGTCTTTCGACTCTTATTTTAAAATTGTTACAAAGCCGTAAATTTAAATTTACAACATTAAAGCAATAAACACAATACATTAATATTAATCTTGATCAACCAAAAATAACGTTCCCATACAATGTTGCAAACTAATTCTTACTTTTTCTTCCAAAATTCCGGAATCAAGAGCTTGTTTTTCTTTTGTAAATATTTGTAGGTTTAAAATTACAACAACCAATCCTGATAATATATGTTTGCTACAAAATGGAAATAAACTAATAGTCACAGAAATTGTGCGTAAACAATTTTCCCAAAACAAACCTAATGAAAATTTTTTTAAAGGTAACATTTTTCTTGAAATCAATGAATTTTTTGAATATCCGCTTTCATCAAAGTAATTGGATTGTTTAACCACACTATTAAATTAAGACTGAAATTTTGTATATGCAGCGTTGTAGCTGTATAGAATTATTGTAAACACGGTATTAGGAAATAAAAGTTTAATTCTTGTATAGGTATACAGTGTTGTAGCGGTTTAGTTTTATAGTAAATACGACTTTATAAAACTAAAGTCGTATATTTGTATTTAGGTACCATATTTTTGGTAGAGTCACAATTTTGTATTTACAGGGTTGTGGCGGTACATTATATTTAGAAGAGTCGTAATTTCTGCCTGGGTAGTTACAAAAACAAAATTAAAAAATGTAAAAAAAAATACAAAATAAAACAAAATATTTCCAATCGTGAGCAAACTAATTTTAATTTGAGTACGTACACATAGATGTGAGTGGAATTGGGCACTTTTTTGACGCAGAGGGCCCCAAAAGTCCCGCCCGCTCTAAATTTTATTATTTTCGTTTTTCTTGTACAATTACCTTTAACTTTAGTACCCACACATTCCACTAAGTGGGCGGGGCGTTTTTGGATCCAGGGGGCCCACGGTCCTCAGCCCCCTTAAATTTTAATATTGTTTTTAATTCTAGAGGGAGTTCAATTTTTTTTATTTTTTTTCGTACGCCCCGTAATCTGCAGTTTTGTTCTTATACCTTATATCACAAAGGGGGATAGGTACACCTGCAATTTTTTGTCAAAATACTTGTAAAATTGAATTTAGATTTTTACAGCGGTTAGATACGATTACTGTTTATAATTTTCCTGCAAAAAGTGAAAATGTGTAAATTTTGTGATGTCCTTTAGAGGAACAAGTACGTACATTTCACATACATATTAAAATTGTGTTCTTGATTAAAATTATAAAAACAATTTGAATTTTAGCGATATTTTTTATAATTAATTAAATACATTTTAAAATATTGCAAATTAGTCAATGTATGGTTAGTATTTTTAAGGATTATGACAAAAGTTCTTGTTCGGTGGAGACTGTTTCTTTGCTAAGCTACTATTAAGTAAGCTTTAGAAAACAAACGTTTAGGAACAAATCTAGTTTACCGGCACAACTCCAAATAAAATAAAAAGTACCTAGGGTGATAGGAAATTGAAAAATAAGTAGAAAATATAAAGTGAAAAAGAGGCGCAAAAGCATTCATATAAATATGCGATTTTCTACTACATTTCTGAAGGTATAAGGCCAATATGGGTATTATTTTAAAGCTCGGATAAAGTACTTAATGTGTTTCCACTGCTTATAACTAAATTTATTTATCGCTCACACACTGGTCTGTTTAAATATTAGCGTATTATCAAAACAATGCAATGGTATTATGTTGATTTTCACTCACTTTCAGTGTTTGTTTTGGTACGATACGTTTAGGATTGTTTTGTTCATTGTCCATTGATGACTTTAATTTATGGATATTAAAGTTGGAAGTATACCAAGAGTACTAATAGGTAAATATGTAAAATTACAAAAAATTTCAAGTTTTATTGTGCATGCCTATAATTCATCGATTTAATTTAGATTAAAATTAAGAAATTCAAAATTTTGATTTTTTTAATTTTTTAAAGCAAAATAATTGATTTCAGTATAAAATCCCATACGTAAATTCGATTGCAAAAACTCGATTTCTTTTTACCACAAAATCGATTTTCAATTGGAATTGAAATCGATTCACCATTCCCTAATGTGAAGTACCTACCCAACGATTTTGAAATATATTTCTAAACTATTCTCTGAGATATTGACTTTAAAGGTAAACAAAAACATAATAAAATGTCTTATGAAATTATACTATACACTAGAGTGGACTGTCGGCGTATAAAAGAAAACAAGTTCCGATAAATATCGCATACCTCTACAATATTGCATCTACCTAAATTATAGGTATTTTACTTTTACTGACAGCTTTCCATTTGTTTAGTATTTATACGTTCAATTTAACAGCTGATTACAAGTTTGTCTTTATACCTACATTGTTTTCTTAAATACATATGGAAAGTAAATTGCTTTAAAATTGCGGGCTGCCGACTTCACAACAACTCACTCACTAAACAAATTGTTTTGACATTTGGCAACCGAAATCAACAACAAAAACAAAGGTCTGGGCAAAAGCCAGATGTTTATTTTGCTAAGTGGGTGAATATAAATACGTCGTTACGTTTTTAAAAAAGTAGCTCATCTACGCGTATTGTAACCGAACCAAAGAAGATTACGGAACGGGAGGAGCTTCAAATTAGAGGTAATAAGATCTACTTTCGTAATCTTTAAACAAAATTTATGAAATATAAATTTTTCTATTTTTAAAAAATTCTTCAAATTTTGGTTTGTGTATCTGGGATAGATTTTTTTAAATTGCGACCGAACCAAAAAAGATTACGGTAAATAAATCTACTTTCGTAATCCTTAACCTTTGTCCAGCGGAAAAATTTTACAACGTTAAAAGGCGGTATGGGTACAATTGTACCCTTATATACTTAACACGGCTTTCCTACTGTACCAATTGTACCCCTTCAGCCTTTTAAGGATATGTATGGCTTTTCCTATTAATATAATTAAATTATTCTGTTCTTATTTAATAAACAAATGATAGAACAGGCCCGTGGCTAAAAAAAACTTATTTTACGTACACATGTATACATTATTTGCTTTATTTTCTTGTTTTTTTCTTACGACTTATATGAAGGTACAATTGTACCCCTTCAGTCTTTTAGGGATATCAAGTCAAAAAAGACTTATTTCGGTATGATATAATCAAAAATTTTTTTTTTTTAAATTTCAAATATGCAATCCGTAATAAAAGAGATGTCAGAAAATTTTAGATATCTAGTATTAACAAAAAAAAGTTATTGCAATTTAAAAACGAAAAAGGTACAATTGTACCTCTTCCGCCGGACA
Organism: Pollenia labialis; assembly: GCA_949318255.1. NCBI lineage: Eukaryota > Metazoa > Arthropoda > Insecta > Diptera > Polleniidae > Pollenia > Pollenia labialis. The sequence goes on from OX439142.1 coordinate 136,200,898, forward strand.
AAGGTTAAACAAAATTTATGAAATATAAATTTTTCTAATTTGAAAAAATTATTTTAATTTCGGCTGGTGTATCTAGAGAGAGATTTTTTTAAATTGCGACCGAACCAAAAAAGGTTACGGAACGGGAGGGCTTCAGATTATAGGTAATTAGCTCTTCTTTTGTAATATTTAACCAAAATTTATGATGGTAATTTTGTTTGCGAGTGCAAACACTTATAACATTTGATAAGGTACGTTCTTTAACTGACATTTTGCAACGTTTCTTTTAAATCCTCTTATTAGAAAATTCTTTGGGGTATCCGTGACTGCAAACTTAAACGGGACATGTGCTATTAAATTTTTTGTAGCTTATTTTTACCATGCCTTCAAGACATTTGGTAAATTCTTTTTGGTTTGCAATATTATCATCTCTTATATCTAACTAATCGCAGGCAATTTACAAAGGTTAATGGAAAATTATCAAATGCTACCGAAAATAATTTTTGAGTACCACAGGTCTCAATTCTAGGTGCGCTTTTATTTATTATATATATTAATGATATGGAAAAAGTTTTGGAAAAATGGGAAATTGTTTTATATGCAGACGATACGCTAATTTTTATATAAGCGGCCACGGAAGAAATATGTTATACTAACTTAACGAATGATATGGATAATATAAATAAATGGTTAAAAATGAACAAATTAAAATTAAACGAAAATAAGACTAAAATAATGTAAATAAATATGAACACTAACTTAACGTTTAAAATAAACGATGTAACAATTGAAAAAGTAAATTATATAAAATATCTGGGTTTTCTATTAGACAAAGACTTAAAATTAAAAGAACATATTGAATATATACAGTATCGGCCAAAACCTAAGCACCCTCTCAGCACATTTTTTTTTAAATGATAATATTTTTTAGGAAAACAAAGTTATTAAATTTTTCGTTAATTTTTTTATTTATTTATATTTTTACTAGGAATCCAGAATTCAATAAAAAAAAGTTAAAATTCAAAAAACATTTTAAGTCGCAAATATAACCGGACTAAACTAAAACACCCCCAACTTAAGGTACAAAAAAACTATTAAAATCAATATTTCGCTGCGAATCCTTTATTTTGGATGACACGCACATCTTTTAGGCATAGAGGATATTAAATTATTAATTATATTAGGTGATATTGCTGCCCAGGATATTTTTGCGGGGGTGCTTAGGTTTTGGCCGATACTGTATGTAAAAAAATTGGAAAAAATCGGGTTCTTCAAACGTATAAGAAACAAAATATCGGTTATGACGGCAATAAACATTTATAATGTAATGATTAAACCGCATTTTGAATTTGGATCAACTGTGTTGTATACATGCTGCACAGAACAGCAAATAACAAGAATAAAGCTATGCGCTCAATACTTACATAAATACAATCGATTTACCTCAATAAAACATATGCTAGATACACTAAAATGGCTTAACATACAACAAAGACTAGAGCTAAACACAATTAATTTTATTCAAAAAATGAAAATGGGAAATGCGCCTGATTATTTAATTGAACAAATAAGACGTAGGAGAGGTTCAACCCTATAGCCAAAGGAACGCTCAAGGTTTCAGATTACAATGAGCAAATAACAACACGATGAAAAGATCTCTTTTTATAAGGGATTAAATCTGTACAACATGATGCCGAATAATATAAAAAATTAAATAAATCCGAATGTATTAAAAAAAACTGTTATTTTTATAAGAAATATTTAATTTAAACCGGAGTTTATGGATGTAAAATGAGCATGAGATGTTATGTAAAGTATTTGAAATACTACTGATAATAATAGATAAAAAAATAAATATAATACCCATGAAGGTATGTCCGTTGCTGCTTTGTTAAATAAAATTCACCTTCACCAAAAATGTAAATATTGCTTTTATTACCTTTATTACATTCATGAAAAGTATTCAAGTTTGGAAGTGAAACGCATATTTTTTAGTCAATGTATTGCTTATCTTTAATATCATCATCGGTGGTGTGAACAATAAAATCGTTGACTAAATCTGATGTTTAATTGTTTGTACTCTTTCATGTGTTGTATTTTACTTACCATCAATTGTATTTTTGTAACATATATCAGACTCTTGGAAAACATTTCATTGTTGTTAAAAAAAATTTGCTTGGTAACTATAATCGTAGAAAAATATAAAATCTGAACAAACAAAAATTATTCTACAAACTAGGGACTGAATTTATATATGACGATTGAATTCAAGATTTGATTAATCAATTAATCGCACATCCCTATTTATGATATAAAATTAAGTGGAAGAAAATAAGTAAATTAAAGGAAAAAATATTAGAAATAAATTTTTTTTTAAAAACGGCGAATTTTAAAATTAAAGTAACGATATGTATATCAATATTTATATGTTATATGTATGTACCGAGTGTGTGGCGGACACACCCGCTTAAGAAGATGGGACACTGCAGCACTTACCCAATTAGATGAGTGATAAACTGTGAACAGAACCCGTAATGAAGAAAATTTTTGTCTGGCACTGGCAGGACATATATAAAGAATTAGGATAAGATTTGATTAATTATTGTTAGTTCATATTTAATATAAAATCAGTGTTGCCACCTCACGTGTAATTACACATATCATGTGTTAATATTTTTATTCATCTGTAGCACGGATTTATGTTATTATTTTTTCGCAAGAAGTAAAAAGGTTTATTTATTCTTAGCAAAAGATTTACTTTCTAATATTTGATCTTGTTTTATTAGAAGTAATGCTCGGCAGATAAAACTTTAGGAATTTCAAGAATATTTTCGCGACAACATGCACTCTTACATTTTGAAAAATTTTAGATTCATAGTATTTTGAATGCAGACTATTATTAAAAGGTTTTGTGAAATAAAAAATTCCTTTGGAGACAGATTATTTCCTACATTGCAAATAGTTATTTTTGTTTCAATCTTTTTAATGTAAAATGAAAATATTATTTTTTTGGAATAAATATAGCAGCGATACGAATTGTTGTAAACAAAAAGCAAATAGGCATTTGAAAAATATTTTTGTGTTGGACAAGTAAAAATATACGGCATATCCAATGTTGGAACTGAATTAACATTTCGTTGAAAAATTTCGTCGACGACATTTGAGGGGTGCACCAGATCCTTTATCATACTCAAATAAAATGTAAGTTACATATCGTCACCTAAAATGCATAATTGTTATAATTAAAACAGATGTTTAATGTTTTGATCTATCGTACAATGTAATTTGACATTACTTTTTATTCTTTCTTCTTCCGGTTTATTTCCTTTTTAAGAACACACATTTTTCTTTTATATTAACTAAATTAATTGGATTTTATTCTTAAACTAAATAAAACATCCCAGTGTTTTTCTATAGACATTTATGTTTATTTGTTTGCAAACAAAAATTGTATATTATCGCTTTTAGCTTCATACATTTTTAGGGGGTTGTACGAAATAAAAAGGTGGCCACAATACGTTTTTTAGTATATGTATGTAAAGGGTGTTTTTTAAGCCCGATAGAACTTGAAATTGTAAAAAATAACACAAAAAATTAATTGTAATCAACATTTTTTTTTTATTCGAAAGATCAATACGTGACATTAACATTTGAAAATGATTTCGGGCATATGGGCACCGCGGCTGTTCTTGACGAAGCGCATTCTGGACGTCCAATTTTGGGCCACTTTTTCGAGCACTGCTGGCCGTATGTCACGAATAACACGAACAATGCTGGCCTCCAAGGCGTCAATTGTTGCTGGTTTATCAGCATAAACCAGTGACTTCACGTAGCCCCACAGGAAATAATCGAGAGGTTTCAAATCGCACGACCTTGGAGGCCAATTGACAGGTCCATTTCTCGAAATCAACTTATCGCCAAATTTTGATTTCAATAAGTCGATGGTTGCGTTCGCCGTATGGCACGTAGCGCTATCCTGTTGAAACCACATCTCCTCCGGATCAATGTCATCCATATTTTCAAACAAAAAATCATTGATCATGGTGCGGTAACGATCTCCATTGACCGTAACGCGAGCTCCGGCCTCATTTTTGAAGAAATAAGGTCCGATGATGCCACCAGCGTGAATACCGCACCAAACGGTGCATTCCTTCGACGTGTTGGTGTTATTGCATCCTCTAGAGAGTATGTGGTACGAAATCTATCCACAGTTCGACGAATGGCTTGTTCAGATGGACGATTATGTACGCCATAAAAATGAAGAAGTCGTCTATAAGTTGCGCGAATCGACGACTGATTTTCAATGTAAATTTGGATAATTTCGTAGCGTTGTTCAAGCGTGAGTTTATTCATGATGATTTGTCAGAGTATACTGAAACGATAAAAAAAAATATTTAATCAAAATTTAATTTTTTGTGTTACTTTTTACAATTTAAAGTTCTATCTAGCTTAAAAAAACACCCTTTATATGCTGCTTAAAATATCAATTCCACTTAGAAAATTGAAATTGGTTTACGTTTTCTGAAGAAGCCAAATACGGTTTTAATTCCACTTTTGATCGAACGATCGTTTTTAAAATGTGTGATAAATTTCAAGCGATTATTTTTTAAAATAAAAAATCTTTTGAAAATTTAAATTTTGTATTCCCAAAAATTAAAATTACTTTTTGATAATAAACAGGCAGGTGCACGGCCTAAAAAACACTTAATTGACAACATCTTTTGTAAGTTGTTGTTGTTTTTTATTTTCTTTTTCTTAACCTACTTACAACTACAATTAATGTTGAGAGAATTTCAACTAATTGTAGTGGGGAATGTAAGATGAGATAAACCCACTGTTTATTGTTGATGTGATTTTGTTTAAACTTTGATATTATTACAAGTAGAACTGTTGCTATAATTCTTATACGTTTAACAGTTTTATTTGGTTTAATATCTTTAGTTTTTCTAAAATCTTTATGGATGAAGTTTCCTGATGATCTGGCCTAAGCAACCAGTGAAATGCGCATAGGAATAGCTTATCCCATCAACAATAAATTCCAAGTGTTTTTATAAATAATAAAAACTGGGAATTAAGCACGAATAACAAAATCTTTTGAAAATTTAAATTTTGTATTCCCAAAAATTAAAATTACTTTTTGATAATTATTTTTTAATTTTTGTTTAACATGTAATTTCAATTAATATATGCATCATCTTACAAATATTATAAATGTGAATGTTTGGATAATAAGATGCTTGCTAGTTTGTGACTCAATAACGCGAAAACAGCTTAAAGGATTTGGATGAAATTAAGTACACGGATAGCATATCCGGTTCAAATACAGGGTACTTTTTAGAGGGAAATTGATAGTGTCCTTTCTATGAAATAAAATTGGTTCTTTTTAAGGGGTTCAAAACGGGATCAAATTAGCACTTTGTCTCTTTTTGATAAATTTAAAGCTAGTATTATATATAATTTAAAAGAATCTAAACAGAAAATAAGGGAAAAGTGTATAAGAAATGTATAAGAGGTTTAAAATGGCTTCGTTTTAAAAATCTATTTTCATCATATTCCTGTATTCGAGCCCTAACCACTATTAATTCATGCACCATACATTTTTTGACAAATCTTCATTTAAAACTCCATATTTTAGAAGATAATATTGACTTCGCCTAATAAGCTTATTTTCCTGAAAGGTTATTTTGTTTTCTTTAAATTTAACTATAAAAAGATTTTTGCACATACATACATATTAGAATAAATGCTTTAAATAAACCAGTTTAAACTAAGGTTCATTATTTTATAAAAAAAATATTTGGCCATTATTATTTCCTATTTATGATCTTATTTTTCTTGCAACTTTAGGACGAATTTATACTCCAAATAATTTTTTTATATAAAGTTTTAGATGTAGATTGGTCAAAAAAATGTTGGTGTATAAATTAATAGTAATCACCCTTATCATGAATAAAATTTCACATGTAAATTTCCGAATGGTGTGAACAGTTGGTATCATGAATAAAATGTGTTTTGGTAATTTCCGAATGTTTTCAATTTTAAACTCCGAAATAATTACTTGTAAATTTGCCCATAGTATAATAAGTACCATGCAGATGCATTAGGGAAATTAATTATTATTTACCCATGTAATGTCAAATTAAATTATTTGATTTTTTATGCTTGTTTTAATTTATCCATATTTTCTTTTGTTTGACGTTATATGGGGTTTGAAATTGAGAACAATATGTCTAATGACTATACCTTGGACTTATTCTACCATGAATTTGCTGTTTTTCAAAAAATTCACAGGATCGTAAATAGCTCAATTGTGAAATATTTTTACAACTTATGAAGAAAATAATTAACAAGGAGTTGTCGGTCGGAAAAGGAAGACAATGTAAGTTTATATTTAAAATTAAAAAAAAAACTTCGAATGCAAACATTTAATTTAATTCTTTTAGCGATCTCAAATTAGTTTTAGGGTATGTTTAAAATTTCGCAATTTTTCGCGAATTTTAGCCATGTTCACAATAGGATCGATCTGTTCCTGTATTTTTTCTGGTGCTTTACAGCTTTAAAGATTTATAATAAATAGTAGCCTTTGCCATCATACCGCTGTTCATTCCTTATAGTTTTAGGAATTTTTATTAATTTTATGGGTTGTTTGAAATTTTAAAAATTTTCGCGAATTTTCGTTATGTTTACAAATTTTTTTTTTTGTTATTTTCCGAAACAATTTGGTTTTTTAACCCGTTTAGCGATTTTAAATAAATTTTAGGGTTCGTTTACAAGCTTTTTTCCGCAATTTTTTTCGAATTTTAGCCATTTCGCGATGGAAGCGTTTTTCCGGTGATTCTTTACAGCTCTAACGATTTTGAATAAATATTAGAAATTAGCGATATTTAATTCAAATATGGAATTTAATTCCATACATTTCCAAGAACACAATTTTCTTAAATACATAAATTGTGTTTTGTTTACAACTCCGAATATAATGACTATAGGTTTATAAAATCAGGTATGTTATTTTATTCACAGGGAATTTATAATACGAAATTAAAATCCATGTGAATAAAAAATTTAATTCGATAATTTAAAAAAAATCTACCAGATACACCAGCAAAAATTTAAAGAATTTTTAAGAATAGAAAAATTAATCAAAGTTTTTCGTGGGATTCAAAAATTAATAAACAAGGTTTCTTGTAAATGTGCTAAATTCCCATTTCATACTATTGAGAAACTGAAATTTATTGTTGAAGGAATAAGCTATTCCTATGCCCATTTCACTGGTTGCTTAGGACAGATCGTCAGGAAACTTCATCCAAAGATTTTAGAAAAGCTAAAGATATTCAACCAAATAAAACTGTCAAGCGAAAAGGAATTATAAGCCCCAGTTTCACTTGTAACAATATCAAAGCTTAAACAAAAACAACAACATTGGTTGATTTTTGTTCAACTCTAAATGTAGCTGTAAGTGGGTAAAGAAAAAACAAATTACTTTATTTTATTTTGCCAGTTCAGTTTATTTACACTGCCACATGCATATTAGTTATCAAAGTTTTTCTTGGGATTACAAAATTAATTAACAAGGTTTCTTTTAAATGTGCTAAATTCCCATTTATATTTATACTTCATAAATTTTGTTTAAAGATTATGAAAGTAGAAATAATTTTCGTGGGAATACAAAATTTAATTTAAATGATTTTGTTATTCGTGCTTAATTTCCCAATTTTTATTTTTGATAAATACGTATACGCTACTTGTATGTGGAAACGTAGGGTTAGAGAAAATGCCATTCGCAAAGCAATAACAAAAAATTTTAAGCACATTTTATTTGACCCAATGTGTGTTTAATAACTGTGTAAAAGGATTCCTGAGATCTGTGCTTGACAGCCACTATGTTTTCCAGCAAACAAAAAAAATAATTTTTGCGGATTTTCGGGTGTTTTTTGGAAAATTTTAGCAAATTTTCTGTTAAGCATTAAAAACCTATTTACTTGTAAACTTGCATTAAATAATATTAGCTAATAAAGATTTTATTGCACAAATAAAGATTTATATTACATATTGACAAACCCCATAATCCAATTTTTTGCAAAATGTCCGAGTTTTAAAATTATTTTAGTTTTTGAAATGTAGACACAATTCCCAATTGAAGTACATATAATATGTCTTCTTTGTAAAATCAATTTTAATCACTTTATTTATATACACAAATATTTTTATGTAGATAGCTCTTTTTTACCAAAAAAAAATTTGTGTTTAGATTTCGCAAATACAATATTTATCAAGAAACACGTTTTGGAAGAAAATTTCAAATTTAAATAACAGATAGCAGAACGTTTCTACAAAAAACTCATTTTCAAAAAAATTGCAGATATCACTTTTTGAATATGAGCCAGCAATATATTTTTCTTAAACTTAGGAACAGATGTTAAATTTATCAACAATTCAATTAAGAAATATTGTATTTCGTATTCTTCACTTTCAATGTGCCTAAACTGCTTGATTTTACTGGTAAAGCGTTCTTTTACTTACTTTGTTTTTTTTTTGTTTTAGTAATGAACATACCTAATATTTTTAAGTTAAAAAAATTATGTGTCGTTAATTACAAAAATATCGGTCTTAACACTGTTAGACATGCGTTATATTAAACTGTCAGTTGTTTTTGTTTTAAATATAATTTTCTATCCGAAAGATGACGTTCGAAATCGTTAAACAGGCAGTATATGTCAATTGCAAAAAATTATTAAATAAAATATGTACATTTGTTTTCTATTGTCCATGCTCTTACCCCCCAAATTCGGTGGTTATTGATAAAAAACGACAAAAAAAGTTTGAGGACAATCGGCAGAGGCTATACTGTCCCTCAAGTCCGCCAAAGTTTGAGACTTATGCCTTATATCTTGGAAAATATTAATTTTACATAAAAGTTGTTTACAAAAAAGTTGTTATTAGTGAAGTTTTCAACAACTTTTGTCTTAATAAGGGTATTCATTTCAGTTTTTTTTATATGTTGGAAAAATGGAAAAATGTAATTTTTGTTACAACAACCACAAGAAAAAAAAATTCCACCAAAAGTTACATTTTTGTCAAACTATAACCAAGTGTAAAAAAGTCAGGATAAAATGATGTAATTTTCCACTATAAACGTCAAACGAAATGATGTTGCCATTCACAAAAAATTGCTAATTTTTTATACAAGGTACGAAAAATTACATCTCTTTTTATAAACTCTGGAATTGTACAACTCGGATTTTAAAAATTATTTTTTATAATTACAACATTTTAAACATTACTTCTTTCTCATTTAACTTTCAAAAAGAAAAAACACATATAAAGAATGAGTTCAAAAAAAATTATTAAAAAAGAATTAAAAAAAAGAAATAAAATGAATGAAGTAAACATTTCTGCAATTTAATATTCAAAGTTTATATTGTATTGTTTTCATGAAAATTTATCTTATTTACGTAAATATTATCAATTTTTGTTAATGATGTGACAATTAAATAAATTAATTAATTCACTTTTTACATTATTTGGCATATTGAAAATATCAATTACTTCCATGAATTATTTGGCAGTTTTTTTTTGACAGTTTGTACTTTAAAAAAAAAAAAAAATAAAAAAAGCCGTTCACGTCAATAAGAGTGTAATTTTTTTTTTCCATTTTTCCAACCAAAAAAACTTTGAAATGAATACCCTTAATAAGTTTTCTCTAAATCTCAAATGTATAAGACAATATAAATTTAGTAATTATTAAATCATTTATACTAAATATTCATATACTATATATTTGTATATAATACATATCTTATATTCTTATACACGTCAAACGCATATCATTTGTTTCTACCATACCTACCCGCTTTCTCCATTTCTTAAGGGGGCTCCCATACAATATTTTCAATACAGACTAGGAATTTATTGAAGAAAAAGCCCCATAACTGCCAATGACCGACCTCCACTAGTTTTTTGTTTTCACCATTTTCCAAAAACATACTTGCCTTTACTCCACTTTTTAGGGAGGCTCCCATACAAATACTGCGTTTTATGAAATTCTTAAATTTAATGGAAATTTTTCGTCTTTTGTGAATAAAATCAAAAGTTGTGAACAGATTTTAATCACTTATGGCATTTTTTTGTTTGCAAATTCGTTTTTTATATTTAAAAAAAAAAATTATAAGCACATCTGCATCTTACAATTTTTTTATGATTTTTTAAAGAACAATAATTTTGAAATTTTGCCAAAAAAAATATTTATTTTTTGCTAAAAAAAAATATGTTTTTAAAATTACTGCGGATATAAGAAAACCCTGTAATTTAATTGCGGAATTTCGGGTTTTTTTTTTAGTTTATTCAAAAATAAACCGTTTTTGAGTAACGCGAATATATGTTGTGGAACCCCCTCAATTTTCACAATTACGGTATATCTCGAAAACAAGAGCTAACCTAAAAAACGGTTCCCACCACTGGATTCAGCGTACCCGAATTAGGTTAAAACACCTATTGCCCGGCTGGTCTGTTTTTTTTTAAATAAATAATAAAATTGTTCCTCAACAAAATTAAAGATACGCGATTCATAGAAAATGCGTTTCTTTAATAAATTAAAAATTTGATTTTTTTAGTAGCTTATTCGATATTTTTCAGTTTATTTTGTTTAATGAGAGATTAAGGAAAAACTTGTTAAGAACTATTCTACAAAATTAATATTTTCTAAGTTATGAAACATAAAAGTCAGATTTCATGTAAAAATATAATTTTTCTCAAACTTTGATGGGCGTGAGGGACGGCTTAGCCTTCGACGATCGTCATAAATTTTTTTTGCGTTGTTTTTTATCAGTACCAACCAATGGACATATATATTTAAACATTTAAAAGAAATCCTTTTATTTCGATAGGTAAACAAGAAAAATATTTGGAATTATTCTCTATTACAGACATTTGAAGGTTATTCATCATTAAACCGCAAAGTTCGAAGACCAGTACCAGAGGCAATTCCTATTGATACCGATCTACGTCATAAATTATATAACGGTCACTCATTACCACCACCACCTCCACTACAACAGTTAGTACCCGCGCAATTTAGACGATCAGTTCCAAATCTTAAAAGATATCCAATCGATAGCCAAGAACATAACAATACTCAGAGAGACGCTTACGACACAGCTGCTGCAAACGCCTTCTACGTAGAAGACGAGAACAATTGTGATTATTATTCGGATTCAGAAACAGTTGAAGCAGCGTCAACCGGTCGATCAGCATACGCTTATAGTAACGATCTCTACAGCAAACAAGAAGCCCAAATGGGACTCGACATATTGAATAAATTGAGACATATATTTAATTGGAATCCATCGCCGAATAATTATAGCACTGTCCACCCGGAGGGTAAGCGAAAGAGGCGATCAGACGATTGGTCGGCCAGTGAGTCAGCCGGTCCTCAGAAGATAAAATATCGCAAGGTGGAGAATCGTTTTCCAAAATATATTGCTGCATGCAACGAAGAAGACGATGTAAATGAGTTTTTGCCACCTCTGTCGCATCACAATCAGCAGCAAAAGTCACAGAAATACGATAAACAATATTTATTCAACAATTCAGCACAAAGCTCCAGAACTTTGTTGGAGATGTCCAATCGTCCTTCGACTTCTAATGGTGGATATTTGTGTAAATTTAGATTTTATATACAAATTTTAAAAAGTTTTCCCCCTTTTTTCAGATAAACCACCTCTAAGGAAATCTATGTTTATATCTCCTCATATTACTCCGCAATTCATTAAGAATACATCCTATGCTGATGTTGAATTTTCTGATGATGATGAACCCATACTAATAAAGGGATTCAATATTAAACCTTCGGGTTCGGCTTCAGCTAAACGTTTACCCGAAGTCTTTAACATTCCGATTATACGAACCGATGAGCGTCTCAAATCTGCACAACAGAAACCACTACCACCTCCATTAATTGAACCCAGTACAGGCAGCATTTTACAATTGGAAAACAGACGCAAGCCCACTTACGCCGAAACCTTGCGTCAAAATGTGGGAGCTGGGCATGTACTGGGAGGCCGCAGTAGTATTTCATCTTCAGCTGCTTCGACTTCTGAATCATCACGCATCTTTAACGGTTTATTCAGTTTACGCACAAATCATTGGCCAACTCAAAATCGTTCTTCTATACTCAACCAGGAAAAGGAAAGCGAAGAACGGGAAAAATATCAGCAGTTACTAGAACAAATGGTACCACGTCTGTACAATTCAACTGGAGGTGAAAATAAACTTTCCTCCTCGAATTCGGCAGTTCAACGAAGAAGATCTGGTCTACTTTTGGGCACAGCTATAACATCCTCTGCACGCAGCTCTCCTGCTGCCAACAAACGTGCCACGGGTTTCGGTCAACCGATTTTAAAACGTCCACCACTTTCATCCACCATCAATTTGGATGATGACGACGCAGATGAAGATGTCACCATAACTGGAATTTCTAATTTTAGAAATTCTCGTTCTTTAAAGGCCAAGCACTCTATGCCTGCTGCAATCATTGTGGATGACGATGAAATATCTGAGATTGTCGAATTGGAAAATGAAGAACGTCACGTGTTGTCGGCTTGCGCTAAAATTCAGAAAGAGGAGAACTCTATTATTAATACATGCGAAGAAAAAGTTGAGAAACCTAAAAAAGATGCTTTGTATGTGGAAAAACATTTTATGAAAAATGTGAAAGAACTAATAACATGATTTTTTTTTGTATTTTTATAGACCATTTGTAGAGCCAGTTAATTCTTTAAAAGAGCGGTTTAATGGCTCTCCACACATTAAGGAAAACTGGTTGGAAAATTGGCAATCCAAATGGTTACAACGTAAAAAGAACCGACATGATGAAGTCAAGGAAACTGTTAAAGTGTAAGTAACGTTTAACTTATTTTATTTAAATAAGCAAATTACACGACTCAAACTCCAATGTCTCTAAGACGCGTTTTGTAAAATTTTGCACTTTAAAAATCACTTTTAATAAATTAATTATCTTTCTTGATTATTTTAGCACTGAAAAACTAACAGCTGAACGTCGAGCAGCTGAGGCAGAGATACAAGAACGTCTGCGCAAATTCCAAATCGTTGACCCAGAACTATTAGTGGTCGATGATTTTGAAGATGCAATTGAAGAACCTGAATTTGTGGAACTTCAGCCAGAGCATAGAACACGCATTAACGCAGCTATTTGTGGCCCTTTAAATCAGGTAGAATCACTTAACTGCACAAAAGCGTAGACTTGTTAACAACTTGTGGTTTTTATATTTTTAGGTCTTGGTTTCCAAATTTAACCTTAACATCAGCAGACGCGACTTACACACCTTGTGTGGCCACAATTGGCTTAACGATGAAGTAATAAATTTCTACATGAACCTTCTCACCGAACGTGGTGAAAAGAAACACGAATCACATGGCCTACCGACGGTTTATGCAATGAATACTTTTTTCGTGCCTCGTTTATTGCAAGACGGGCATGCTGGTGTAAGGCGCTGGACGCGTAAAGTCGACATCTTTACCAAGGACATTGTGCCTGTTCCCGTTCACGTAGGCAACGTTCATTGGTGTATGGCAATAATACACTTAAAAAATCGTACTATCAAGTACTATGATTCAATGGGCACACCAAATCCTAGTGTACTAAAGGCACTGGAACAATACCTCAAGGATGAATCGATGGATAAACGTAAGAAATCCTTTAATACCAGTGGCTTTGTAATTGAATCGGTTCAGGGAGTGCCGCGGCAAATGAATGGCAGTGATTGTGGTGTGTTCAGTTGCATGTTTGCGGAGTACATAACACGTAATCGGGAGATAACATTCTCGCAACAGAACATGGAATATTTCCGCCAGAAAATGATTCTGGAAATTGTCATGGGCGAGTTGTTGCAGTAGTGAAGTCAGCCGGGAAGCAGGACTTTTAAAAGTTAATTTTATTTTCTAAGAATTTAATGGAAAAATTCTTATGGCTTAAACATATGCCCCTATTACGGTTCACAACATTACTCAGTTGGTAGTGATGATTTGTAATTTTTTCATGTTTTTGTTAACCACACTAACAAAGAGTTGTAAACAATAATACAAAACTGCAAAATTTCAACTGAACAAGAGTTGAGTTTAAACCGTAATATTTCTTTTATATGTTAAATTGTTTGGTTTTTCTTCTTTAATTTTCTTTTTGTCTCTTAACGAAAGCTTTGTTTCAATATAACTCCCAAACGAAAATGTTTATTTTACTTTAAAAAAACAGGCAGAAAATCATCTTTCATCCAAAACTTATACCAGCAATCATTTAAAATAATTATTTCTTTTTATTTTTAAAATTATGTTCTTTAGCGTAAATAAAATATTTTAAGTTAATTCTACTTTATTTTCTGTTTGCTAAGCCAGTTAAAAAGCAGATCAACATTTAAATGTAAACTATTCTAAATACGACACTACAAAAATTCTCGTAATTTATTTCTTAACAAAAATTAACAAATATCTCTAAATCTAAACAAACAAATAAATTAAAAAATAATACATATATTCATAACTACAAAACCATGAGTAAATTATTGGGAGGTGGCCTCCATAGGCCAGCTGTTTATTGTTTGCTTGCATGTTTTTATGTATAAAGAGTTGAAGTTGGTATGTTAAGCACGTCACTATGATTGTAAACCCGTATATAAAACATACACAAAATGTTTGTTGTAACTACGAGGCCACCTTAAGTAAATAAACCATGTACAAAACCTACATGATGCTTATAAATATTTAAAGAAATAGGCCCCTATTACGGTTCACAATTCAACTCAGTTGAGATGTTATTTCTTAATTTTTGTATTATTTTTTTGTTTTGTTTGTATTATTTTGCATTACTTTGCTATATTGCGGTAAACCAAAACATTACAAAAATTACAGCTGATCACAACCAGTTGTCTTAATAACAACTCAACTGAGTTGAGTTGTGAACCGTAATAGGGGCCATAATTAAAGGTATATCTTTTTTGAATTTTTGGAAATCATCCTCCAAATTATTTTTATTATAAAAATACAAACAAATTATTACATAATAAAGGCGAACTCAATACAGGTGAACTTAACTGCCCTGCTGATAACTTTTGTTATGTTAACTTGTCAAAATTTTGTTTATTATCTTTTTTCTGGTTTGTTTCTGTTTTTGAACAGCGTTTAAAAACTGCAGTCAAAGTAGAAAAACTACCATTTCTTCCTCTTCTTCATTTGTCATTGGCAAAAAAAAAATAAACTATTGCTTTTACTTCTGATTCATTAAATGTAAACAGTCGCCATCAAACCAACTCAAAAACCTAAAAGTTGTACACAAATTTTCGTTTTTTGTTCGACAGTTTTTGGTTTCGACTGCACTTTTTTAAACACTGTTTTTGACATTGTATGATTTTACATAAACGAATTGTTTGTGGTTTTTGTAGGAAATGTACTTGTGGTAGTATCGAGAAAACCTTTAATGAATTCGCCTTGTAATATAAGAAAATAATATATTTTTACAAACAAAAAATGTTCAATAATTTGTGCTTAGATTATGTTTAATTCCCGAACTGCTTATATTAGCGAACTAAACAAAAACTCGGTAAAAAGGAAAAAAAATTAAAAATATATTATTAAACTTAAATTTATTTATATATACTATATTCAATGAACGAAAACCTAAATCTGCATTAATTAATTAATACATTTAAACATAAACTCATAACACATAATGAAATAACGAAACGACAAAAAATTATCAAATAAAGTTTTATTTAAATGTGTATGAAGTTTTGCTAAAAAAAAAAAAGAAATAAGTTAACTGGGTAAATTTGAAAAGCTTTAAAAAGCAAAAAAAAAACTACCATCGCTGGAAAAAATAACTAAGGGTTATCACGATGGTCATTGTTCAAATTTGCAATGTGTGATTGGTCGTTTTTTTATTTTATTTTTGCGCTAATGTGCTATTTTTCTAAAAACTTTTTCTGGCAACACAAAAAACTTCTGGCAGCACAGCAAAAAATCTGAATTATTTACAATTACACAGTACAACACATGATTTCGGGTGTCGAGTTTCTCGATATCGAACGCTATTATTTCAAATTCAATAAATTTCATTCTATATCAAGATTCATGATACCAAAATAAATAATTTCGATAAATTTTGCTCGATATCGTATGATTAACCGCAGCTTTTTGTTGGGTTTTTCAACCACAGCGTAGTAAATTATAGTCTAATACATTTTGTTGTTGCAGTGTTGTAAATCTTAGTACTTTTACTAAATTAATAAGATTCACAAGGACTACAAGGGCCTTTACTATCAAGGGTGAAAACCGCTATTGTTCTCCTTTTTTATTTTTTTCTGTAAGTATTTATTTTTGTCTGTGAGTTTTTCTGATATGATTTTAATTATGGCCATATTTACGCTATGCAAATATTGCCGCAACTTTCGCATGCAACTTTTTGTTTGTTATCAAGAGGTGTAGGAAAGAAAACGGGATTGAAAAAGTTGAAAAAATGCTTGAAAAAAATATAAATATAAAGAGTTTCGTAGCAACTGCTTTAAAAGAAAATAGAAAAAAAAACTCGGCGGTACATATATGAATAATAATTTTAAATTACCAAAAAAATCAATATTATTAAAATAGTGTTCATACCTTCTTTACACTGCTTTCGCGAAACAAATCAGACTTATAATTTTGTACCCACAAACACAAATTCTTTTTTTAGCTGCTGTTGGTATTATTGTTGTTAACAAAAATAACGGTACAACCAGGGCTTAAAAAACTGCTGTCGAAACCAAATTCTGTCGAACAAAAAACTAAAAGTTGGGTACAACTTTCGTAACATTTTTTGAAAATGAAAGATGGCGCAGATTGACAGTAATGAAATGCTAAAATATGCAAAAAATATTTGAAATTGGAAAATTTAAATAAAACAAATAGTGATGATTTGCGAAAAGAAAAAAATTAATAGAGGCGAAAGACAAATGCGCAAACGCATTAATGAGTACCAATCGCTAAATTTGCTACCATTTTTTTCGCATCGCAATAGGGAGTAGGGAGTACTCATTTGAGGACAGTGACTTCTAATGGGTTACCGTTACCGAAATAATTTTTTTAAGGTTTGAAACCTATACCAATACCGTTTAAATGGAATACATACCGGTATTAATACCGATACCCAACAAACACGAAGTCAAACCTTTGATATGAAATGACTTTATCATCAAACGCAATTATCAAACGTTTTTCAATTGTTTGATTTAACATTTAAATTCAAATTGATAATGATTTCAAAATAAACATTTGATATCAAATGTTTTTTCAATTTGATGTCAAATGTTAAAATCAAATCAAAAATTAACTTGGCAATACTAAAGCGAAAAATAAATGTAAGCATTAAAAATTGCGATTAAAGTTACATTTTTTCCTTGTGGTTACATGTGTTTTACTATTAAAAATAAATTTTAATATAAAGTGAACAGTTTATTTCTTGTGAAAAATAAAAATTATTTGTGAGAAATTACAATGATTAAAAATACGAAAAAAAGAAAAATAATAAAACGGGAAAGTGAAGAAAGTTTGTTGAACGATCGCGGTGCAACAATCCCCAAAATAAAAGGGAGCCAAGTATTTTGTCTTTCCAAGAATTAGAGGACGGAAAGAACACTATTTAATCTTTCAGCTGTGGTACCGAATGTTTATCTCAAAACTTATTTAAATAAAAATTAAATTTAAATTAAAAAAATTAAATAGAGTTATTTATATTCCACATTGTATTATAATCCACATTTGAAAAACATTTGAGAATTACGTTTGAAAGCAAGTTGAAAATAAAAGCATTTTTCAATATGAAAATAATTTCCCCTTTTTGTTGAGAACGCTATGATTTTCAAATAATTATCAAACGTTTGTCGTTTGAGAAAACGTTGATTTCAAATCATTTTTAATTTGAAATCAAACCTCCGTGTTTGTTGGGTACCGAAATTAGTTTATACCGGTATACGTGTACCGTTTCCCTTAATACCGATATAATCGTTTTCGTATTAATAAAATAATAAAATTTTTCAAATAGAAAAAAGTTAAAAAAAAGTTTCAACACTAGTGTTTATAAAATTAAATAATGACCCTTATCGTGGTTCGCGAGTTTAAAATACGCCTGCGACTGTTTAGTAATAGATTTAAGGAAATAATTTCACATTCTCATTAATCTATTTCCAAACAGTCGCAGGCGTATTTTAAATTCACCAAAAAAATGGTGAATGTACAGGGTGGCGAAGAATTTTTGTGGTTTTTCAGCATTTTGTGAAGGAGACTTAGGGAATTGATTATGAATCACTACACGATCGAACAACGTACAAAAATAATTGAATTTTATTTTTCAAACCTACTGTCTAAAAAAATTTTTTTTTGAATTCCAAGAAATACTTTAATAACTAATATGCATGTGGCAGTGTAAATAAAACCGAACTGGCAAAATAAAGTAATTTGTTTTTGTATTTTCTTTACCCACTTACAACTACATTTAGAGTTGACAAAAAATCAACTAATTGTAGTCGGGTCTGAAAGAAAAGATAAACTCACTGTTTATTGTTGTTGTTTTTGTTCAAGCTTTGATATTGTTATAAGCAAAATTGGAGTTCATAATTCTAATTCGCTATACAGTTTTATTTGTATAATATCTAGTTTTTCTAAAATGTTTGGATGAAGTTTCCTGACGATCTGGCCTAAGCAACCAGTGAAATGCGCATAGGAATAGCTTATGCCATCAACAATAAATTTCAGTTTATCAAATCAAAAACGAAACCTTAATTACAAATTTTTTGAATCCTAAGAAAAACTTTGATACAGTGTGTTTGTTGTGTTTGCACATCGTGCATACAAAATTGATTTTTTTTATGATAACATAAAATCTCATTTATTTCGTTAATTAGAGGTCCTAGAGCCAAAAGGATCGAAATCTGTAATCACTACCAAAATTTCATATTTTCCATAGAAAATTGATTTTTCATATGAAAATATAAAATCTCATTTATTTCGTTAATTAGAGGTCCTAGAGCCAAAAGGATCGAAATCTGTAATCACTACCAAAATTCCATATTTTCCATAGAAAATTGATTTTTCATATGAAAATATAAAATCTCATTTATTTCGTTAATTAGAGGTCCTAGAGCCAAAAGGAAGGAAATCTGTAATCACAACTAAAATTCCATATTTTCCATAGAAAATTGATTTTTTATATGAAAATATAAAATCTCATTTATTTCGTTAATTAGAGGTCCTAGAGCCAAAAGGATCGAAATCTGTAATCACTACCAAAATTCCATATTTTACTTAGAAAATTGATTTTTTATATGAAAACATAAAATCTCATTTATTTCGTTAACTAGAGGTCCTAGAACCAAAAGGATCGAAATCTGTAATCACTTCCAAAATTCCATATTTTACTTAGAAAATTGATTTTTTATATGAAAATATAAAATCTCATTTAGTTCGTTAATTAGAGGTCCTAGAGCCAAAAGGATCGAAATCTGTAATCACTACCAAAATTCCATATTTTACTTAGAAAATTGATTTTTTATATGAAAATATAAAATCTCATTTATTTCGTTAATTAGAGGTCCTAGAGCCAAAAGGATTGAAATCTGTAATCACTACCACAATTCCATATTTTCCATAGAAAATTGATTTTTTATATGAAAATATAAAATCTCATTTATTTCGTTAATTAGCGGTCCTAGAGCCAAAAGGAAGGAAATCTGTAATCACTACCAAAATTCCATATTTTACTTAGAAAATTGATTTTTTATATGAAAATATAAAATCTCATTTATTTCGTTAATTAGAGGTCCTAGAGCCAAAAGGATTGAAATCTGTAATCACTACCACAATTCCATATTTTACTTAGAAAATTGATTTTTTATATAAAAATATAAAATCTCATTTATTTCGTTAATTAGAGGTCCTAGAGCCAATAGGATCGAAATCTGTAATCACTACCAAAATTCCATATTTTACTTAGAAAATTGATTTTTTATATGAAAATATAAAATCTCATTTATTTCGTAATTAGAGGTCCTAGAGCCAAAAGGATTGAAATCTGTAATCACTACCAAAATTCCATATTTTACTTAGAAAATTGATTTTTTATATGAAAACATAAAATCTCATTTATTTCGTTAACTAGAGGTCCTAGAACCAAAAGGATCGAAATCTGTAATCACTACCAAAATTCCATATTTTACTTAGAAAATTGATTTTTTATATGAAAATATAAAATCTCATTTATTTCGTTAATTAGAGGTCCTAGAGCCAAAAGGATCGAAATCTGTAATCACTACCAAAATTCCATATTTTACTTAGAAAATTGATTTTTTATATAAAAATATAAAATCTCATTTATTTCGTTAATTAGAGGTCCTAGAGCCAAAAGGATCGAAATCTGTAATCACTACCAAAATTCCATATTTTACTTAGAAAATTGATTTTTTATATGAAAATATAAAATCTCATTTATTTCGTTAATTAAAGGTCCTAGAGCCAAAAGGAAGGAAATCTGCAATCACTACCAAAATTCCATATTTTACTTAGAAAATTGATTTTTTATATGAAAACATAAAATCTCATTTATTTCGTTAACTAGAGGTCCTAGAGCCAAAAGGATTGAAATCTGTAATCACTACCACAATTCCATATTTTCCATAGAAAATTGATTTTTTATATGAAAATATAAAATCTCATTTATTTCGTTAATTAGCGGTCCTAGAGCCAAAAGGAAGGAAATCTGTAATCACTACCAAAATTCCATATTTTACTTAGAAAATTGATTTTTTATATAAAAATATAAAATCTCATTTATTTCGTTAATTAGCGGTCCTAGAGCCAAAAGGAAGGAAATCTGTAATCACTACCAAAATTCCATATTTTACTTAGAAAATTGATTTTTTATATAAAAATATAAAATCTCATTTATTTCGTTAATTAGAGGTCCTAGAGCCAAAAGGATCGAAATCTGTAATCACTACCAAAATTCCATATTTTACTTAGAAAATTGATTTTTTATATGAAAATATAAAATCTCATTTATTTCGTTAATTAGAGGTCCTAGAGCCAAAAGGATTGAAATCTGTAATCACTACCACAATTCCATATTTTACTTAGAAAATTGATTTTTTATATAAAAATATAAAATCTCATTTATTTCGTTAATTAGAGGTCCTAGAGCCAATAGGATCGAAATCTGTAATCACTACCAAAATTCCATATTTTACTTAGAAAATTGATTTTTTATATGAAAATATAAAATCTCATTTATTTCGTAATTAGAGGTCCTAGAGCCAAAAGGATTGAAATCTGTAATCACTACCAAAATTCCATATTTTACTTAGAAAATTGATTTTTTATATGAAAACATAAAATCTCATTTATTTCGTTAACTAGAGGTCCTAGAACCAAAAGGATCGAAATCTGTAATCACTACCAAAATTCCATATTTTACTTAGAAAATTGATTTTTTATATGAAAATATAAAATCTCATTTATTTCGTTAATTAGAGGTCCTAGAGCCAAAAGGATCGAAATCTGTAATCACTACCAAAATTCCATATTTTACTTAGAAAATTGATTTTTTATATGAAAATATAAAATCTCATTTATTTCGTTAATTAGAGGTCCTAGAGCCAAAAGGAAGGAAATCTGTAATCACTACCAAAATTCCATATTTTACTTAGAAAATTGATTTTTTATATAAAAATATAAAATCTCATTATTTTGGTTAATTAGAGGTCCTAGAGCCAAAAGGATCGAAATCTGTAATCACTACCAAAATTCCATATTTTACTTAGAAAATTGATTTTTTATATGAAAACATAAAATCTCATTTATTTCGTTAATTAGAGGTCCTAGAGCCAAAAGGATCGAAATCTGTAATCACTACCAAAATTCCATATTTTACTTAGAAAATTGATTTTTTATATGAAAACATAAAATCTCATTTATTTCGTTAACTAGAGGTCCTAGAGCCAAAAGGATCGAAATCTGTAATCACTACCAAAATTCCATATTTTACTTAGAAAATTGATTTTTTATATGAAAACATAAAATCTCATTTATTTCGTTAACTAGAGGTCCTAGAACCAAAAGGATCGTAATCTGTAATCACTACCAAAATTCCATATTTTACTTAGAAAATTGATTTTTTATATGAAAACATAAAATCTCATTTATTTCGTTAACTAGAGGTCCTAGAACCAAAAGGATCGAAATCTGTAATCACTACCAAAATTCCATATTTTACTTAGAAAATTGATTTTTTATATGAAAACATAAAATCTCATTTATTTCGTTAACTAGAGGTCCTAGAACCAAAAGGATCGAAATCTGTAATCACTACCAAAATTCCATATTTTACTTAAAAAAATTGATTTTTTATATGAAAACATAAAATCTCATTTATTTCGTTAATTAGAGGTCCTTGAGCCAAAAGGTTCGAAATCTGTAATCACTACCAAAATTCCATATTTTACTTAGAAAATTGATTTTTTATATGAAAACATAAAATCTCATTTATTTCGTTAATTAGAGGTCCTAGAGCCAAAAGGATCGAAATCTGTAATCACTACCAAAATTCCATATTTTACTTAGAAAATTGATTTTTTATATGAAAACATAAAATCTCATTTATTTCGTTAATTAGCGGTCCTAGAGCCAAAAGGAAGGAAATCTGTAATCACTACCAAAATTCCATATTTTACTTAGAGAATTGATTTTTTATATGAAAATATAAAATCTCATTTATTTCGTTAATTAGAGGTCCTAGAGCCAAAAGGATCGAAATCTGTAATCACTACCAAAATTCCATATTTTACTTAGAAAATTGATTTTTTATATGAAAACATAAAATCTCATTTATTTCGTTAACTAGAGGTCCTAGAACCAAAAGGATGGAAATCTGTAATCACTACCAAAATTCCATATTTTACTTAGAAAATTGATTTTTTATATGAAAACATAAAATCTCATTTATTTCGTTAACTAGAGGTCCTAGAACCAAAAGGATCGAAATCTGTAATCACTACCAAAATTCCATATTTTACTTAGAAAATTGATTTTTTATATGAAAACATAAAATCTCATTTATTTCGTTAATTAGCGGTCCTAGAGCCAAAAGGAAGGAAATCTGTAATCACTACCAAAATTCCATATTTTACTTAGAGAATTGATTTTTTATATGAAAATATAAAATCTCATTTATTTCGTTAATTAGAGGTCCTAGAGCCAAAAGGATCGAAATCTGTAATCACTACCAAAATTCCATATTTTACTTAGAAAATTGATTTTTTATATGAAAACATAAAATCTCATTTATTTCGTTAACTAGAGGTCCTAGAACCAAAAGGATCGAAATCTGTAATCACTACCAAAATTCCATATTTTACTTAGAAAATTGATTTTTTATATGAAAACATAAAATCTCATTTATTTCGTTAACTAGAGGTCCTAGAACCAAAAGGATCGAAATCTGTAATCACTACCAAAATTCCATATTTTACTTAAAAAAATTGATTTTTTATATGAAAACATAAAATCTCATTTATTTCGTTAATTAGAGGTCCTTGAGCCAAAAGGATCGAAATCTGTAATCACTACCAAAATTCCATATTTTACTTAGAAAATTGATTTTTTATATGAAAACATAAAATCTCATTTATTTCGTTAATTAGAGGTCCTAGAGCCAAAAGGATCGAAATCTGTAATCACTACCAAAATTCCATATTTTACTTAGAAAATTGATTTTTTATATGAAAACATAAAATCTCATTTATTTCGTTAATTAGAGGTCCTTGAGCCAAAAGGATCGAAATCTGTAATCACTACCAAAATTCCATATTTTACTTAGAAAATTGATTTTTTATATGAAAACATAAAATCTCATTTATTTCGTTAATTAGAGGTCCTAGAGCCAAAAGGATCGAAATCTGTAATCACTACCAAAATTCCATATTTTACTTAGAAAATTGATTTTTTATATGAAAACATAAAATCTCATTTATTTCGTTAACTAGAGGTCCTAGAACCAAAAGGATCGAAATCTGTAATCACTACCAAAATTCCATATTTTACTTAGTAAATTGATTTTTTATATGAAAACATAAAATCTCATTTATTTCGTTAATTAGAGGTCCTTGAGCCAAAAGGATCGAAATCTGTAATCACTACCAAAATTCCATATTTTACTTAGAAAATTGATTTTTTATATGAAAATATAAAATCTCATTTATTTCGTTAATTAGAGGTCCTAGAGCCAAAAGGATTGAAATCTGTAATCACTACCAAAATTCCATATTTTACTTAGAAAATTGATTTTTTATATGCAAATATAAAATCTCATTTATTTCGTTAATTAGAGGTCCTAGAGCCAAAAGGATTGAAATCTGTAATCACTACCAAAATTCCATATTTTACTTAGAAAATTGATTTTTTATATGAAAATATAAAATCTCATTTATTTCGTTAATTAGAGGTCCTAGAGCCAAAAGGATTGAAATCTGTAATCACTACCAAAATTCCATATTTTACTTAGAAAATTGATTTTTTATATGAAAACATAAAATCTCATTTATTTCGTTAACTAGAGGTCCTAGAGCCAAAAGGATTGAAATCTGTAATCACTACCAAAATTCCATATTTTACTTAGAGAATTGATTTTTTATATGAAAATATAAAATCTCATTTATTTCGTTAATTAGAGGTCCTAGAGCCAAAAGGATCGAAATCTGTAATCACTACCACAATTCCATATTTTCCATAGAAAATTGATTTTTTATATGAAAATATAAAATCTCATTTATTTCGTTAATTAGAGGCCCTAGAGCCAAAAGGATCGAAATCTGCAATCACTACCAAAATTCCATATTTTACTTAGAAAATTGATTTTTTATATAAAAATATAAAATCTCATTTATTTCGTTAATTAGCGGTCCTAGAGCCAAAAGGAAGGAAATCTGTAATCACTACCAAAATTCCATATTTTACTTAGAGAATTGATTTTTTATATGAAAATATAAAATCTCATTTATTTCGTTAATTAGAGGTCCTAGAGCCAAAAGGATCGAAATCTGTAATCACTACCACAATTCCATATTTTCCATAGAAAATTGATTTTTTATATGAAAATATAAAATCTCATTTATTTCGATAATTAATGGCCCTAGAGCCAAAAGGATCGAAATCTGCAATCACTACCAAAATTCCATATTTTACTTAGAAAATTGATTTTTTATATGAAAACATAAAATCTCATTTATTTCGTTAACTAGAGGTCCTAGAGCCAAAAGGATTGAAATCTGTAATCACTACCAAAATTCCATATTTTACTTAGAGAATTGATTTTTTATATGAAAATATAAAATCTCATTTATTTCGTTAATTAGAGGTCCTAGAGCCAAAAGGATCGAAATCTGTAATCACTACCACAATTCCATATTTTCCATAGAAAATTGATTTTTTATATGAAAATATAAAATCTCATTTATTTCGTTAATTAGAGGCCCTAGAGCCAAAAGGATCGAAATCTGCAATCACTACCAAAATTCCATATTTTACTTAGAAAATTGATTTTTTATATAAAAATATAAAATCTCATTTATTTCGTTAATTAGCGGTCCTAGAGCCAAAAGGAAGGAAATCTGTAATCACTACCAAAATTCCATATTTTACTTAGAGAATTGATTTTTTATATGAAAATATAAAATCTCATTTATTTCGTTAATTAGAGGTCCTAGAGCCAAAAGGATCGAAATCTGTAATCACTACCACAATTCCATATTTTCCATAGAAAATTGATTTTTTATATGAAAATATAAAATCTCATTTATTTCGTTAATTAGCGGTCCTAGAGCCAAAAGGAAGGAAATCTGTAATCACTACCAAAATTCCATATTTTACTTAGAAAATTGATTTTTTATATGAAAATATAAAAACTCGTTAATTAGCGGTCCTAGAGCCAAAAGGAAGGAAATCTGTAATCACTACGAAAATTCCATATTTTACTTAGAAAATTGATTTTTTATATAAAAATATAAAATCTCATTTATTTCGTTAATTAGAGGTCCTAGAGCCAAAAGGATCGAAATCTGTAATCACTACCAAAATTCCATATTTTACTTAGAAAATTGATTTTTTATATAAAAATATAACATCTCATTTATTTCGTTAATTAGAGGTCCTAGAGCCAAAAGGATTAAAATCTGTAATCACTACCACAATTCCATATTTTACTTAGAAAATTGATTTTTTATATAAAAATATAAAATCTCTTTTATTTCGTTAATTAGAGGTCCTAGAGCCAATAGGATCGAAATCTGTAATCACTACCAAAATTCCATATTTTACTTAGAAAATTGATTTTTTATATGAAAATATAAAATCTTATTTATTTCGTAATTAGAGGTCCTAGAGCCAAAAGGATTGAAATCTGTAATCACTACCAAAATTCCATATTTTACTTAGAAAATTGATTTTTTATATGAAAACATAAAATCTCATTTATTTCTTTAACTAGAGGTCCTAGAACCAAAAGGATCGAAATCTGTAATCACTACCAAAATTCCATATTTTACTTAGAAAATTGATTTTTTATATGAAAATTAAAATCTCATTTATTTCGTTAATTAGAGGTCCTAGAGCCAAAAGGATCAAAATCTGTAATCACTACCAAAATTCCATATTTTACTTAGAAAATTGATTTTTTATATAAAAATATAAAATCTCATTTATTTCGTTAATTAGAGGTCCTAGAGCCAAAAGGATCGAAATCTGTAATCACTACCAAAATTCCATATTTTACTTAGAAAATTGATTTTTTATATGAAAACATAAAATCTCATTTATTTCGTTAACTAGAGGTCCTAGAGCCAAAAGGATTGAAATCTGTAATCACTACCAAAATTCCATATTTTACTTAGAGAATTGATTTTTTATATGAAAATATAAAATCTCATTTATTTCGTTAATTAGAGGTCCTAGAGCCAAAAGGATCGAAATCTGTAATCACTACCACAATTCCATATTTTCCATAGAAAATTGATTTTTTATATGAAAATATAAAATCTCATTTATTTCGTTAATTAGAGGCCCTAGAGCCAAAAGGATCGAAATCTGCAATCACTACCAAAATTCCATATTTTACTTAGAAAATTGATTTTTTATATAAAAATATAAAATCTCATTTATTTCGTTAATTAGCGGTCCTAGAGCCAAAAGGAAGGAAATCTGTAATCACTACCAAAATTCCATATTTTACTTAGAGAATTGATTTTTTATATGAAAATATAAAATCTCATTTATTTCGTTAATTAGAGGTCCTAGAGCCAAAAGGATCGAAATCTGTAATCACTACCACAATTCCATATTTTCCATAGAAAATTGATTTTTTATATGAAAATATAAAATCTCATTTATTTCGTTAATTAGCGGTCCTAGAGCCAAAAGGAAGGAAATCTGTAATCACTACCAAAATTCCATATTTTACTTAGAAAATTGATTTTTTATATGAAAATATAAAATCTCATTTATTTCGTTAATTAGAGGCCCTAGAGCCAAAAGGATCGAAATCTGCAATCACTACCAAAATTCCATATTTTACTTAGAAAATTGATTTTTTATATAAAAATATAAAATCTCATTTATTTCGTTAATTAGCGGTCCTAGAGCCAAAAGGAAGGAAATCTGTAATCACTACCAAAATTCCATATTTTACTTAGAAAATTGATTTTTTATATGAAAATATAAAATCTCATTTATTTCGTTAATTAGAGGCCCTAGAGCCAAAAGGATCGAAATCTGCAATCACTACCAAAATTCCATATTTTACTTAGAAAATTGATTTTTTATATGAAAATATAAAAACTCGTTAATTAGCGGTCCTAGAGCCAAAAGGAAGGAAATCTGTAATCACTACGAAAATTCCATATTTTACTTAGAAAATTGATTTTTTATATAAAAATATAAAATCTCATTTATTTCGTTAATTAGAGGTCCTAGAGCCAAAAGGATCGAAATCTGTAATCACTACCAAAATTCCATATTTTACTTAGAAAATTGATTTTTTATATAAAAATATAAAATCTCATTTATTTCGTTAATTAGAGGTCCTAGAGCCAAAAGGATTAAAATCTGTAATCACTACCACAATTCCATATTTTACTTAGAAAATTGATTTTTTATATAAAAATATAAAATCTCATTTATTTCGTTAATTAGAGGTCCTAGAGCCAATAGGATCGAAATCTGTAATCACTACCAAAATTCCATATTTTACTTAGAAAATTGATTTTTTATATGAAAATATAAAATCTCATTTATTTCGTTAATTAGAGGTCCTAGAGCCAAAAGGATCAAAATCTGTAATCACTACCAAAATTCCATATTTTACTTAGAAAATTGATTTTTTATATAAAAATATAAAATCTCATTTATTTCGTTAATTAGAGGTCCTAGAGCCAAAAGGATCGAAATCTGTAATCACTACCAAAATTCCATATTTTACTTAGAAAATTGATTTTTTATATGAAAACATAAAATCTCATTTATTTCGTTAACTAGAGGTCCTAGAGCCAAAAGGATTGAAATCTGTAATCACTACCAAAATTCCATATTTTACTTAGAAAATTGATTTTTTATATGAAAATATAAAATCTCATTTATTTCGTTAATTAGAGGTCCTAGAGCCAAAAGGATTGAAATCTGTAATCACTTCCAAAATTCCATATTTTACTTAGAAAATTGATTTTTTATATGAAAACATAAAATCTCATTTATTTCTTTAACTAGAGGTCCTAGAGCCAAAAGGATTGAAATCTGTAATCACTACCAAAATTCCATATTTTACTTAGAAAATTGATTTTTTATATGAAAATATAAAATCTCATTTATTTCGTTAATTAGAGGTCCTAGAGCCAAAAGGATTGAAATCTGTAATCACTACCAAAATTCCATATTTTACTTAGAAAATTGATTTTTTATATGAAAATATAAAATCTCATTTATTTCGTTAATTAGAGGTCCTAGAGCCAAAAGGATCGAAATCTGTAATCACTACCAAAATTCCATATTTTACTTAGAAAATTGATTTTTTATATAAAAATATAAAATCTCATTTATTTCGTTAATTAGAGGTCCTAGAGCCAAAAGGATCGAAATCTGTAATCACTACCAAAATTCCATATTTTACTTAGAAAATTGATTTTTTATATGAAAATATAAAATCTCATTTATTTCGTTAATTAGAGGTCCTAGAGCCAAAAGGATCGAAATCTGTAATCACTACCAAAATTCCATATTTTACTTAGAAAATTGATTTTTTATATAAAAATATAAAATCTCATTTATTTCGTTAATTAGAGGTCCTAGAGCCAAAAGGATCGAAATCTGTAATCACTACCAAAATTCCATATTTTACTTAGAAAATTGATTTTTTATATGAAAATATAAAATCTCATTTATTTCGTTAATTAGAGGTCCTAGAGCCAAAAGGATCGAAATCTGTAATCACTACCAAAATTCCATATTTTACTTAGAAAATTGATTTTTTATATAAAAATATAAAATCTCATTTATTTCGTTAATTAGAGGTCCTAGAGCCAAAAGGATCGAAATCTGTAATCACTACCAAAATTCCATATTTTACTTAGAAAATTGATTTTTTATATGAAAACATAAAATCTCATTTATTTCGTTAACTAGAGGTCCTAGAGCCAAAAGGATTGAAATCTGTAATCACTACCAAAATTCCATATTTTACTTAGAGAATTGATTTTTTATATGAAAATATAAAATCTCATTTATTTCGTTAATTAGAGGTCCTAGAGCCAAAAGGATCGAAATCTGTAATCACTACCACAATTCCATATTTTCCATAGAAAATTGATTTTTTATATGAAAATATAAAATCTCATTTATTTCGTTAATTAGAGGCCCTAGAGCCAAAAGGATCGAAATCTGCAATCACTACCAAAATTCCATATTTTACTTAGAAAATTGATTTTTTATATAAAAATATAAAATCTCATTTATTTCGTTAATTAGCGGTCCTAGAGCCAAAAGGAAGGAAATCTGTAATCACTACCAAAATTCCATATTTTACTTAGAGAATTGATTTTTTATATGAAAATATAAAATCTCATTTATTTCGTTAATTAGAGG
The DNA here is from genome assembly GCA_949318255.1 of Pollenia labialis. Lineage (NCBI taxonomy): Eukaryota > Metazoa > Arthropoda > Insecta > Diptera > Polleniidae > Pollenia > Pollenia labialis. The sequence goes on from OX439142.1 coordinate 136,231,087, forward strand.
TCCTAGAGCCAAAAGGATCGAAATCTGTAATCACTACCAAAATTCCATATTTTACTTAGAAAATTGATTTTTTATATAAAAATATAAAATCTCATTTATTTCGTTAATTAGAGGTCCTAGAGCCAAAAGGATCGAAATCTGTAATCACTACCAAAATTCCATATTTTACTTAGAAAATTGATTTTTTATATGAAAATATAAAATCTCATTTATTTCGTTAATTAGAGGTCCTAGAGCCAAAAGGATCGAAATCTGTAATCACTACCAAAATTCCATATTTTACTTAGAAAATTGATTTTTTATATAAAAATATAAAATCTCATTTATTTCGTTAATTAGAGGTCCTAGAGCCAAAAGGATCGAAATCTGTAATCACTACCAAAATTCCATATTTTACTTAGAAAATTGATTTTTTATATGAAAATATAAAATCTCATTTATTTCGTTAATTAGAGGTCCTAGAGCCAAAAGGATCGAAATCTGTAATCACTACCAAAATTCCATATTTTACTTAGAAAATTGATTTTTTATATAAAAATATAAAATCTCATTTATTTCGTTAATTAGCGGTCCTAGAGCCAAAAGGATCGAAATCTGTAATCACTACCAAAATTCCATATTTTACTTAGAAAATTGATTTTTTATATGAAAACATAAAATCTCATTTATTTCGTTAACTAGAGGTCCTAGAGCCAAAAGGATTGAAATCTGTAATCACTACCAAAATTCCATATTTTACTTAGAAAATTGATTTTTTATATAAAAATATAAAATCTCATTTATTTCGTTAATTAGAGGTCCTAGAGCCAAAAGGATCGAAATCTGTAATCACTACCAAAATTCCATATTTTACTTAGAAAATTGATTTTTTATATGAAAATATAAAATCTCATTTATTTCGTTAATTAGAGGTCCTAGAGCCAAAAGGATCGAAATCTGTAATCACTACCAAAATTCCATATTTTACTTAGAAAATTGATTTTTTATATAAAAATATAAAATCTCATTTATTTCGTTAATTAGAGGTCCTAGAGCCAAAAGGATCGAAATCTGTAATCACTACCAAAATTCCATATTTTACTTAGAAAATTGATTTTTTATATGAAAATATAAAATCTCATTTATTTCGTTAATTAGAGGTCCTAGAGCCAAAAGGATCGAAATCTGTAATCACTACCACAATTCCATATTTTCCATAGAAAATTGATTTTTTATATGAAAATATAAAATCTCATTTATTTCGTTAATTAGAGGCCCTAGAGCCAAAAGGATCGAAATCTGCAATCACTACCAAAATTCCATATTTTACTTAGAAAATTGATTTTTTATATAAAAATATAAAATCTCATTTATTTCGTTAATTAGCGGTCCTAGAGCCAAAAGGAAGGAAATCTGTAATCACTACCAAAATTCCATATTTTACTTAGAGAATTGATTTTTTATATGAAAATATAAAATCTCATTTATTTCGTTAATTAGAGGTCCTAGAGCCAAAAGGATCGAAATCTGTAATCACTACCAAAATTCCATATTTTACTTAGAAAATTGATTTTTTATATAAAAATATAAAATCTCATTTATTTCGTTAATTAGAGGTCCTAGAGCCAAAAGGATCGAAATCTGTAATCACTACCAAAATTCCATATTTTACTTAGAAAATTGATTTTTTATATGAAAATATAAAATCTCATTTATTTCGTTAATTAGAGGTCCTAGAGCCAAAAGGATCGAAATCTGTAATCACTACCAAAATTCCATATTTTACTTAGAAAATTGATTTTTTATATAAAAATATAAAATCTCATTTATTTCGTTAATTAGAGGTCCTAGAGCCAAAAGGATCGAAATCTGTAATCACTACCAAATTCCATATTTTACTTAGAAAATTGATTTTTTATATGAAAATATAAAATCTCATTTATTTCGTTAATTAGAGGTCCTAGAGCCAAAAGGATCGAAATCTGTAATCACTACCAAAATTCCATATTTTACTTAGAAAATTGATTTTTTATATAAAAATATAAAATCTCATTTATTTCGTTAATTAGAGGTCCTAGAGCCAAAAGGATCGAAATCTGTAATCACTACCAAAATTCCATATTTTACTTAGAAAATTGATTTTTTATATGAAAACATAAAATCTCATTTATTTCGTTAACTAGAGGTCCTAGAGCCAAAAGGATTGAAATCTGTAATCACTACCAAAATTCCATATTTTACTTAGAGAATTGATTTTTTATATGAAAATATAAAATCTCATTTATTTCGTTAATTA